>CM048755.1:208568332-208923332 GCA_026315105.1 Locusta migratoria | reverse complement strand
ACTGACTTTAGTTTTCATAGATTCTATTAATATAGAGGGTGAATCACCTAACACTTGCACCGCAAATATTGCGGAAACGGAATGTGCGATTGATATCCGGTTTTCACAGAATAGATTGGTAGTCAAGGACTTGTATTGTTAGCGAATAAACAGATTGTAAAAATACCTAGAAAGTTTATTTATTATGCAAACATACAATTTTTGAAATGGAACAATGGTTGTTTCTATCATGCACTGAAATTTTTGCCACCAGCTCTGTACAATGAATTTTGAATGGCATTTTTATCACGTTTAGTTTGGCAGCGACAACTATTCAAATTTTTTGGGGCGGAGTCTACGACAGTGCAGCTGACTGACTAGTGGCCATGAGACAGTGGACCGTGCCCCAGGGGCTAACTTCAAATACGAAAATAGTGAAGATCAGCAGCCAAATCCAACGACGAGTACAGATACTTTCGAGTTTTTCTTTTGTCACTACAAATAATCAACAACTTAACAAGTATAAAATGAGTCTTAGTGTAAATCGACAGTAAATCATTTAATTCTGGACGGAATTGCTAGCAGTGGGCGTTGCTTAGGGGTAGTGATGTGTGCTACCAAGTTGTATTTTTTTACCAATATATTCATCTTTACTGCAATGACACGTATCTCAATGAAGGCCTAACAAACACATTATATTCCTACTGAAACATTATATCCAGATATTTTACTCAGAAACGTAATTTTACATATAGCTCGTGTGACATCCTAATTTTATCTCTCTCTCTCTCTCTCTCTCTCTCTCTCTCTCTCTGTCTCTCTCTCTCTCTCTCTCTCTCTCTCTCTCTCGAGTGTGTTGTTACTGAATATACTTAAAAGGCACACAAATGTAATTGTTCAAAACACATTCATCATTGTGTAAATCAAACTACCACTCAGAATAAAAACAAAAGACTGTCATGTTAGAAACAATTCAAAAATTTAACTTGTCGTAAATTTATGAGCTAGTTATTTTTGTACACTTCTTATCCCAATCAAAATTCTTAATTATATGTACAAGTGCAATTTTATATTCTGTTAATTCAGAAATAGTTGCAGTTTTATAAACTTCAGGGATTATTGGCTCGCAGAATTCTTGCGACATCTAATATATAAAGCAGAGTGTCCGTATGTGTGTACGTGTTGCATACAAATCTACAGTTTTGTTCCAATCTTTCTCAAATGTTATACAAGTAAGCTTCAATCCACGAGAACGGTCGCCGTAAGTGTAAGAATGACGTATGATATATATTTCACACATATGACGTCATAAACAATGAGATGCGCGAAAAACTGCTGCATTTTGCGACAATGCTGCTCATTTTCTCTTAAACCATTGGACCGATTTCAACCAAATTTGGTACACACATTCCTCACCGTAAGGTAACAATTGCTGCACGGTTCAGAATCACATACGGCACATGGTTCAAAAGATATTACTTCATAACCAATAGAAATCGCAAAAAAAATCCATATAATGCGGCGAGACTTTCGAAATACACTGTATGAGAATCAGTGTATTTGGCGACTTGCAACAAACTTTAAACATAATTTCAAACTTTTAGTAAACGTTTTGTCGCTGACAACCATAGAAAAATGATGAAAGGAAAAAAGTTTCTCGCTTACTACTTTTCCGCTGTTTATGGAGTAAAATAACGGCATTCGGTATGACGTTTCAATTTATAATTTGTATACTACAAATTGTAGCTGCAGGAAATTTTCCAGACAATATACACGCATAAAGTTGAGTGTACCTTCTAAGTTGTATCACAGTACGATACGTAGTTTATGAGATTTGAGCACATAAACAGTAAGTTCATGGAAAACCGCCCTATCACGGACCAAGTTTTTACTAATTGTATTCCTAAGAGATGTTACAGACTTATAGCCCTTATGCAAATGAATATATGCCTGAAAAATTGCACGAATAAATAAACAAATACCCGAGCTACGCCGGGTTTTCAGCTAGTCCTTTATAAGCTCGACAAGATGACGATTCTCAACGGACTCGACACTTTGTCGCGCGTGCAACAGCGACAAGAATCAAACGCGTTTGGATTCAAACGTCGCCACTTGTCGCGGGCGACAGGCAGCTCGTCGAATGCAGCTCAGCTGGGACACTTCCTAAACTATACATGTGGTCGTATTTTGTCGCTTGAAGCTCACGCGCGCTTTTTTCACTCACGTAGGACAGCCTACGACAATCCAGACACGCTTCCCTTCCAAACCAAATTTTCAGTTTCTAGCACACTGTCCATTGAGTCCTCTTTCTAGCAGCCCATACTGGTTTCCCACAAGGAATCGAGCATTTGCCTGGAAAGAACAGACACCATATCAATAATTTTAAATATGCCCAAAACAGGCAATGATAGTTTCAATTCGGAAGCATTCAAATGCTCGATCGCTTGCGAGAAGTACAGGCTGCGAGCAAGAGCAATCATGGGCAGTGCTAGAAGTTGAAAATTTGGGTTGGAAGGGAAGCTTTTCTGGACAGTCTGATTGCTTAAGGCAATGCTAGCCCGAAGTGCGAAATCCGGGTTCGAATCCTGGTCTAGCACAAATTTTCAACTTTGTCATTGAACCCCACGAAACGATCGATATGTTTAAATATTACGATTTCGTAAATTCACGGCCGTTACTGCCAACGAATGGTGTCTGTTCTTTCGGAGATATCCGAAATGAACGGACACCATATCAATAAGTGTAATGTTTCTGTCAAAGCTGTATTCTTAGATTTGAGAATTATTACTTCTTCTTTAAACCTGACTTTCTTCCAATGTTGGTTCCTTTTAAGTTCTGTCTTTCCACAGTTGCTTTTTTATATATTATAATGTGGATATTTATGAAAACCGTCTGTGCAACGGAATTATATTGCCAAATATGACAATATAAAACCTTCATAATTCAGCTGTGGTACTTTCACCTATCTTGCAAACAAGATGGAATAATTCGAATATTCCTTCAAGGATTTTATTACTTAAAAGCAAACTGAAAACAGAAAGACTGATTTACACTGTAGTGATTCAGCACGTATAATCTGGCGGTGATAGCCGTGTAAACATCGTTTGCAGTTGCTCAACATTAATGTTGCCCATTCCGTGAGCTACAGTCCAATTAAGCTATATCGTTTATTCGTGGGGCAACCGCTAATTGGAAACCATCGCTTACGCCCTCAACCAGTGAAGACGAGAGATCCGCCAAACGTCTATGACCTCACACATGATGAGTACTCTTTTTCCCATTGAGTTCTATAACATTTTCTGTGGTTGTTTCCTTTCAATTGAAAGGCTCAAACTTTTCGTTTAACTAAAATGAAAGTTATCCTTGCGTAATATCATCCTTTTAAGCGCTAAAGGAAGCATACGCCCAGGAAAATGTTGCTTTCTAACAGAGTTAATGAACTTGCGTAATGTCAACAACTTGTATCTTGGGCCTGCAGTGTTACAGAGGTCGTATATTGACAAAACTGTGCTAGATTGTTCCAAAACATTGCAATGTATTATTTTAATCATTTATTCACTAGATATGTTTCGGCGTAAGTGCCGTCGTCAGGTGTCTTTCTGCAAACACATTTTCTGTATCAATATGTATCCAATTACTATATAAATAAAATTTACATAATTAAAATTTAAAAAATTCAATTATATAGTGCAGTACATACGGTATTTAGAAGCTTTAACTGCTTCAAATGACTATTTATGATGTGTTCCTTTATATTTCCATTTACTAATTTAGTCAGTTATCTGTCATTGCCTAAGAATTCTATATGTATACAATTTTTTTCTTTCAAACTGAGTATATAGACGTTAACGGATATGGCGTAATTTCTGTGAATGTTATTATGTAAAGAGTATAGTTACAGATTTTAATTAGAAATTTTAGTAGGATACTGTAGATCATATATTAATGTTTGACATAGTTTTTGCGTACAGTTTAATCTGCCTGTATAGCCGAGTGTGATGAACCACCTGCCCGAGTTCGAATTTGTCCAGTGAATTAACAACGAGGGCCTATGTGCCGCCCAGCCTGGATATGGTTTTTAGGCGGTTCTCCAAATCGCGTAAAGTGAATACTGGGTTGGTACCCAAGTCTCACCTTAATTACACGATACGCAAACATTAGAAGACGCTAACACACGTTAACATGTACACTACTGGCCATTAAAATTGCTACACCACGAAGATGACGTGCTACAGATGGGAAATTCAACCGACAGGAAGTTGATGCTGTGATTTGCAAATGATTAAATTTTCAGGGCATTTACACAAGGCTGGCGACAGTGGCGACACCTACGTGCTAACACGAGGAAAGTTTCCAACCGATTTCTCATACACAAACAGCAGTTGACCAGCTTTGCCTGGTGAAACGATGTTGTGATACCTACTATAAGGAGGCGAAATGCGTACCATCACGTTTCCGACTTTGATAAAGGTCGGATTGTAGCCTTTTGCGATTGCGGTTTATCGTATCGCGACATTGCTGCTCGCGTTGGTCGAGATCCAATGACTGCTAGCAGAATATGGAATCGGTGGATTCAGGAGGGCAATACGGAACGCTGTGATGGATCCCAACGGTCTCGTATCACTAACAGTCGAGATGACAGGCATCTTATCCCCATGGCTGTAACGGATCGTGCAGCCACGTCTCGATCCCTGAGTCAACAGATGGGGACGTTTTCAAGACGACAACCATCTGCACGGACAGTTCGACGACGTTTGCAGCAGCATGGACTATCAGCTCGGAGACCATTGCTGCGGTAACCCTTGACGCTGCGTCACAGACAGGAGCGCCGCGATGGTGTACGCAACGACGAACCTGGGTGCACAAATGGAAAACGTCATTTTTTCAGATGGATCCAGGTTCTTTTACAGCATCATGATGGCCTCATCCGTGTTTGGCGACATCGCGTTGAACGCACATTGGGAGCGTGTATTTATCATCGCCATACAGGCGTATCACCCGGCGTGATGGTATGGGGTGCCATTGGTTACACGTCTCGGTCATCTCTTGTTCGCATCCACGGCACTTTGAACAGTGGCCGTTACATTTCGTATGTGTTACGACCCGCGGCTCTACCCTTCATTCGATCTCTGCGAAACCCTGTATTTCAGCAGGATAATGCACGACCTCATGTTGCAGGTCTTGTACGGGCCTTTCTGGATACGGAAAATGTTCGACTGCTGCTCTGGCCGGAACATTCTCCCGATCTCTCACAATTGATAACATATGGTTAATCGTGGCCGACCAACTGGCTCGTCACAATACGCCAGTCACTACTCTTTATGAACTGTGGTATCGTGTTGAAGCTGCATGGGCATCTGTATCTGTACACGCTATCCAAGCTCTGACTCAATGCCCAGGCGTATCAAAGCCGTTATTATGGCCAGAAGTGGTTGTTCTTGGTACTGATTTCTCAGGATCTATGCACCCAAATTGCGTGAAAATGTAATCACATGTCAGTTCTAGTATAATATCTCTTTCGAATGAATACCCGTTTCTCATCTGCATTTCTTCTTGGTGTAGTAATTTTTTTGGCTAGTAGTGTTTAACACTAGACGCAAACTGTAGGGTGACATGATGTGGCGGCACGAGGGCTTGCGTCCACGCCATTAACTAAACACGCCAAACCGATGGTAACAACGCCGACCCTGCGTCAAAGCAACAATAAGGCAACATAAAGAAAGAAAGACTGAATTATGATTGATACTCAGTTAACGGTAAACCTACACGCTCTGCTTAGTTGTAAATGCTGGCATTTCTTTTATTTCAGCGCCTCACGAAACTAATATTTCAGCTGCAGATGAAGAAACCTTGGCCGACCTCCCAGTTTCCCCCAGCAGGTGAGGAAGTTGGCTCCCTGGAGTGATATTGCGCGGAGAAAACACTGTCTGTCACTGTCGCCAGACGGCGCTTGGGGTCCACTCTCGCAAATAGTCTTCACCACCGCCATTAGTTGAACCCTCTCTCAGCACTTTCCCTCTTACTGCACGGAAACGTTAACTCGTCTGTGAATATTTTCTATATTCTCTGTTATTAGGTGCTGAATTAAATGGTCACGTGTCCATTTCAATAGAAAGACGTAAGATAACTTACTGAACGTAGTGTACTTCATCAGTTTCAACCTTTCGCCAGTAAACGGTTCCCGCGATTTTCTTTAAAAACGTTTCCGAGATATTTAAAAGATGTGTAACGTTGTTAATAAGGACCAGGCTGCATTCTAGCGACGTTTTATGAATATATCGGCTGGGCTAAGAGATTCCTTACAAATTTCTTCGAGATTTCCTTCACTCCAATTGCAACATGGAGCTTGGCACTGAACTGAAGCAGCATTTTGTCATACCTCTGAGCATATTTCAGGCATTCTTCTTTAAGTGAGTGCTTCGTAATGTTCGTCATACAAAGACTGTCCCGGTTGCAGAAATTTTTCTATAAAAGAATTTCATTTTGCCACTAATCTGATATTCTTTATGTTTGAATCGTCGTAAATAATCTCTGCATATAATTTACGATAGAGTATGTTCTACCTACATGTCCACTAGTAGAAGAGTAAATATGATTTGTAGGTACGAAAACTTATATTGTCATGGTAATTTCTTCTTTCAAATGTTCAAATGTTTGTTAAGCTTATGGGACTTAACTACGGGGTCATCAGTCCCTAAACTTACAAACTACTTATCAATTACCTTATACTAAGGACGGCACAAATATCCATGCCCGAGGGGGGATTCGAACCCCCGACCGCAGTGGCCGTGCAGACCGTGACTGAAGCGCCTCAGTCCCCTCGGCCACAGCGGACGGCAATTTCTTCTTTCCAATGGACTAGAAACTCACACATAGATCTTAGAGCCTTACGTTTCTACTCTTAAATAGGTCACGAGTTCCAGTGCTAGCACTAATAGTGTCCATTTTTGTTCAAACGCAATAATTAATTCGATATCGCAACAACTCTTTCCTGAAATGGATTGAGATCGATGAACAGTTATCGACAATAGTGTATAGTATAGGGTATAGTAAGCTACCTATTTCATGCGTGATTTACACATCCTCAGTATATCATTTACCCATCATGAGCGCAACAGCAAACAACATTGGTTGACATTAAGACATAAATATTTATGAACAGGAATGTCTAGTCATTGTTACTCTGTCAGTGCGTTGTAATTCATGCAAGAGCAGTAATTGAAAATTTTTATAGGACCGGGACTAGAACCAAGATTTCCCACTTCTGGCCAGTAGTTGCCTTAAACATTAGGGTATTCGAACATGGCACATATGCTGCCAAAATTCTCAACTGCCACATTTTAGTATTGTAGTGTCTCCTTCCATTCATTTTTTCCTTGCTCGCGGCCGGCATTTATGTGGAATGAATCTCTCAATTGCTATCGATAATATTTCTTCGAATTTAATCTACGTCTAGTCTACACTTACACAGTTAGTTTCAAAGGAATAGAGAGTGTATCTTAGGAAAGCGTGAAACGAATATTAACAAGATACATTCAACGTGCATTTGCGTTAATTGAGGTTTGTGTTATAGGGTATTGAACCCCGCTAAAAATACCTTATGTTCACCAATCCCTGTATCCATCATGATGTTCCCTATTTATTCAGGTGTATTTGTAGCTAAGAGGTCACGTGAGTTTTCGCTACCATTTATAATTTGTCTAGGCTCATGAACTAATTATTCGAAATGATTTTCTGCCTAAGCAGAATTTCAATAAATGTTTTCTGCCTACCACCAACATTGAATATATATTTACGCCCACATATCTAGGGGAGGTTGAAATCCCCACCGACTGTATTGTATGGAAGGGGTTGAGACTCAAGGGGACTGTAAAAGGACCCACTTATTAATTTAGTTCGATTGTTGAATAAACCCTCCACCCATAATAAAGTACATGAATTACCAACGTCATTTTCACTACTGTATATTCAACTACTAATAGCTGCAAACACACCACAACCACTTGCATTTAAGCTATCCTTCAGAACACCGTTTGAACCTTTGTAAAAATTTCGGCAGGACTTATCGCTGGCTTTAGCTTTCTGCACCTGTAAAGATTTCAGCTTCAGTGATAAGCGCTATAAGTCCTAGTGATATATATATATATATATAATTTGAAGCTCATATATTTCAAATATTTGACATATTAAACATAAGATCATTTGTTCAGGAAATATTGATGTAACATCTCAAAAAAGCTTATCATTTGAATTGTAGTTTGTTATATTTCATGTATCACATGTTTTATCTTTGTTCAGTAGTTTTATGCAGCAATTTCAAAGTAGCAATGCCTCTTAGTTTAGTTCTGAACATTTAACACTTACGATCTCTAAATATGGACTGAGATACCCTGTACACAACATTAAAGGTCTTTGAACCTTAAACTTTCACAGCTACAAGTGTATATTTCTTTAGTCAGTACCTGATGATAGCGTAACAGCCAAACACCAGTTCGTCCAATAATAAAGAATATTGTAGAATGTTACACAATTGTCTTGTGTTTAAGTCAAAATCATAACGAATAGTAACAGTGGAATTTTATTTTGTTTTATATTCTACTAAGTAATATTTGTCACACGGATTCCATAAACAAGCTACGATTAAGCGATTGTTAAAAACTTCCTATCCAGAGTATCGATTGGAGGGACCTCCATATATCTGGAGATTCGCTTGCAATTCCGTTGTCGTTTTATGCGCCACGCTACACTGCTTCTATTACGAATAGGTTGGAGTACAGGTTTCGGCATTAAATATATTATGTAATGAACGTTTATCTACTTTTAAGCATTAATTTCACTCCTTATTACTCCCGGACACAAGAAACGACATATTAATATAGTTACATATTAGACGGAAATAAATAATTTAATGGATTGATCTTTGGTAAATGGACTATACCATCTGTCAGGTGTGTTCCGAATCGTTTATAAGATGAGCTTACTCAAGACTGTCAGTGCAGTTTTGAAACCCTTATTTCTGTTCAACATGAATACATCCTGGTGACAAATGTGCCATTCTTAGGGCAACAAACACTTTCATGTTTATAGGTGTACAAAAAGCGAAACCGAAGCTTAAAACAGATAGAAGCGAGTAAATATTATATTAAATACCGAACTGACGAAGTATGTGCTCTAATTTACTCGCAATACAAGCAGTGTAGTGTAGTTGAATAATACGATAGTGGTAGGGGCGGCTGAATCATCCAGTTTATAACCTGTGAGCACATGAGCGACGAGAATAGTATATCTTTAAGCGGAGAATACAGGTCAGGGGAGCGTCGTTTGGTTCACAGCAGAAAACGGAATTCCACGAAGTCCTTGTCTGCGCTACAAAGCGGCCACGAACGTGAGGCAGCGCAGTATAACACCGCTCTTTGACGGGTTTATTCCTCGCACAAAGGAAGAAGTGGCCGTATTTTCCTCTTGGACTGTAATCGATAGGCCGAGCCTCCGACCCCGACATAAAGTGGCGCATGTTACCTACTGGCGTTTTACGACCAAACCCGCCGCCGCGACTACGATCGTACGAGCTAGCAAAACAACACGCCTCACTGCCTCCTAAGGTCTCGAGGCGGGCGCAACTGACTTACTAGTTCCTCCGTAATTAGTTTCTGTAATTAGGACCCGCTACGTGAACTAATTGTCTAACTGTTGTTAGACCCGCCCCGATAGCTGCGTGAGTTTAAGCGACTGCTTCCAGTACGGTATGGTGCGCCGACCTCAGTTCGTATCCGCCCGGCTGATTAACGTCTGGGACTGTGTGCGGGAAAGCGTGTGTGGGACTTTAGGTGGTTTCCTGTATGCCACAATGTGAGTACCGTGCTGATATCTACGTCCGCTTCAGATGCACGCTAGGCAATCATTTCGGAAACTCTCTCAAACAATTAAATGTCCACAAAAGCACAAGATGTTTTCCTTTTTTTTTTTTTTTTGCTGTACTAATTTCCTTCAGCTTCTCAGAATTATTCTTAAAATGCTCATATATAAAGCATTCGTGCAAAAGCTCCCGTAAAGTTCACTGTGAGATATAAGTAAAAAACTGTTCAAATGTCTGTAAATCTATCGGACCAAACTGCGTGATCATCAGTCCGTAGCTTACAAACTACTTAAACCTAGATAAACTAAAGTAAGGACAAACACACACACACACACGCATGCCCCAGGGAGGACTCGAACCTCCACGGCGAGCAACCGCGCGCTCCCCAGCGAGACGCTTTAGACCGCTCGGCTACTCCACCGCGGCTAAATCAAAAACTCGTCTTGTATAATGCTGCCTCGTGTGACGATGAAGTTTCAGTGTTGAAATATTCCGAATAGAACTTGAAATATAAAAATATAAATTTGAATCTGAAATTTAGGAAATATTTCTGAAAATGTGTAAATTCATAGGTATACGAAATTTCTTATTATACTTTCTCCCTTATTATTCAACTTCGCACATCTTTCAAGATAAGTTCTTATACGGAAGTAATATTAACGCTTCGATCGATCGTAGCGTCGTGAAGATTTTCTGCGACTTAGGTATGACTTTGAAAACAAACCAACACACACACAAATACACTACGGGTTTTGCAACGAAAAGGAGAAGCTACAGATCCTACTAGAAACCTAGAAAACACTGTTGACTACCCAAAATGCAACGGCATGAAGGAATAACGTAAATGACGTGAAATTTGCAGCATGCATTTTCGGCGATGAGAGACGTCCATGATTAGCATTTAAACGCAGGTGTGCAGCATAGGCACCAGTGGCGATACCTATAAGCGTTATATAAAGGAGGAACAGTCGGCCGTGTGGACGTACTGGAATTGTTCTTTGGTGCGCTTGTTTTCCGTAAGCAGCTTCAGTATACCTAGAAGAAAACAGAGGGTGTCTTTCGAACTAATTTCACAGATCGACCGACGAGGAATGGCTACCTATACGGTTTCCGGTATATCCTTCGGTGTCTGATGTAAGAAAGCAACTGCAATACGCATCGGTAATCCCGGGAGGCAGGAAGGAACGACGGACCGACGGGGGCGGTTGCACCCAGCTCGTTGCATTACTACACTTGAAGAAGGGATATTGTGCGCGCGGGTTGTTTTACATCACAAAAATTCGGGGTGTTGTGCGATAAGCAGAGTTCTCGGGTACCATATGACGTCTTTTATAGCAGAGTGGGCTGTCCGCGATGTGTTTATCACTGAGTCAAATCAAATGTTTGTAAATCTATCGGATCAAACTGCGTGGTCATCAGTCCGTAGCTTACAAACTACTTAAACCTAGGTAAACTAACCTAAGGACAAACACGCACACCCATGCCCCAGGGAGGACTCGAACCTCCACGGCGAGCAACCGCGCGCTCCGGAGCGAGACGCTTTAGACTGCTCAGCTACTCCACCGCGGCTATCACTGAGTCAAAGCCACAGGCGTCTGCGCCGGCAGTGGATCATTTTTACTGTCAAATACCAATTGTGCCTGCACAGCACGATGATTTGAGTGTGGAGACGCCGTGCGAGAGACTGTTGAAGTGTGCCTTATGCCCTGCGCTCGGTATAATGGGTTAGGACGGCGCCCCGCTACAACACATTGTCGTTACATTTACCAACCAGCGTTACATCTCTCAAATGGCGGAGTCTGTTGTCCTCCATTACCGTAGTAACCTGTCAACGGCCACATTACAACAGGATGATGCTCGATCACACGTGGCACGGATTGTTCAAGAGTTTTTAGTCACTCACACGTCTCGTCAAGGTTTCCGGAACAACTAGCTCGGGTACGTCTGATCAACTATGGCAATAAGTAGACGCATCAAAAAAATGTTTAAATGTTTGTATAGCTTATGGGACTTAACTACGGGGTCATCAGTCCCTAAATTTACAAACTACCTTATACTAAAGACGGCACAAATATCCATGCCCGAGGGGGATTCGAACCCCCAACCGTAGTGGCCGTGCAGACCGTGACTGGAGCGCCTCAGTCCCCTCGGCCACCACGGCCGTCGTAGACGCATCATGGACTCCTATACCCCAACTACACATCTAGGGCCTCTTTAAGTCAATGCCGTTGCGTTATAGCCGGCAATGGGGGCAACACGCAATGCTGATGTGATAATCTTTCTCACTTTACATGGAGATGTATCGTCATGTAATATTTCTAAAACGTGTCATTCCAAAATAAATTAGCTGGTATCTCCTGTCCTCCTTGATGCTGCATTTTGGATGAGCAGTATTGTAAAACACATAACTGCTCCACAAGAGCCATCGCGCCAAGGTGCGGGAGACCAATGCATTTGCCTCTTGGCTTGGCGTAGTAAGATACGCACGACAGTGTCTTTGAGCAGGAATCAGCCAGTATGGATTTACTGACTATGCTTCTTACAAAGTTCATTTTGCCCTGACTGGTCGATTCAGTGAAATTTAACCCTTTTAGAGATTTCGAAACGTATTGACATACAAACATTTGAACATTTTGAAACATCGAATTATAATAGTATTAATAATAGAATTTTTATTTCATAATCAATTACTTGATGTAATAAAAGAAAGTTGGTAATCTACTGCTTCTGTGTAACAACTCTTCAGGTACTTCGGTAATGGGCGAAGTATAACATGCAAAATATATCTTCAGTATTGGAAAATGGTGAGTAGCATCAATTCTTCAGAGCGGTTCACCAATACTACATTTGGTGTTGTGGTGCTTATGTGGGACAGTGATCAGAAAATTTCGTAAATATTGTTACATAATTATTGTGCCTAGTATTCATGCATAATTGTGTGTGTGTGTAGTACAAATGATCTATAAAACAATATTGTTATATTTCCTCGTTTAATTCGCAAGGATGCTTAGCTCACACATACAAAAACCTTATTATAGAAACAGAGCGAGGTGGAGCAATGGTAACACACCGGGCACACATTCGGGAGGACGGTGGTACAAATCCTCATTCATATTTAGGTTTTCCGTTATCTCCTTAAATCACTACAGGCAAATTCTGGGATGGTTTCTTTGAAAGGGCTCGGTCGATTTCCTTCAAGAGCCTTAACCAAACCTCCGGGCGTGTGCTCCGTCTCTAATGACCACGGCGTTGACGGGTCGTTAAAAGCAAATGTTCAAATGTTTGTAGAGCTTATGGGACTGAACTACGGGGTCATCAGTCCCTAAACTTACAAACTACTTATGAACTAGCAATACTAACGACGGCACAAATATCCATGCCCGAGGGGGGATTCGAACCGTGACTGGCGCGCCGTAGATCGACTGGTCACCGCGGCCGGCATGTTAAAAGCACAATCTTCCTTCCTTCTCCCTTTCAGTGTACAGTTTTTTTAAAGTGAAGTGTAATATATTTGCTTAAAAGGAAGTGCATTACAGTTTGTGAATACTTTGCTCTTTTAGGCAAAATATGTTCCAATGATTGTAAAGCTTATGGGACATGAGTCCCTCAACTTACAGACTACTTATGAACTAACTTATACTAAAGACAGTAGAAACATCCATGCCCGAGTGAGGATTCGAACCTCCGACGCGGAAGGCCAAGCGATCCGAAACGTGGCGCTCGAGACCGCTTTTTTTCTATTCTTGTTCATCTGGTAGATCTATGGTTCGCGATCGTTCGTTCCGTTTGTTCGTGGAATGGTTGGCTCATTTTTTTTAATTTTTTTTATTTATTTTTTTTAATTACAGAGGAAGTTGTGTTTTTTTTTTGTATTTTTGTTTTTTGTTTTTTGTTTTTTTGCTCTATGGGGAGTTATGTTCCATGCGGTCGCTGATCGTGTTTGTTCCTTGTTGTGCGATGTGTTCTTGACTCAGCGTTTTTATTACAGAGAGCGTTGAGCCCTTTCACCGGGCCCGCTGAGCCAAGGCTATAGTTACTCGCCCAAACGCCAAATGTACGCTACGTTCGTTCCAGGCTATAGTCATTCGTAACCAGTGCGGGCAAAGAAAATAAACTTTGTACAAATTTTAATAGAAAAATACGATGAAAATGTGGGCGAGATATTAAAATGATAGTTTAAAGAGGTGTTGTTGTTGTTGTGGTCTTCAGTCCGGAGACTGGTTTGATGCAGCTCTCCACGATAACCTATCCTGAGCAAGCCTCTTCATCTCCACATAAGAACGGCAACCTACATCTGTCTGAATCTGCTTAATGTATCCATCTCTTGGACTTCCTCTGCGGTTTTTACCCCATACACTTCCCTCCAACGCTAAATTCACAATACCTTGATGTCTAAGAATGTGTCCTACCAATCGATCCCTTCTTTTAGTCAAGGTATGCCAGAAATTTCTTTTCTCCCCAATTCTGTTCAGTACCTCCTCATTAGTTACGCGATCCACCCACCTAATCTTCAGCATTCTTCTGTAGCACCATATTTCAAAAGCCTCAGTCCTCTTCCTGTCCGCACTGTTTATTGTCCATGTCTCACTCCCATACAAGGCCACACTCCATACAAATGCCTTCAGAAAGGACTTCCTTAGGCTTAAATCAATATTCGATGTTAACAAATTTCTCTTTTTCAAGAATGCTTTTCTACCCATTGCCATTCTGCATTTTACATCCTCTGTACTGCGACCATCATTTGTTATTTTACTGCCCAAGTAACAAAATTCATCTACCTCCTTTATTACTTCGTTACCCAATCTAATTCCTTCAGCATCACCTGATTTTCTTACACTGCACTCCATTACCCTAGTTTTACCCTTGTTAATCTTCATCTTATATGCACCCTTCAACACACTGTCCATTCCGTTTAACTGCTCTTCCAGGTCCTTTGCTGTATCTGACAGAATTACTATGTCGTCGGCAAAACGCAATGTTTTTAATTCTTCACCCTGAACTTTAATTCCTTCTCCAAATTTCTCCTTGCTTTCCTTTATAGCTTGCTCAATGTACAAATTGAATAACATTGGAGAAAGGCTACAAGCCTGTCTTACTCCCTTCCCAACCACTGCATCCCTTTCATGCCCTTCAACTCTGACAACCGCTGTCTGGTTTTTGTACAAGTTGTAAATAACCTTACGCTCCCTATATTTTACTCCTGCTTGCTTCAGAACTTGATAGAGTTAATTAAAATCAACATTGCCAAAAGCCTTCTCCAAATCTACAAAACCTAGAAATGTAGGTTTGCCTTTTCTTAATCTATCTTCTAGGATAAGCCGTAAAGTGAGTATTGCGTCCCGTGTACCTACATTTCTCCTGAACCCAAACTGATCTTCCCCGAGGTCGGCTTCTACCAGCTTTTCCATCCTTCTGTATATAATTCGTGTTAATATTTTGCAACCATGACTTATTAAACTGATGGTTCTGTAGTTTTCACACCTGTCTGCACCTGATTTCTTTTGAATGGGGATTATAACATTTTTCTTAAACTCTGAGGGTACTTCACCTGTCTCATACATCTTACACACCAGGTGAAACAATTTTGACATGGCTGGTTCTCCCAGAGACTTCAGTAGCTCTGAGGGAATATAATCTACTCCAGGGGCCTTTTTTCGACTTAGGTCTTTCAGGGCTCTGTCAAATTCTTCTCTCAATACAGTATCTCCTATTTCATCTTCATCTACATCCTCTTCCCTTCCTAACATATTGTCTCGAAGTTCATTTCCTTCATAGAGCCCCTCTATATACTCTTTCCACCTTTCAGCTTTCCCTTCTTTGCTGAGAACTGGTTTTCCATCAGTGTCCTTGATATTCATAGAGCTGTTTTTCTTATCTCCAAATGTTTCTTTTATTTTCCTGTAGGCTGTATCTATTTTTCCCGTATTTACACATTCTTCTATATCCTTTCATTTGCCTTCTAACCACTCCTGCTTAGCAATTTTGCACTTCCTGCCAATCTCATTTCTTAGTCGTCTGTACTCCATTTTGCCTGTTTCATTTACTGCATTTTTATATTTTCTCCTTTCATCGATTAAATTTAATATCTCCTGTGATATCCAAGGATTTTTTGCAGGTCTTGCCTTCCTACCTATTTTGTCCTCTGCTGCCTTCACTATTTCATCTCTCAATTTTACCCATTCCTCCTCTACTGTTTTATTTTCCACTGTTTCTGTCAATTGTTACCTAAAGCTCCCTCTGAAATTTTTAAGAACTTCAGGTTCCTTCAATTTATCCAAGTCCCATCTCCTTATTTTCCTACCTTTTTGTAGTTTCTTCAGTTTCAGCCTATAGTTCATAACCAACAAGTTATGGTCAGAGTCTATATCTGCCCCTGGGTATGTCGTACAATTTAAAACCTGGTTCCGAAATCTATGTCTTACCATTATAAAATCTATCTGGTATCTCCCGGTGTCTCCTGGTCTCTTCCACGTGTACAACCTTTTTTTGTGATTCTTAAACCAGGTATTTGTAATAACTAAATTATGTTATGTGCAAAATTCTACCAGGCGGCTTCCTCTTTCATTCCCTTTGCCCAGACCATATTCACCTACTATCTTACCTTCCCTTCCTTGTCCTACTACCGAATTCCAGTCGCCCATAACAATTAAGTTTTCCTCTCCCTTAACTGTCTGAATAATTCCCTTTAGCTCCTCATATATTTCTTCGATTTCCTCATCATCGGCACAGCTAGTTGGCATATAAACCTGTACTACTGTTGTCGGTGTTGGCTTCGTATCTATCTTGACAATGATAATGCGATCACTGTGCTGGTCATAGTAGTTTACCCGCATTCCTGTTTTCTTATTCATTATCAATCCTACTCCTGTGACACCTCCAATTGATTTTGTATTTATAATCCTATACTCACCTGACCAGAAATCCCGTTCATCCTGCCACCGAACTTCACTAATCCCCACTATATCTAACTTCAACCTATCCATTTCCCTTTTTAAATTTTCTAATTTTCCTACTCGATTAAGGGATCTAACATTCCACGCTCCGACCCGTCGAATGCCGGTACTGTCTCTCCTGATGATCACATCCTCCTGAGTAGTCCCCGCCCGGAGATCCGAATGGGGGACTATTTTACCTCCGGAATATTTTACCCAAGAGGATGCCATCATCATATGTTCATACAGTAGAGCTGCATGTCCTCGGGAAAAATAACGGCTGTAGTTTCCCCTTGCTTTCAGCCGTTCGCAGTAACTGTGTGGCAAAGCCACATTAGCTGATGTTACAAGGCCAGCTCAGTCAATCATCCAGACTGTTGCCCCTGTAACTACTGAAAAGGCTGCTGCCCCTCTTCAGGAACCACACGTTTGTCTGGCCTCTCCACAGATACCCCTCCGCTGTGGTTGCACCTGCGGTACGGCTATCTGTATCGTTGAGGCACGCAAGCCACCCCACCTCGGCAATGTCTGTGGTTCATGGGAGTGGTTAAAGAGGTAAAAGTTCAAAAAGAGTATGTTTGTCAAAGCTAAACTCAAATATCATATAAATTTGGCTGTTTGTATAAATACGGTCGGAAAGAATATTACGTGTTGGGTGCATATATACTACAACAATACTAGAGTCGTAATCGTATCACTATAATTTTTTATTATTGACATTATTTATTTTTGTCCGAAATGTTTACAAAAAATTATAAAACTACAATACTAAAGTGGGCCTCTAAACACGTCAGTGCGATTTTTTTTACCTCATTCACATTGCATAACGGTAACCGCGTCGTTGTATTCAACTATGGTACAAAATTTTCTCATTTAAACTAATCTAGGGACAACACACACACCCATGCCTAAAGGAGGGAGCATCCGCACGCTCCGCAGCAAGGTGCCTTAGAGCACTCGGCCATTCCATCACGGCAACCATGGTACATCATGCTAACGACGCAGTAGGCTAAAGTAGCGGCTACTGAGGAAAACAGATTTTGACGCTATGATTGGTTGTACTCAAATGTTCAAATGTTTGTTAAGCTTAAGGGACTTAACTGCGGGGTCATCAGTCCCAAAAACTTACAAACTACTTATGAACTTTCTTGAACGGTTCACGGGAGTACCGTCGGATACTATTGTAATAATCGCACAATATTTCTGCGAGACAGCTGCTCGCCATCGTCAGGTGAACTGCCGCTGTTGCTTCTCTGCTCGCAATATATATGGTGGCTCGTTACCACGGCGCAGGCGCCGCTGCTGTGACGTCATGGCAGACCAGAGCGTCGACGGCGTGAACATGGAGAGCCCCCTACCGGAGGGCCGTTGAACGGGCCGCTGGTGGGCTGCGCAGGCGCGGCGCGGGCAAGAGCGGCCGCTGGCGGTGGACCCCTTGTGCGCGCGCCAACCGGAGGAAAAAGTACGTGTTTTACGAGTCTTGACTTTGATGACCCATCTGCGTCGATTGGTGACCATCGTCTGTCTGCGGCTGACGTTGTCTCAGTACTGCCAAGGCCGGTTCCCATGCTTTACTAAGTTGGAATCCCGTGTCTCTATTAATTAAATTTCTTGCAATACGTATTTCGACGGCCTCTTTAATTATTGAGTCCCAATAGGTGGAAGCGGAAGAAATGATCTTCGTCTCTTCGTAATTAATGCAGTGTCCCGAATCAAGACTGTGTTCAGCTACAGCCGATTTTTGTGGTTGACACAATCTTGTGTGGCGTTTATGTTCGTCGCATCTGTCTTTCACAGTGCGACACGTCTGTCCAATATAAGACAATCCACACTGGCACGGGATTTTGTATATACCCGGTCTTCTGAGGCCGAGGTTGTCTTTAACGGATCCCAGCATTGTCTGCACTCTCGCTGGAGGGCGGAAGACACACTTTATATTATGTTTTTTAAACAGTCTGCCAATCTTGAACGACACACCACCGACATAGGGCAGAAAAACCATCTTAGTGGAGCTCTCCGTTTCTTCTAGTTCCTCTTCAGGTTTCGAGCGAGCTGGTCGAAATGCAGCACGAATTTGTTTCTCAGTGTAGCCGTTCTGGGCAAACACAGAGCGAAGATGGTTGAGTTCTGCTTGTATACAATCTGCATCTGAGATCGCTCTTGCCCTGTGTACGAGTGTCCGTAGTACACCGCTGCGTTGAGATGGATGATGACAGCTCGTAGCATTCAGATAAAGGTCGGTGTGTGTAGGTTTACGATACACACCATGTCCCAAGGAACCGTCTCCATTTCGGCGAACCATGACGTCCAGAAACGGGAGCTTACCATTTTCTTCCAATTCCATAGTAAAACAGATGTTCGGGTGGAGTGAGTTGAGATGGTCTAGGAACGAAGGCAGTGTGGCAGACCCATGTGGCCATACGACGAAGGTATCGTCCACATACCTCCAGAAACATTTGGGTTTCAATGGCGCCGTCTGAAGGGCTTTATCCTCGAAATCTTCCATAAAAAGAATAGCTACTATGGGAGACAGAGGGCTGCCCATAGCAACACCGTCAGTCTGCTCAAAATATTCGTTGTTAAATAAAAAAAAAAAAAAAAAAAAAAAAATTGGAAGAAAATGGTAAGCTCCCGTTTCTGGACGTCATGGTTCGCCGAAATGGAGACGGTTCCTTGGGACATGGTGTGTATCGTAAACCTACACACACCGACCTTTATCTGAATGCTACGAGCTGTCATCATCCATCTCAACGCAGCGGTGTACTACGGACACTCGTACACAGGGCAAGAGCGATCTCAGATGCAGATTGTATACAAGCAGAACTCAACCATCTTCGCTCTGTGTTTGCCCAGAACGGCTACACTGAGAAACAAATTCGTGCTGCATTTCGACCAGCTCGCTCGAAACCTGAAGAGGAACTAGAAGAAACGGAGAGCTCCACTAAGATGGTTTTTCTGCCCTATGTCGGTGGTGTGTCGTTCAAGATTGGCAGACTGTTTAAAAAACATAATATAAAGTGTGTCTTCCGCCCTCCAGCGAGAGTGCAGACAATGCTGGGATCCGTTAAAGACAACCTCGGCCTCAGAAGACCGGGTATATACAAAATCCCGTGCCAGTGTGGATTGTCTTATATTGGACAGACGTGTCGCACTGTGAAAGACAGATGCGACGAACATAAACGCCACACAAGATTGTGTCAACCACAAAAATCGGCTGTAGCTGAACACAGTCTTGATTCGGGACACTGCATTAATTACGAAGAGACGAAGATCATTTCTTCCGCTTCCACCTATTGGGACTCAATAATTAAAGAGGCCGTCGAAATACGTATTGCAAGAAATTTAATTAATAGAGACACGGGATTCCAACTTAGTAAAGCATGGGAACCGGCCTTGGCAGTACTGAGACAACGTCAGCCGCAGACAGACGATGGTCACCAATCGACGCAGATGGGTCATCAAAGTCAAGACTCGTAAAACACGTACTTTTTCCTCCGGTTGGCGCGCGCACAAGGGGTCCACCGCCAGCGGCCGCTCTTGCCCGCGCCGCGCCTGCGCAGCCCACCAGCGGCCCGTTCAACGGCCCTCCGGTAGGGGGCTCTCCATGTTCACGCCGTCGACGCTCTGGTCTGCCATGACGTCACAGCAGCGGCGCCTGCGCCGTGGTAACGAGCCACCATATATATTGCGAGCAGAGAAGCAACAGCGGCAGTTCACCTGACGATGGCGAGCAGCTGTCTCGCAGAAATATTGTGCGATTATTACAATAGTATCCGACGGTACTCCCGTGAACCGTTCAAGAATATGTTACGTCGGGAAAGCCTGAAACAGTACTTATGAACTACTGTATACTAAAGACGACACAAACATCCATGCCCGAGGGGGGATTCGAACCCCCGATCGTAGCGGCCGTGCAGACTGTGACTGGCGCGCCGCACACTGCTCGGCTACTGCGGCTGGTTGATTGTACTCACATATCATTCTTACATAAATGTTTATTAAAACATTAATTGTTTTTGGTACACACGTCACTGAAAAAGAAACTATAATAATTTATTGTGCCACTTTTAGATGGATTACACTGATTAATCTTGTTTGTAGAAAGAATTCAATCACGAGAAATATTAAATGATTTCTGTCTCTGGTACCCAACGATTTAAAATATTAAGGAAACTTACCACGCAGATCTAAAAGATATTCAGTATGTAAAAAATAGAAGTACTTTATACAAATGCCTGTTTGACTCTATGTGTCATATTACTTTGATTATCCTTCGAAATGCTTGAACATATGTTATGAGGCAGATGTTCAGATTTTGAGAAGGTCAAGGTTTCCAATCTGCGCTAGCATTGGTCTAGAATTCAAGGGCCTACGAGTTATTAATGTAGGTCAATGGGTCGAAGCTAGAATGTCAAGGACCGCAGCAGTAAATACTTGAATGTCTAGACTCGCGTTGTTCACGTGTCTTGAAAGCTGAAGTATTTACTTCCGTCTTGAACCAAAGAATGTCTCTCCTTGAAAGGACTGTATTTGAACGTAACAAAGGAAAACTATGATCACTGGTTATTCAGGGACTCCCTTGTAAAGAAGCGGAGCACATCGTTGAGTATGCACTTCAACACTCAAAAGACTGAATACTCTTAAATGATTGTTATCCTTTTACCCACTTTACATATAGACTTACTGAACAATTACTTTTTCTCGCAAGAACTCGTCAGAAAATGACGGAATTACTGTCTGTGGATAAAAAAATAGTAATACAAGACCACTGCCACCATTTGTGAATGATACATCGAAGCCCGTGGCCGCGTTGTATGGCTGTGTTGTCTAAGGCGTCATGCTACGGACTGGACGGTCTTCCGCACAGGAGGTTCGATTCCTCCTTCGGTCATGGTTGTGTGTGTTCTCCTTGGTGTAAGTTAGTCCAAGGACTGATGACCATAGCAGTTCCGTCCAATAGGTTTAGAAACATTTGAACATCGAATAATAATAATTATAATAGTAATATTAATAATAGAATTTTTATTTTCTTAATCAATTACTTGATGTACATCAAGAAAGGTGGTTGTCTTCTGCTTTTGTGTTACAATTCTTGAGATACCTCGGTGATGGCCGAAGTATAACATGCAAAAAATACCTTCAATATTGGAAAATGGCGAGTGGCATCCATTCTTCAGAGCGGTTCACCAATATTAAATTGGGTGTGGTGGTACTTATGTGGAAGAATGATCAGAAAATTTCGAAAATATTGCCACATAATTTTTGTGCCTAGTATTGATACACAAGTTATGTCTGTGTGTGGTACATATGATCTCTAAAAGAACATTGTTACAGTTCCTCGTTTAATTCGCAGGGGGGCTTAGCTCACACATATAAAGACATTGTTAAACAAACAAAGCTAGGTGGAGCAATGGTAACACACTGGAAAACTATGATCACTTGTAACTTTTTTAGTATTTGACACGGAATCGTACGGAATAACTTTACTATCCAATACATCCAAACTTTTAACTTTGTTAGTCATACGCACATATTGTCTATAATGCTTTGACTTCACTTAAAATTGTGACGAGGCTCTTTTTGCTTTCGTAGTAACTTATCAGCGTGGCTGTTGAACCAATGCGAACGTATGTTGTCTTCCACTACGTTACTCGGCACATACGTATATAAACATAATACAGTACTTTGAACGTTACAAAATCTGGTATAACGACCTGTCATTTCCAGTGGTACGTCACAGGGTAACAGTGTAATTATGATTTATTCAGTTTGATAAAGGATTAACTTTTGAAGCTGCACTGCAGGAATCAACATGGATGCCATCATAACAAGAGTATGAAACCCAGGTCGTTCTATTCGTCCACCAATATATTGTATTCTGCTTCGTTTATCTTGTGAAAAGACCGCCGGCCACGGTGGCCGAGGGGACTGAGGCGTTCCAGTCACGGTCTGCACGGCCACTACGGTCGGGGGTTCGAATCCCGCCTCGGGCATGGATATTTGTGCCATCCTTAGTCTTGGTTAGTTCATAAGTAGTTTGTAAGTCTAGGGACTGATGACCCCGTAGTTAAGTCCCATAAGCTAAACAAACATTTCAACATTTGAATTTTTGTGAAAAGACCATGATAATATAATTACAACTACTAGAGCCCACATGAGACTTACCAGAAGTATAATTTTCCCGTAACCAAACGTGCTTAAAACAGAAAAGGAAGGGTATGACAGTGTTACAACAAGTACTCCCCGCTCCACACTGTAACGCCACATTCGCGAAAGTGATTTCGGACTGTGTGTGTAGATTTGTGCATCCTGTTGTTGCCTGGAGGGTGCGTTGCAGCTTAGTCATTTTCTCTTATGTTACCCTTGTACGACAATGGCCTTGCCTTCTTTTAATGATTCCTGTTGTCTGAAATCGCGTCCAGGTAGTGGAAGTTACACATTGATACACTGTGTGTCTGTCGCGCTTCCAACCTTCGTATGGCTCTCCATACCATATCTTCGGGTAAGTCACGCTGTTATTGCATGTACTACCTCCTCACTACACTATCTAAACCCAACTGCTTTTATAATTCGTTTGGTACGTTTAAAATGTTTGTAATTCTATGGGACCAAACAACGTTGGTCATCAGTCCCTAATCTTACAAACTACTTAAATTAAGTTAAACTAACCTAAGGACAATACAACAACCATGCCCGAGGAAGGATTCGAACCTCCGACGTGGGAGGTCGCACGATCTGTTACGTGGTGCTCCAGACCGCTCAGCTACCCCGCGCGGCGTTTGGTAAAGTAAACCCTCTGGAGCAACTTTCTGTTATTACCACTATCTCGGTTACCAAAATGTTGTTGTCTCCACTCCGTAGAACCGACACAAAGACGTCGAAGTATTTTAGTTCATTCTGCCGATGACAATACTTTGGAATCTAGATATCTTAACTGATTCCCTAATTGTTCTCACCAGTGTATGTACACAAGTGAATTTGATGTATTAAAATGCTAAGATCGCAATTAATTAATTTATTTTTCTGACGACCGGTTTCGGTACACTTAGGGTATCATCATCTGGTCACTTGTGTCCTATGTTACCGTTTCGTGAAGGCGCATGACATTAAAATGGTACGTTAATCATAAAACATTTATCTTTGATAAATGGTACGTCACACAGAAAACGGTTAAATATTTAAAACATTTTCTCCATTGTGCGTCATGTTGACAGAGCGCCTCCTCACAACTAAACAGCGACGTCAGGCTTGCAGTAAAGATAGTATCTTGTGACGTGACTATAAACTTGAGCGTCAGCTGTGTGTCATGTATATCGGCAGTGTTCGCTTCTTATCGACAGCATGACAACGCGAAGTGCGCGCGCGTAACGCCCGCTCAACGACACGCACGCTCGCGGTGGCCGTGGGCAGATCACGTACCCACTCCTGTTGTAACTCAAATAATAAAAGTGTTTCTAAGCCTATTCGATGAAACTGCTATGGTCATCAGTCCTTAGACTTACAAACTACTTTACCTAACTAAGGACAACACACACAACAATTCCCGAGGGAGACTCAGTATGGTGTAAAAATTGGCAACTGACTCTAAATAATGAGAAGTGGGAAGTCGTCCACATGAGTACGAAACCAAATCCGTTAAAATTTGTTTACAAGATAAATCAATCAAAATTGAAGGCCGTAAACTCCAAAAAATACCTAGAAATAACTATTACTTCAGCAATAACACGTAGATAATGTCGCGGGAAAGGCGAACCAGAGACTGCGGCTTTATTGGCAGAACCCTTAAAACATGCAACAGAACTACAAAAGAAACTGCATACACTACGATTGTCCGTCCGTTTATGGAGTATTGATGCCCACTGTGGGATCCTTATCAGGTGGGTTTGACGAGGACATCGAAAGAGTCCAAAGAAGGGCAGCTCGTTTCGTATTGTAACGATACAGATTAGACAGCGTTACGGAAATGATACAGGATCTGGGGTGGGAATCATTACAACAAACGCGCTTATCGCTGCGGCGTGGTCTACTTACTAAACTCCAATCGCCAACATTCTCCTCCGAATGTGAATATATATTGTTGACTCACACTTACATAGGTAGAAATGATCACCAGAATAAAATACGAGAAATCAGAGCTCGAACGGAGAGATTCAGGCGTTCTTTCTTCCCGTGCGCTGTTCGTTAACGGAATCGGAGATAAATAGTATAATGGTGGTTCGATGAACCCTTTGCCAGGCACTTAAATGTGATTTGCAGAGTATCCCATGTAGATGTAGATATAGATGTAGTCGTTAGTGAACTTGGACGCGAACAAGGAATGAGAAAGTATCATTCTTGTGAAACACATCTAGCTCTTTATTCACGTTTTGTGATGATATGTAGCGACAAGGGATGTCAAATAGGTTTCGTATTTCTAGATTTCCGGAAGACTTTCGACACTGTACATCACAAGCGTCGCCGGCCGCGCTGGCCGAGGTGACTGAGGCGCTTCAGTCACGGTCTGCACGGCCACTACGGTTGGGGGTTCGAATCCCCCCCTCGGGCATGGATATTTGTGCCGTCCTAGTTCGTAATTAGTTCATAAGTAGTTTGTAAGTTTAGGGACTGATGACCCCGTAGTTAAGTCCCATAAAGCTGTACAAATATTTGAACATTTCACAAGCGTCTTCTAAGCAAACTGCGTGCTTGTGGAATATCGCCCCAATCGTGCTACTGGATTCATGATTTCCTGTCAGAAAGGATACAGTATATTGTAATTAACGGTAAGTCATCGAACAGAACTGAAGTGATATCTGAGGAACAGCAGAGGACCAATAACACTACCCTGTGAAACGCCCAATATCACCTCTGTTTTAGTCGATGCCTTGCCATCGATTACTACGAAGTGTGTCCTCTCGGACAGGAAATCCCCTATTCAGTCGCAAAGTTGGGGTGATATACCATAACCACGCACTGAACTATCACAGCACGACTCATCACCCGTCATAGAAGTTACGGATCCGTCAGTATCGTGATCACTCCTTCGGACGTTCGCTGAACCAGGTTCGAGTCCCGGTCCGGCACAAAGTTTTAATATAGCAGCAGGTGGTACGATAGAAGTTGGGCACGTGGCGCGTCTGTTGGCTCGGCGGCGGAGTGTGGCTCGGTGTTGGCGCGCTCTGCTGCAGCCCGCTGGACTGCGAGGAGCGTTCCGCCCCAGCGCCGCTGCGCGCTCTCTCGCACGGCTGCACCACTGTCACTGCCACCCTTTGAAAGATGCCTGCTGTTACTACACCCGTCTCCTGCCATTGCCATATACAACACGCGGCTCACACAGTCCGTGCCAAATGTTGCACCAGCTGCATCCATTTCGGAGGTGAAAGCTGCGTTATAGCTGAAACAAAATAACTGCAGCGTTGGTGCAGGAGCAGGTAGAGAGAGTTGCAAACAGCGGCGGGCATGGTGGAATGCAGCTGTGTAGTACGATGAGTAACGTTTGGCAACGCTATGAATGTGCCGAAAAAGATAAAACTGGGTGAGCACGTGGGGCTCTAACAATAGTTATGATTAGCTGGTGGGTGACACCGACTACTCCACTCGGACGAGCGTTACAAGTAAATTGAACTGAAGTGTATGTCAGGTTTTACAGTCTCAGGTGACAAAAGTCATGGGATGGCCATATTTACAGATACAGATAGCGGCCGTACTACATCTACATAGATACTCTGCAAATGACATTTAAGTGCCTAGCAGAGGGCTCATTAACCACTTTCATAACTTTTCTTTACCGTTCCATTCTCTAATAGCGCGCGGGAACAAAGAACACATAAATCGTTCCGTTTTCGATCTGATTTCTCTTATTTTATTGGGATGGTCATGTCTCCCTAAGTAAGTGGGTGCTAGCAAAATATTTTCACGTTCAGAAGTAAAAGTCGGTGATTGAAACTTCGTAAACAAATCACGCCGCAATGAATAACGTCTTTTTTGTGATGATTTCCACCCCAATTCGTGCAACATTTCCGTGACGCTTTCCCCCCGTAATGTGATAAAACAAAACGAGCTGCGAAGCGTTCTGCGCACAGAAGGTATAAAAGGGCGATGCATTTGGCGGAGCGTTCATTTGTTTTCCGGTGATTCCTGAGAAAGCGTTTCAGAAGATATTATCTCGTCCAGTAGAATGTGTTCACCTATTACAGGCCGTGGCGGTGTGGCCGAGCGCATTGGGGCGCTATGCTGCGATGTGCAAGGCCGTTCCCCGTTGGGGGTTTGAATCCCTCCGCGGGCATGGATGTTTGTGCCGTCTTTAGTATAAGTTAGTTTATAAGTGGTAGACTGATGACCCCGCAGTTAAATCCCATAAGCTTAACAAACATTGGAACATTTTAGAATCTATTCAAGGATCACGCGGCAAAGTTACTGTGGACAGATGGAACGTAAAATTAAATAAAAGCTGGGAAATCGATTATCGTGTTTCTTCGTATAATGCAGAATGACATCAAACGAGTTACAATCGAGGACATTAACAAATTCACTAACGGTCTGGCAATATACTGTGAGGAGTACATCAGCTTAAATTTTTCTGTTGATAGAAAGGTGACTAACACATCATTCTTGTCTATCTTTGTCTCTACGATGAGAGGAAGAAGGAATAATTGGAAACGGGGTGCCACCAAATCGTGCTAACAATGATGGGAATATTGGTCCCTGCTCTTTCTTTAACGAACATGAAAAAGTATGATAGGCTAGAGTTTCGTTGACGTAGAACTCATTAGAGGTGACAAACAAAATCGCGAAATCGCTGAGCAAAGTTGCTGAATCCATACCATATGGCTGACAGCAGTATTATATAGGCCGCGGCGGTGCGGCCGAGAGCATTGAGGCGCTATACTCCGATACGCGAGGCCGTTTCCCGTCGGGGGTTCTAATCCCCACTCGGACATGGAAGTTTGTGCTGCCTTTAGTGTAAGTTAGTTCATAAGTAGTTTGTAAGTTTAGGTACTGATTTCCTCGCAGTTAAGTCCCATAAGCTTTCCAAATATTTGAACTAAGATGTAGTCTTATTAAACACAAAGCTTCCTGACGATACGCACAGAAAAGAAAGAGTAAAACTTAAAACAGCAAGGAATGTGGTGTGTAATCTGTGTAAATATAACAGATTAATTAAGCTATTTAATCAGTAAGCGGTGGCGATGGTTATTAAACAATAAGAAAGAAAGGACTCTATTAATTTTGATTAGAGAAGTACTCTTCTCGAAAATAAAAGGAGAATCATTTTATGTCTTGCAAAGTTAACACGTGACTGTTCAATATACATTCCTAGTCATTAAAATTGCTACACCACGAAGATGACGTTCTACAGACGCGAAATTTAACCGACAGGAAGAAGATGCTCTGATATGTAAAAGATTAGCTCTCCAGAGCATTCACACGAGGATGGCGCCGGTGGCGACACCTACAACGTGCTGACATGACGAAAGTTCCCAACAGATTTTTCATACACAAACAGCAGTTGATCTGCGTTGCCTGGTGAAACTTTTTTGTGATGCCTCGTGTAAGGAGGAGAAATGTGTACTATCACGTTTCCGACTTTGATAAAGGTCGGATCGTAGCCTATTGCGATTGCGGTTTATCGTATCTCGACATTGCTGCTCGCGTTAGTCGCGATCCAATGACTGTTAGTAGAACATGGAATCGGTGGGTTCAGAACGCACATTGGAAGCGTGTATTCGTCATCGCCAGTATGGCGTGATAGTATGAGGTGCCGCAGGTTACATGTCTCGGTCACCTCTTGTTCGCATCGAAGTGACCGTTAGATTTCAGATGTGTTACGAATCGTGGCTCTACCCTTCATTCGATCCCTGGGAAAATCTACATTTCAGCAGGATAATGCACGACCGCATGTTGCAGATCCTGTACGGGCCTTTCTGAATACGGAAAATGTTCGACTGTTACCCTAGCTAGTACATTCTCCAAATTTCTCACCGATTGAAAACGTCTGGTCAATAGTGGACGAGCAAGTGGCTCGTCACAATACGCCAGTCATCACTGATGCCTGTGGTATGGTGTTGAAGCTGCTTGGCCATCCGTACCTGTACACGCCATCCAAGTTCTGTTTGACTCAATGCCCAGGCGTATCAAGACCGTTAATGATCAAAATGTTCAAATGTTTGTTAAGCTTAAGGGACATAACTGCGGGGTCATCAGTCCGTAAACTTACAAACTATTTATGAACTACCTTATACTAAAAACGACACAAACATCCATGCCTGAGGGTGGATTCGAACTCCCGACGGCGGACGGCCGCGCGCATAGCAACATGGCGCTCCAGTACGCGCGGCTAATCCGCCGCGGCGCCGTTAATGTAATCACTTGTCAGTTCTAGTATGTTCAAATGTTCAAATGTTTGTAAATCTATCGGACCAAACTGCGTGGTCATCAGTCCGTAGCTTACAAACTACTTAAACCTACGTAAACTAACCTAAGGACAACACACACACCCATGCCCCAGGGAGGACTCGAACCTCCACGGCGAGCAACCGCGCGCTCCGTAGCGATACGCTTTAGCCCGCTCGGCTACTCCACCGTGGCCAGTTCTAGTATAATATATTTTTCCAATGAATACCCGTTTATCATCTGCATTTCTCCTTTGTGTAGCAACTTTAATGGCCAGTTGTGTAAGACCAAATTCCGCAAATGTCCAAAATGTATAAATTACGGTAAAAGCAGAAGTAGGTCATCAAAGGTCATAAGCAATTTTGAAATAATATGTCTGTTTCGTTTTCGTTGCAGAAATTCTTTGCATTCGTGGCTGTCAAGTTACACTGAAGAGCCAAAGAAACAGCTACGGCTGCCTACTATCGTGTAGGGTCCCCGTGAGCGCGCAGATATGCCCCAACAAGCCGTGACATGGACTCCATTAATGTCTGGAGTAGTGCTGGAGGGAACTGACACCATGAATCCTGCAGTGCTGTCCATAAATCCATAAGAGTATGACGGAGTGGAGATCTCTTCTAAACAGCTCGTCGCGAGGCATTCCAGAATGCTCAAAGATGTTCATATCTGGGAAGTTTGGCGGCCAGTGTTTAAGGCATCAGAGTCTTCCTGAAGCCACTCTATACCAATATGGACGTCGCGGGAATTGCCCAAATCCGTCGGAATGCACAATGAACATGAATGGATGTAAGTGATCAGCCAGGATGCGTACGTACGTGTCACCTGTCACAGTCGTATGTAGACGTTTTACGAATCCAGTATCACTCCAATTATATGCGCCCCACATCATTACAGAGCCTCCTCTACCAGTTTGAACAGTCCCCAGCCGACATGCACTATCCATCGACTTATGAGATTGTCTCTTTACCCGTACACCCGTGCTCGATAAAATTGGAAACGAGACGCGTCACACCATGCAACATGTTTCCAGTTTTAATCGAAGTAGAATCTATGAAAACTTCAAAAGGAAGGCGAATTAATATATATATATATATATATATATATATATATATATATATAGAGAGAGAGAGAGAGAGAGAGAGAGAGAGAGAGAGAGAGAAAGAGAGAAGGGGGGATAAACAACCTTTATATTGCCGCGCTCGTTTGATACTACCCATGAAACACCTTGTGAATCTATATTTTTGAACTGTTTCATTTCTTCAATATATCGGTATTTAAAGTCGCTGAATCTGAAATCAGATTCTCGAATTTCAATATGGTTGATCCAGCATAGCGGACGAAAACTCGAAAAAATGCTTGAATAGACTGTAACGAGTCATGCGACTGTACAATCAACGTTTGAAATAATTGTGAATGAAACAGGTTACACATGTGTAATTGTTTTAACGTCTGGCGTTAGCGTTGCCCGTGACGTAGCGCGTGGAGGTGGCATGGCCGGATTTTCATCTCGTCCCGCTGCCTCATTAGCCACTAACAATTGTCTTTTCGTTTGTCAGAACACGATTCATTGTTTGCACACATACGTAGACGTAATAAAAGAGTTCTGTTGAGTCTATTTTATTATTAATGTATTTTTCGTTCTAATTTTACTTTTGTGTGTGTTTATTTAGTTGATTTTATTTATTATTAGTAACTTGCTGTTTTGACGCTGAAATTATTTTTTTACATTTATTCATACGGGGTGTCCACAAAAGGACTCCCTGATTTCAAAATTAAATATCTCGAAAACAAAGATCGATATACGAATGCAGTAAACGGTAGGTTTATTGTGAAAGCTGTAAGAAGTTTATACAGCAGTTTGAAATAACAGTTACAAAAGCTGCTAACAGATGGCGCTGTAATCGCCATACGTAATGCCTGGTATAAATAGTGATCCGAAGCCCAGAGCGATCAGTTCCACTATTGAAACGTGAGAGGAGGTTAGCGTACCGAAGGAAGAAATTAAAACCATGTTCTCCTTTGAACAACGCGTTTTTATTGTGCTAGCCTACCACAGGTTAGAAGAGATTCCTATGGCAACAAGGCGAAGTTTTCAAGCACGATTTAATGTTCCAAAAGGACCCGATGCGAAAACCATTCGTGCGCTCTTCGCTAAATTTCAAGGAACAGGCAGCGTAACTGATGATCTAGTGGGGCATGTTGGGCACAAGCAAACCGCAGTTACGCCTGAAAATATCGCCACAGTTTCTGGAAGTATTCAGTGAAATCCAATGTCATCCGTCCGTAGAATTGCATCTGAGACTGGTTTGAAGCGTTCCAGCACGCTGAAAATACTGAGAAAGAGCCTACAGATGTTTCCATTCAAACTTTAAACGCACCAGGCCATACCCGTACGACTGTGCAACAAAGGGTTGCCTTTACTAATCAGATGCTCACAATGACTGATAGTGAAGGATTTGATGTTGGGTGCATCTGGTTTACAGACGAAGCACACTTCCACCTGAATGGATACGTGAATAAGCAGAACTGGCGATTTTGGTGTTCCGAAAAGCCATATTGGTGTGAAGCGAAACCCCTGTATTCTCCTAAAGTTACTGTGTGGGCTTCAGTATGCAGCAGAGACATTAACGGCCCTTTTTTCAATCTAGAAACGGTCACTGGTGCACGTTACATTGCAATTTTGGAACAATTTGTCGCCACACATCAAGCGTTAGAGGATCGACCAGGTACTGAATGGTTTATGCAAGATGGAGCCCGACCACATCGGACCGAACAAGAGATCGCTTTCTTGAAGAATACTTCTGGAATCGAGTCATTGCTTTGGAATATCTCAAATTTACTGGTACAAGCATGGATTGGCCTCCATATTCGCCGGATTTGACTCCCTGTGACTTTTTTTTGTGGGGCACAGTGAAAGACATGATCTACCCGAAGCATCCCGCCACGCTGGACGAGCTTGAATCGGTGACATGTGAATCCATTTCGGTTGGGACACTACGAAATGTGATAGCGAATTTCATTCTTCGTTTGCGCCATCTCTGTAGTGCCAATGGTGAACATTTTAAAACATTGTGATGTGATTGTTTGCAAAGAATGTTTTCATACGATTATTTCACTTATATATGCTGATATGAGCTGTACAGCGCCATCTGTTATCAGCTTTTGTAACTATTATTTCAAACTGCTGTATAAAATTCTTACAGCTTTCACATTAAACATACCGTTTACTGCATTCCTCTATCGATCTTTGTTTGAGAGATATTTAATTTTGAAATCAGGGAGTCCTTTCTGGACACCCTGTACATGTTATCCGGTAAAAATACATTATGTAAAAAGATTGTTTACGCCAATCACAGCAAACGCACAATCATGCTGCAGTTGATCAAATGCTGCTTGCAAAAGTCGAATTATGTGTGTAAGATTCATTGCGGACGGTGATACCGATCGGTGGAAAATGTCCTGTTCCATCAATTACGGCGCTCGGGGCCTACAAAAGCACCACACGGTTATTCTCCTGACACAGAGGTCAGCAAGCAATGCACATTTACGTAACCTCTGCCTCCCTCTATTCCCTTTGCCACACTGTACGGCGCGCAGTTGACGACCTCTGCATCGGGCGAATACGTTGTGTTGGCGTGGGTAGTCTCCACGCTTGATGAAAACGAAAATTCTTCGCCGATCAGTATCACCGTCCTGAATGAAAACTACACATATAATTCGACTTTTGCAAGCAGCATTTGATGAACTGCAACATGATTGTGCGTTTGCTGTGATTGGCTCAATCAATCTTTTTACATAATATATTTTTACCGAATAACATGTGTGAATAAATGTAAAATAATATAATAATAATAATTTCATAGTCAAATTAGCAAGTTATGAATTAATGTAATAATAAATCAAATCGACGAAATAAACATACACAAAAATAAAATTAGAACGACAAATACATTAATAATAAAATCCACCAAACATAACTCTTTCATTACCCCAGGATTAAGCGACTTTAAATACCAATATATTGAAGAGATGAAACAGTTAAAAATATAGATTCACAAGGTGTTTAATGGGTAGTATCAAATGAGCGCGGCAATATTAGGGTTGTTTACCCCTCCCCCCTCAATATTGATATATAAAACAAAACAAAAAGAATCTTATTACATAATTCGCCTTCCTTTTGAAATTTTCATAGATTCTACTTCGTACTTCGATTAAATCAAAACAATATTTGAGCACAAAACATTGGTCACCTAAGGGGTAGTTGCCCTCATAATTGTCACTCCCTCTGCAATATACCTAGGCCGAAGTTCGTCTTTTATCAAAAGATACTTTCATACCAAAAATCAATAAAATCGCTTCAATGATCTCTAAATTATCACGATTTTTCCATTTTAGCCCCAATTTTGGAGGGACCGTTCCACCCTTTAAATGTGTGTTCCCGCCCCACAAAAGAAAGTATGTGTCCCATAGTTTGTCATGTATTATAACATATCCAAATTTCATAAAAATCGAAGAGTGACACTTGGGTACGTTTCCTTGTGAGTGAGCATCCGGTACTTGGTGATGGCCTACTCCTTTCCCAAGTTTCACAGAAAGTAACACTTTAAATTGCCTATCATAGTTTCATGAATTACTGTAAAAAACGTACGTAAACTAGCTGATTCGCTTTTATGTTGCTTAGCTGACTTCTGTGGAAATGTAAAAGACGTATATTACCAAGTAATGAAGTGCACAAAATGAAGATAATGATAAGTACTATGTGTCATATCCAGTAGATAAAAGACAATCTGCAAACACAAGCAAATAAATATGTTCATATTCACGGAATGTATGAAAATAACTGCGAATGGCTAAAGATGAAAATGTGTACTCAGCCGGCATTCGAAATGTTTGTCAAACTATGGGACCTAACTGCAATGGTCATCGGCACATAAAATTACAAACTAATCAAACTAACTTATCGTAAGAACAACACACGCACACACAAATGTCCGAGGAAGGACTCGGACCTCCGACGGGGAACGAACTCGTCCTCCACAGCAAGGTGCCTTAGAACGCACGGATATTCCCGCGTGGGACACTGGGGTGACAGCGATCACCACAACTGCCCGGGCTACTCAAGCACGCCGATAGTCAGAGACAAATCAACTTTCCCTGCTCACTATTACTCAAACTCGCGATTTTTCCTATCTGATTCCCGTGAGAGTAAGGGCCTAGGAGTGCCTACGCATTGAAGAAAGGATAACTGTGCGTCATCGACATATATAACTTAAGTAAATAAGTACTTGTTCGGATGCGAGAGAATAGCAAGGAACAGGCCACAGGCTGTGGTGCTATTCGGCTAAACATCCTTCATTTTTAAGCCAGGAAACCCTAGAAAAAGCCGATCGGTGTCCATGAAAAAAATTTGAAATCTTCTGTCCCAAATACCAATTCAGTGTCTTAAAAAGAGCATCTCGTAATTGTGGGATTCACATAGCGCATTTTTGAAGCAATATCAGAGTTCTTATTCTGCTATTCCTTAGAGAGCTTCTGGTTAATAATCCCTTCGGAGCCATTGTTTTTCTTATGTTTTGTGTGAAAGTTCTGCAACCTCGGCCGGCGAGTGAGAGCTCAATGTAGGGCATCGATTCCTCGGCCTGTTGTGTTCATTTTTTATGGGTCACGTTCCATAACCCCTGCAGGTTGCACGGCGTGGATGCTGGAGCACTCGGTATGACATAGGCTGTTCATTTGCTTGCAACTGCTTACACTGCATCATTTGAAAGTTTATTATCTAGAGACAGAATTGGTGTTAATGCTCGACATACTACAGGTAACAAGTTTTAGATTTATGATCTACGTAATTTTTTTGACATATTCATGTTATGTTTTCATATGGTACAGTTAAGTGTTTTGAATACAAAGCTGTTGTAAGTCAATGTCATATAGGCGATAGAAATTCTGTTGATGTATAATTACTGGAATCAACATATATGATTACAAATAAAGAAATGATAAATCAATGCCGAGAGAAATATTTTGTCTCGATACATATCACAGATATTGAATTAAAGGAGAGGCATTGAATCAAAATTTGTGCCACGGCTGGGGCGCTATCCGTTATTGGAGAACCTCGGCAACGTTGATACGTATTTCTATAGTGAAACATGAGTCAGAATTGAAGTTTGTGTTGTGAAGGGAGAAGTGCTTCAACACAGTGCGTGCAATCGCCATATTCACTAGGTTGCGGTGTCTTACTAGGAGACCACATGGCATGGGTATCGGATTTTATTTTGATATTAATGGTACGTGAAGTTTAGAACGAAAGTAAAAATCATCCAAAGCCACTCGTATCATCGAAATCTGGCAAGTTGACTTCAAATCTATATAAAGGCTTTTTAATCAATGTTAAAAAGTCATGCGTTAGAAAACAAGAGGTTTCTGTTACTGATTGATTCTTGAAGTGGACAAATCATCCCGTATTGTACAACGAAGTTTTTCGAAATAACAGCCTACCTCCACCGTGCAAGAAATTCCGCCGAAATGCACCCTATTCATGCAGTCTTATGACGTGTATTTCTACTGTCAAGTACAAAATTTCATTATTGTGGTTGTTATGGTCTTCAGTCCGGAGACTGGTTTGATGCAGCTCTCCACCCTACTCTATCCTGAGCAAGCCTTTTCATCTCCTCATAAGAACGGCAACCCACATCCACTTGAATCTGCTTACTATACGCCTATCTTGGTCTCCCTCTGCGATTTTTACCCCACACACTTCCCTCCAATGCTAAATTTACGATTCTTCGATGTCTAAGAATGTGTCCTACCAAGCGATCCCTTCTTTTAGTAAGGGTATGCCAAAAATTCCTTTTCTCACCAATTCTGTTCAGTACCTTTTCATTAGTTATGCGATCTACCCACCTAATCTTCAGCATTCTTCTGTAGCACAACATTTCAAAAGCCTCTATTCTCTTCCTGTCCGCACTGTTTATCGTCCATGTTTCACTCCCGTACAAGGCAACACTCCACACAAATGCCTTCAGAAAAGACTTCCTTACCCTTAAATTAATATTCGATGTTAACAAATTTCTCTTTTTCAAAAATGCTTTTCTTCCCATTGCCATTCTGCATTTTATATCCTCTGTACTGCGACCATCGCATGTTATTTTACTACCCAAGTAACAAAACTCATCTACCACCTTCATTGTTTCGTTACCTAATCTAATTCCTTCAGCATCGCCCGACTTTCTAAGACCGCATTCCATTATTTTTGTTTTGCTCTTGTTAATGTTCATTTTATACGCTCTCTTCAACACCCTGTCCATTCCATTCAACTGCTCTTCCAGGTCCTCCGCTGTCTCTGATAGAATTACAATGTCATCAGCAAAACGCAATGTTTTTATTTCTTCCCCCTGAACTTTAATCCCTATTCCAAATTTTTCATTGCTTTCCTTCACCGCCTGCTCGATGTACAAATTGAATAACATCGGAGAAAGGCTACAACCCTGTCTTACTCCCTTCCCAACTGATTCTTCCCTTTCATGCCCTTCGAGTCTAAAAAGTGCGGTCTGGCTTTTGTACAAGTTGTAATAACTCTCCTTTCCCTGTATTTTACCCCTGCTGACTTCAGAATTTGAAAGAGTGTATTCTAGTCAACATTGTCAAACGCTTTCTCCAAATCTACAAAAGCTAAAAACGTAAGTTTGCCTTTCCTTAATCTATCTTCTAAGATAAGACATAAAGGGAGTATTGCCAAAATGTTCAAATGTTTGTAATCTATCGGACCAAACTGCGTGGTCATCAGTCCGTAGCTTACAAACTACTTAAACCTAGGTAAACTAACCTAAGAACTAACACACACACCCATACCCCAGGGAGGACTCGAACATCCACGGCGAGACGCTTTAGACCGCTCGGCTACTCCACCGCGGCTGAGTATTGCCTCCCGGGTTCCTACGTTCCTCCTGAATCCAAACTGATCTTCCCCAAGGTCAGCTTCTACCAGCTTTTCCATTCTCCTGTAGATAATTCGTGTTAAAATTTTGCAGCCGTGACTTATCAAACTGATGGTTCTGTAATTTTCACACTTGTCTGCGCCTGATTTCTTTGGAATGGGGATTATTACATTTTTATTAAAGTCTGAGGGTATTTCACCTGTCTTATACATCCTACCCACCAGTTCAAATAGTTTTGTCATGGCTGGCTCTCCCAGAGACTTTAGTAGCTCTGAGGTTATGTCATCTACTCCTGGCGCCTTGTTCCGACCTAGGTCTTTCAGGGCTCTGTCTAATTCATCTCTCAGTATAGTATCTCCTATTTCATCTTGATCTACTTCCTCTTTCCTTCCTACAACATCGTCTCTAAGTTCATTTCCTTTGTAGAGCTGCTCTATGTACTCTTTCCACCTTTCAGCTTTCCCTTCTTTGCTGAGAACTGGTTTCCCATCTGAGTTCTTGATAATCATAGAGTTGCTTTTCTTGTCCCCAAATTTCTCTTTTATTTTCCTGTAGGCAGTATCTACTTTTCCCCTTCTTACACATTCTTCTACAGCTTTGCATTTGGCTTCTAGCCACTCCTGCTTAGCCATTTTGCACTTCCTGTCAATCTCATTTCTTAGTCGTCTGTACTCCATTTTGCCTGTTTCATTTACTGCATTTTTATATTTTCTCCTTTCATCAATTAAATTTAGTATTTCCTGTGATATCCAAGGATTTTTTGTAGGTCTCGCCTTTCTACCTTTTTTGTCCTCTGCTGCCTTCACTATTTCATCTCTCAGTGCTATCCATTCCTCTTCTACTATTTTATTTCCACCTGTTTCTGTCAATTGTTGCCTAAATCTCCCTCTGAAATTCTCCAGAACTTTACGTTCATTCAGATTATCTAAGTCCCATCTCCTTATTTTCCTACCTTACTGCAGTTTTTTCAGTTTCAGCCTACAGTTCATGACTAACAAGTTATGGTCAGAATCTATATCTGCCCCTGGGTATGTCTTACAGTTTCTAACCTGGTTCCGGAATCTATGTCTTACCATTATAAAAGCTATCTGATACCTTCCGGTGTCTTCTGGTCTCTTCCACGTATACAACCTTCTTTTGTGATTCTTAAACCACGTGTTTGTTACGATTAAATCATGTTCCGTGCCAAATTCAACCACGCGACTTCCTCTTTCATTCTTCTCCCTAGTCCATATTCACCTACTATTTTCCTTCTCTTCCTTTTCCTACTACTGAATTCCAGTCTCCCATCACAATTAAGTTTTCCTCTCTCTTAACTGTGTGAATAATTTCCTTTAGCTCCTCATATATTTCTTCGATCTTTCAAATGTTTTTACAGCTTATGGGACTTAACTACGAGGTCATCAGTCCCTAAACTTACAAACTCCTTATGAACTAACTAATACTAAGGACGGCACACATATCCATGCCCGAGGGGGAATTCGAAGCTCCGACTGTAGTGTCCGTGCAGACCGTGACTGGAGCGCCTCAGTCCCCTCGGCCACCGCGGCCGGCTTCTTCGATCTCCTCATCATCGGCAGAGCTAGTTTGCATATAAACCTGTACTACTGTTGGCGGTGTTGGCTTCGTATCTATCTTGACAATGATAATGCGATCACTGTGCTGCAGATAGTAGTTTACCCGCATTCCTATTTTCTTATTCATTATCAGTCCTACTCCTGTGATACCCCCAACTGATTTTGTATTTATAATCCTGTACTCACCTGACCAGAAATCCTGTTCATCCTCCCACCGAACTTCACTAATCCCCACTATATCTAATTTTAACCTATCCATTTCCCTTCTTAAATTTTCTAATTTTCCTACCCGATTAAGGGATCTAACATTCCACGCTCCGATCCGTAGAATGCCAGTATTGTCTTTCCTGATGACAACATCCTCCTGAGTAGTCCCCGCCCGGAGATCCGAATGGGGGACTATTTTACCTCTGGAATATTTTACCAGAGAGGAGAGGATGCCATCATCATATTTCCATACAGTAGAGCTGCATGTCCTCGGGAAAAGTAACGGCTGTAGTTTCCCCTTGCTTTCAGTCGTTCGCAGTATCTGTGTGGCAAAGCCACATTAGCTGATGTTACAAGGCCAGCTCAGTCAATCATCCAGACTGTTGCCCCTGTAACTACTGAAAAGGCTGCTGCCCCTCTTCAGGAACCACACGTTTGTCTGGCCTCTCCACAGATACCCCTCCGCTGTGGTTGCACCTACGGTACGGCTATCTGTATCGTTGAGGCACGCAAGCCACTCCACCTCGGCAATGTCTGTGGTTCATGGGAGTGGCAAAATTTCATTAAGCGCCTGCAAAACTATGCCTACTTGATCGGTCAAAGAGTTGAAAATAGTGATAGAGAAGATTGCATCAAACTTCCTTCAATTATTAATTAGTAGCAGTCCTCTCCAATCTTCGGTGAAATGATCAGGTATGCCTGGTTTGCTTCTAAACTGTGCGATACAAGAGAAAACTTCATGAACGTAAATTAAGTTTGCTTTCCAGATGACAAATCAAAGAAAAATTGCGACTGTAAAAATGCAACATTTTTACGGTGTGTTCGATGCCGTGAAAATGGTTTTCCATGTTTTTACGGTGCTTGTCACGCTGGTATGTGTGAGACTACATCGAAATGTAGGATTTCTTTATTTTTTGCCATTGCCACAAATATGGAATTTGCAGTGTTTTTTGCGTTTTCTATTTTTCAATTTAAATAATGAGTATTGACAACCTTTTATAAAATATAGCAAATTATGAATAAACAAAAATACGTACATTGTTCATAAAATTACCACTAGGTATCAAAACTGTGTAAGTATTTGAAAACAACGAAAAAGATATATATAAGACGGCCGCGGTGGCCGAGGGGACTGAGGCGCTTCAGTCACGGTCTGCACAGCCACTACGGTCGGGGGTTGGAATCCCCCTTCGGGCATGGATATTTGTGCCGTCCTTAGTCTTAGCTAGCTCATAAGTAGTTTGTAAGCTTAGGGACTGATGACCCCGTAGTTAAGTCCCATAAGTTCTACAAACATTTGAACATTTGATGTATATAAGTCATACCGCAGTCCGAACCACCGACCCTATGGTTGTAAGGTGTGACAGTACCGCCCAATGAGTAGCACTCAATCGTTATGTTTGGATAGATTAAATGCACCGCAAACACTGACCTTGCCAATGCACAAAATTGTTACACTCTTTTCTTTTATTAATTTGGTAGCATTATATCTATGTAGACAGATGATATTGATGGGAATGCATTATCTGCATTGGAAAAATCATATAAAACAGCCATGAAGCTAGGGCTCATAGTGGGCTGGGCAGCGGAGAGCGGGTGTGTGTGTGTGTAAGGCGGAAACGACCGGACAGGGCAGGGGGGGGTGAGCTTAGCGCTCGCCTGGGAAGGCCGTGACGTCAGAGGAAATCCACCGCGCAGCGAGCGAGGCGACAGTGTATTGTACAGGATAAAGTTAAATTAAAAAAAAAAAAAAAAAAAAAAAAAAAAAAAAAAAAAAAAAAAAAAATTAAACGCAATTAAGACAGAGACGTGCGACGCAGTTTCCGAAAGGGTTTCATATGACACGTCTAGTAACGCACAGACGACCCTCCTATCAAGTTCATATAAAAAGTTTTAATAGAATGAAAATACGACAATTTAGTGTTTAGTTAAAAATTCATAACTTGTAAACCATTTAAGATACAGAGGTGAACGAAGGCTCACATGAAAGGTCTCAACAAGGTGCATCACCTGATATGCTTACAGTCGATGTAAGATAATAATGATCACAGAAAACCTAATTTACTAATACCATTGTATAAATTTGTTAATAACATAAAGTACAAAACAGATACACGATCAGCATGGCAGTGTTTGTTGCCAGGTGCCGTATTATAAAATCACTATACCATAAAATCACATTGATTAAATCTACTTACGCATGTTTTGTTGCTTTAAATAATTAATTTGTATTTAATCGTTCCATAGGAGAAATGAAATGTAATGACATGAAATATTAATTACGATGATCAATTCCATGTTTATTCGTGTTTAGTGTAAGTGTTTAAAGATGTATTTGTATTAAATGTACGGTATACTTGGCAAAAGCGTTGTACGTCGGAGAGGGTTAGCTATGGGGAAGTTCGTGACGTATGGGTTTCTCCGGTGGATATGTATCAAAGATAGGCGGTAGGCCCACGTACGGCAGTCTGTGTTTGGCTAGCATTTGCAACGGCGAAGATATGCCGGTAGGTGCCACGACCTGCGGAAGAGTGAGGCTTTAAAATTTTTCAGAGTGTAAAAGTACGGTCGAACTTAGAAAGATTTATCGAGTGTGGTGAGATACTGTGAAACTTGCAAGATTTCTTCTCGAGTTGCCGTGTGCTACGTAAAATTTGAAGATTGCAGCGTGTGTTAACCGAGTTATCATTAACATTCATTTATTCGATATCTGTTGTTGAACATTATTTTATTTTAAATAAACTGTGAATATAAAGACAAAGTATTCGCAGTCAGGCACAGACTAATGGAACGTTTTATTCATTTTTATGCAGTGAATAGTAGCCTGGTAGGCTAATTGAAATATTTTCGGCAAAGTAAAATTTCGTCTGGGGGCTCACAAGCTATATTAGATACGCCAATGTACAGTGCTTTTACAGGTGACAGTGGTTTTGATCCGATAGACTACTTAATAATTTTAAACCAAGTGTTGTGACAGTTATTTGTATGAAATGCAGCCTTCTTCTCAATTTTAGTTTTGTTTTAAATTAATCATATGCAGGTGGGGACTGTGGACGAATTTTTATCATCCCCTAGACAGAGCTGAACTTAGTACAGCGAATTTGTCAGTGTAAATATAACGTTCTCCACAGATAACCCTCACAAAAATAACATCGCAAAGGCCACAGCGCTATCAGCTGAACTAAAACGACATACACTGCAGATTTTTAAATAACTGGTTCTTGCAAAACTTCAAATCCGATATTCTCGAGAATTTTTTAGAGTTGCGTCGAATGATTTTGGCTGATTGTTATTTAAGTTATGAACTACAAGTACCATAAGTATAAAAATATTCTAAAATCCGCTACCCATGTGGTCTCCTTGTTAGTGGTCATAGCACCTCCCAATTAAGCAATAGGTCCCGGGTTCGTATCCCGACCGCGACACAAATTTTAATTCAATGCCTCTCCTTCAATTGAGTACAAATAAAGGAGACGTGATATGCGTCCTCGGTACTTTATAACTCCCAATACCTTCATAATTTATCGGAGTAGATGTTATGCTATGACGGTATGATGCTATGACGCTCAAAGTTTCAGTTAGTGACTGTCGCTTTCACTTTGATGCTGATCTTCCTCGCGCGAACAGTCCCAAGTTGGGAGTGCCAAAACTATGTAGGAGAGAATAATGAGCTTAGGCTGCAGTTTGACAGCGCCTTTGAAGCGGCGTGTGTGACGTATGCGTGGCGTGTAATGGGCGGCCGCTTTGAATGGAGTGTGCGGCATTAGCCGGCGGTCGATGCTATCTGGCCGGCCATCGTCACGTCGCTGCTAGCGTATCTCCTCTGGCGCCAGCCCGCGATATGCCTCACACGCTGTGATACGTGCCGAGGGGCCACAACTTTCTGGACTAATGCCTCATCTCAGACGAGAACGTTGCCCACTGAAAAATTAAAAGTATCGGATAGAGGCTTTCATCTCCTCTTTATTATATTCTTCAAAATGAAATGCCGAGATCGCAAATTAATAATTTATTGAATGACGACCGGTTTCGGTGAACCGCGTCGGCATCATCTGGTCATATATATTTTATAAGCTGTCACGTTTTAACTCATGTATTTTTATGTAGTGACTAAGTCCTATCTTGCACTTATTATTTTATATCCATTTAAAAAAAAAAAATAAGATGACCAGTGCCGCGGTGGAGTAGCCGAGCGGTCTAAAGCGTCTCGCTGCGGAGCGCGCGGTTGCTCGCCGTGGAGGTTCTCGTCCTCCCTGGCGCATGGGTGTGTGTGTTGTCCTTAGGTTAGTTTACCTAGGTTTAAGTAGTTTGTAAGCTACGGACTGATGACCACGCAGTTTGGTCCGATAGAATAACAAACATTTGAACATTTTTAAATGATCAGCTTATAAAATATATATATATGACCAGATGATGGTGACACAGTTCACTGAAACCGGTCGTCATTCAATAAATTATTAATTTGCGATCTTGGCATTTCAAAAGTTCAAATGTTTGTATAGCTTATTGGACTTAACTGCGGGGTCATCAGTACCTAAAGTTACAAACTACTTATGAACTAGCTTATACTAAAGACAGCACTAACATCCATGCCTGAGTGGGGATTCGAACCCGTGACGGGGAATGGCCTCGCGCATCGTAGCATAGCGCCTCAATGCGCTCGGCCACTCCGCCGCGGATTTGGCATTTCATTTTCAAGAATATAAAACTATCAGATCGCCTCATAAACCGGCAATATCAGGTAATGTTTTCTTTTTATTAGTTTGATGTGTTTTATAAAGTTCGTTTTACCTTGAAACATCCCCCACCTTTTGTCATTTTGTAATCTCCAATTTATAAAATAATATTCCAAAAATCCTTAAGATCTTCTTTTCCATACCGAGACCATTACGCGTTTTTTTAAATTTATTTTTTATTTTAATCTCATCTTCTTTACTGTGACGACATATTCAATTGCAGTTTCCTTCGTAGTGTAGGCGTCTGTGTCTAGGCTAGATCAACATTAAGTATCCCTGCTAGGAATGTCGAACAAAGGTTCTCTGCTTTGTAAAGATCTACATCTACATAAATACTCTGCAAGTCACATTGAAGTGCATGGTAAAGATGAAATATTAATACTGGTTTAAAATTTGCAGCACATCACATATTTATTTCTGTCGATTACAACTAACCACAAATTGTCATCGCTAACAAAATTATTTCCTCCACTTCCAGAGCAGGAGTTCAGGGCCATAACAACTCACAGTACACTCCTCTTCACAACTCCTCACGTAAAATAACCAAATCGCGGACATGGCTAATTTCTGGTTCAATTTTATATACAATAGATATTTGTTAACATTAATGTTTCATTAATACAAAAGGTTTCCTGTTGATATATCTCTGAGAATAGATATTAGATCGCAATTCTATTTTTACACATATAAGACTTCAAACTGAAATAAAACAGTAAAATACATCGAAATAACAAAAATATATTATGTAAATGGAATGAATTCTGTATGAGCTTGTCGTTCCGTGTAACTATATGGAACTACTGTAATTACAGGGTAAGATGGTACAAATTCGATACAGGTACAATTCCGCTCAACATAATTTTCGCGCCATTTCTCAGTCTCGTAGTGCCTCGTTGTGTGGTAGCAGGATTCTATAACTCCTCCTGTCTTTTCCACGAATACACCACTTTGTGCTAAGGAAATATAATTTTTTCCTGTTAAGAGGTAAGTGAAGCTACTTAGTCTAACACGCTCTTATAAATTTTCTGGTTCAAAAATGTTTGTAATCCTATGGGAGCAAAACACGTTCGCCATCAGTCCCTAGACTTACAAACTACTTAAACTAACCTGAGGACAACACATACATCCATGCCCGAGGGAAGATTCGAACCTCCGACACGGGAATTTTCTAGTTAATGGTAACAGGATTCGCTGCCAAAATGCAATGTTTGGTACCATGAAGTATGCGTTGGTGCCTGACGGAAAAAGTGCTTTTATGAGGAAGATGCCCGTAATCAAAATTGTACCACGAAGTGATCACAATTGTACCTTGTTGTTGTTGTGGTCTTCAGTCCGGAGACTGGTTTGATGCAGCTCTCCACAATACCCTATCCTGAGCAAGCCTCTTCATCTGCACATAAGAACGACAACCTACATCTGTCTGAATCTGCTTACTGTATCCATCTCTTGGTCTTCCCCTGCGATTTTTTCCCCACACACTTCCCTCCAACGCTAAATTCACAATTCCTTGATGTCTAAGAATGTGTCCTACCAATCTATCCCTTCTTTTAGTCAAGGTATGCCAGAAATTCCTTTTCTCCCCAATTCTGTTCAGTACCTCCTCATTAGTTACGCGATCCACCCACCTAATCTTCAGCATTCTTCTGTAGCACCATATTTCAAAAGCATCTATCCTCTTCCTGTCCGCACTGTTTATCGTCCATGTTTCACTCCCATACAAGGCTACACTCCATACAAATGCCTTCAGAAAGGACTTCGATGTTAACAAATTTCTCTTTTTCAAGAACGCTTTTCTACCCATTGCCATTCTGCATTTTATATCCTCTGTACTGCGACCATCATTTGTTATTTTACTGCCCAAGTAACAGAACTCATCTACCTCCTTTATTGCTTCGTTTCCCAATCTAATTCCTTCAGCAACACCTGATTATCTTACACTGCACTCCATTACCCTAGTTTTACTCTTGTTAATGTTCATCTTATATGCACCTTTCAGCACACTGTCCATTCCGTTCAATTGCTCTTCCAGGTCCTTTGCTGTATCTGACAGAATTACTATATCGTTGGCAAAACGCAATGTTTTTAATTCTTCACCCTGAACTTTAATTCCTTCTCCAAATTTCTCCTTGCTTTCCTTTATAGCTTGCTCAATGTACAAATTGAACAACAATGGAGAAAGACTACAAACCTGTCTTACTCCCTTTCCAACCACTGCATCCCTTTCATGCCCTTCAACTCTGACAACCGCTGTCTGGTTTTTGTACAAGTTGTAAATAACCTTACGTTCCCTATATTTTACTCCTGCTTGCTTCAGAACTTGAAAGAGTTTGTTCCAATCAACCTTGTCAAAAGCCTTCTCCAAATCTATAAAAGCTAGAAATGTAGGTTTGCCTTTTCTTAATCTATCTTCTAGGATAAGCCGTAAAGTGAGTATTGCCTCCCGTGTTCCTACATTTCTCCTGAACCCAAACTGATCTTCCCCGAGGTCGGCTTCTACCAGCTTTTCCATCCTTCTGTATATAATTCGCGTTAATATTTTGCAGCCATGACTTATTAAACTGATGGTTCTGTAGTTTTCACACCTGTCTGCACCTGCTTTCTTAGGGATGGGGATTATAACATTTTTCTTAAAGTCTGAGGGTACTTAACCTGTCTCATACATCTTACATACCAGGTGAAACGATTTTGTCATGGCTGGTTCTCCCAGAGACTTCAGTAGCTCTGAGGGAATATCATCCACTCCAGGGGCCTTGTTTCGGCTTATGTCTTTCAGGCCTCTGTCAAATTCTTCTCTCAGTACAGTATCTCCTATTTCATCTTCATCTACATCCTCTTCCCTTCCTACAATATTGTCTCGAAGTTCATTTCCTTTGTAGAGCCCCTCTATATATTCTTTCCACCTTTCAGCTTTCCCTTCTTTGCTGAGAACTGGTTTTCCATCAGTGTCCTTGATATTCATAGAGCTGTTTTTCTTATCTCCAAATGTTTCTTTTATTTTCCTGTAGGCTGTATCTATTTTTTCCCTATTTATACATTCTTCTACATCCTTGCATTTGCCTTCTAGCCACTCCTGCTTAGCCATTTTGCACTTCCTGTCAATCTCATTTCTTAGTCGTCTGTACTCCATTTTGTCTGTTGCATTTACTGCATTTTTATATTTTCTCCTTTCATCGATGTAATTTAGTATCTCCTGTGATATCCAAGGATTTTTTGTAGGTCTTTCCTTCCTACCTATTTTGTCCTCTGCTACCTTCACTATTTCATCTCTCAATTTTACCCATTCCTCCTCTACTGTTTTATTTCCCCCCGTTTCTGTCAATTGTTGCCTAAAGCTCCCACTGAAATTTTTAACAACCTCAGGTTCTTTCAATTTATCCAGGTCCCATCTCCTTATTTTCCTACCTTTTTGTAGTTTCTTTAGTTTCAGCCTACAGTTCATAACCAACAAGTTATGGTCAGAGTCTATATCTGCCCCTGGGTATGTCGTACAATTTAAAACCTGGTTCCGAAATCTATGTCTTACCATTATAAAATCTATCTGGTATCTTCCGGTGCCTCCTGGTCTCTTCCACGTATACAACGTTCTTTTGTGATTCTTGAACCAGGTGTTTGTTATAACTAAATTATGTTCTGTGCAAAATTCTACCAGGCGGCTTCCTCTTTCATTCCTTTTGCCCAGACCATATTCACCTACTATCTTCCCTTCACTACCTTGTCCTACTACCGAATTCCAGTCTCCCATAACAATTAAATTTTCCTCTCCCTTAATTGTCTGAATAATTTCCTTTAGCTCCTCATATATTTCTTCGATTTCCTCATCATCGGCAGAGCTAGTTGGCATATAAACCTGTACTACTGTTGTCGGTGTTGGCTTCGTATCTATCTTGACAATGATAATGCGATCACTGTGCTGGCCATAGTAGTTTATCCGCATTCCTATTTTCTTATTAATTATCAATCCTACTCCTGTGATACCCCCAATTGATTTTGTATTTATAATCCTGTACTCGCCTGACCAGAAGTCCTGTTCATCCTGCCACCGAACTTCACTAATCCCCACTATATCTAACTTCAACCTATCCATTTCCCTTTTTAAATTTTCTAATTTTCCTACTCGATTAAGGAATCTAACATTCCACGCTCCGATCCGTAGAATGCCAGTATTGTCTTTCCTGATGATCACATCCTCCTGAGTAGTCCCCGCCCGGAGATCCGAATGGGGGACTATTTTACCTCCGGAATATTTTACCCAAGAGGATGCCATCATCATATGTTCATACAGTAGAGCTGCATGTCCTCGGGAAAGGTAACGGCTGTAGTTTCCCCTTGCTTTCAGCCGTTCGCAGTAGCTGTGTGGCAAAGCCACATTAGCTGATGTTACAAGGCCAGCTCAGTCAATCATCCAGACTGTTGCCCCTGTAACTACTGAAGAGGCTGCTGCCCCTCTTCAGGAACCACACGTTTGTCTGGCCTCTCCACAGATACCCCTCCGCTATGGTTGCACCTACGGTACGGCTATCTGTATCGTTGAGGCACGCAAGCCACTCCACCTCGGCAATGTCTGTGGTTCATGGGAGTGGAATTGTACCTATTGTGGTACATTTTCGATCGATTTTTCTCAATTCTGTAACCAAAAATAAATAAATAAATAAAATAAAATAAAAATAAAAAAAGCTCAAATGTTTGTAATACTTATGGGACTTAACTGCGGGGTCATCAGTCCCTAAACTTACAAACTACTTATGAACTAGCTTATACTAAAGACGGCACAATTGCCCATGCCCGAGGGGGATTCGAACCCCTGACGGGGACCGGCCTCGCGCGTTGTAGCATAACGCCTCAATGCGCTCCGCCGCGGCATTCTGTAACTTCTTTCTTTCTCTCTCTCTTTTTTTTTCTTATACCAACATGTGTAATGGTCTAATATTTCTGTCACGTATTCATTAAACATCCAAGAACAAGTGCCAAAGTTAAAATTATTTCTTTTCTCAATATTTTCCAGTTACAATAACATTTGTCTGAAATGAACGAAAGTGTACCACTTTAACCTACTCCCAACATTAAGGAAAATAAGAAATTGCAATTTAGCTCCCAGTCGCTCGGGCCTCCCATTTAATTTGCGTATTGTATTGTCCAATATGTGGCAAAAATGGGTGCCCTGACCAGTTCCATTAGAAGCTACATTAGAGATTGGGCACTAATTCACATGCTGTTGAGCAACGTGAAGCGCAAACCACCGCCATTGTCAAGTTGAATATAAATTGGTCAAAAGGTGTCCTGAAATGAATGATTTCAATTATTTGTTACGGCAGATTCGTAATGTAAAATTTTGGTTTCATATACGATGAACGCTAAGGCGGTTCTTCCCTGGAGATACCAGTCGTATGAAATAGGACAAGTTGGAATGAAACCAATACCAACATTCGCCAGTAACTGCTTGACAGGTTTAGTCCATCTTTCATTTCGGAAGTTAGATTCACTCCATAAGCGAGCAACAAGTAGCTACGGAAACGCGAGTGTTGGGGAGTCCCAGAAGTAATAAATTTTCTGATACGCTGATATTCAAAGCCGTCCTCTGTACGTTGCGGTCTGTTCAAATAACAGACATGAGGCATCAGAAAAAAAATTGGACACATGCGTTGTTACTACACCCGTAGTCCCAACGTTAATAAAAGCCATTCCAGTTCCAAAAAAATAAAATAAGTGTACAAATAGAACAGCCGCTCCGATAGCAATAGCGAATGGAAAAGTATTGATTACTAAGTGATCTGGAAGTCACTGATACTAGCCGATGGTGTAACAGTTGAATGCGATTGGAGAGACACACAAAGTCACTACTTGGGATCGCGACCGCGTTGTCAGTGTCACATATATCAGAATGACTGTCAGTGATATTGCAAATAATCCAAGTTCCACTTTTAACAGTTTATTGTTGCATCGTGAGTACCTCGACTGTAAATCACCTTTCGTGATGCAATAACATTATGATGGCCAGGGTCAGAAATGACTTTGATTTAGCAAATCAATGCTGGACAAGAAAATCCTATGAGGAGATGTACCACACAGAAAACGTACTAGGTATGGAGTACAGACGCCACTAGGCAAACCCTGTACTCACATTCCCCATAAGAAATAGAGCACTAAGATTAGTGCGGGTGGAAGAACGCAGTCATTCTTACTGTCCATCTCGCCCTACCGGTATTCTCTGTCCAGCTCATCGTCTATTTGTCTACGTCCCTACGGTATGCTACCTGATCAAGCAAGCGTACGCTAAAATGATAAACTTTACCTGAAAAACGTGAAACTGGTGATAACCGTGTCCCTTGAAACTGCCTTCTTCTCTCCACCAGGGCCTGCTATTCTCTGACGATCCCGTCACTCCAGGCCATCTCCAGAATGTATTCAACATTCGAGGTTCTTAGCAAACAGACTATAGAGTATGCACTTTGCTCTATGTTATCACCAATGATCGTTCTCTTTCGTTCAGCCCCCTTCATAGATACAATTTAACAGTCCTAATATTCCGCTATGTGAACCGTTTCCAAATACATTTTCTTCAAGTGATCATCCCAGAACTTGGATAGCTTGGATCACATTCCTCAGAATCATGCGCTAGCTCGCTCTAGTCATAACGACTCCAGCAGTTTGTCTCACCGCCAAGGAAAACTTTTCTCTGTAGTGAAAACTGGATTGAATAAAGAGACTAGTATTGTGCCACTGTCACTCTGCTAAATATGCGTACTCTAATATTTTGGTATTTACTTGTACTGAAGTTAAATCTAAATCGTTTTAGGTATTGTCTATAATTACTGTTGTTTGTCTGAAAACGAATTGTAATCAATAGTGATACCTGACGCATTTATTCAAGATACTACATACTCCGCATAACTAATCTTTCCTTAATCTAAGTTGAGATATACTGTTACTTCTTAGTTCCAAAACATGTAATCTGTGACAAATCACAAAACTAAATGCGTGCTCATAATGTGGTCCGTTTAATATTTATAAAGTGGACCGAATTAATTTTTACTATTAACAGGCCTATTTACTCTCTCAGCTTCGCATCAATATTTCTACCAACTACAACACATAGTTCAGAACTTCTGCAGTTTCACTATGCTAGGTACATCATATGATTCGTCCAGTTTTGTAGCACTACGTCTTCGAGATGACTAAATATGAAACCACGTAGTAAATTTTAATTTATGCACCGACACTAAATGTTTGTCTTAATCGTTGTGGCATATTTGCTGCTCATTCGACTATCCTAGTGCAGTTATGTCTCCGGATAGTCCACTCGGCATTTAGCTCACTCGTCCGTTCACAACACGAGTCGGCTCGAGGTGGTGATATGACAGTCGCAGTTCACTCACAAATGTGCGAAGTTTCTTTTGTCGAGATTTTGCCACTGCATCCCCTTCAGCTCGAAGAGCCCTATGTTGACGCCAGCAGTTTCAAAATGCTGGTTTCGTATTTGAGGGAAAATCCACGTCTCATTTCCGTGAATTTTCTGACGTCATACAGCACGTTTCAATTGTGGTTTGCACATAGACCACGAAAGTCTTCTTATCGGTCACTGAGAGATACACTTTCTTCCTGTATATGTCGTGTTTTAAGCGACACTTATTCTTCAAAACATACAGGATTTAGTTGCTACAAGCTCTTAATGTTAGAGAGAAACAATGAGAATTCGTTCTGGTCCTGGCCATGTCCCTTGCAAATTTAATATCCAGAACTGAAAATGAGTTCTGTTTAAGTGCTTTGCTGAACCTCGACAGCGGTTGAATATTGAGTAACAGATATCACGTACCATAAAAGTGAAGCCCCAAGAGTTTTGTACTCTTCCCGGAGAAGAGGCTTGTAGCCATTCCATTTTAGGAAAAACAACTGTCACAGTCAACATACGCCTTGATATGTTACCTAACTCCGAGAACATGCCGACCGCTTCATTTTCAGTAGGGCAGAGTGACAACGCACTGGGATCTGTATGTCAAAACGTTTCTCAACAATGAACGTCTTCGGCGACGCATCGACCGTCAAGAATGGAAGACTCTGCAGTTGGCTTCACTACACTCTAAGTATTCCTCATCTCACAGTATGTAACTTTTTGCAGGCGTTTGTGAGAGATTTCCCTGGCAATAATCTTAGATGAACTACCACGTCCAATAGCAATTGCAGTGACTCTATAAGGGGCAGTGAAATTAAAACGAGAGAATGGAAGAAAGTTAGTGAATCGTTGATTATTTCATAAGTAATCGCCATAACGGTTAATAAATTTATCCTACAGTGAGACAAGTGATCAATACCTACGTTGAAAGATGTTGCTTTTGTTTGTGGAAATATGATGGTACCCAGGAGAGCACCTCTTCATTATAATCGAATATACGGCCACGAATATCATTCTTCCGCGTTCAAAAATATGGATATCTCATGGTGAGGAACCTGGACTGTATAGAGATGATGTACGGTTTACCCAGCGAATCTTCAGCAGTGTAGTCGAAACAACCTTGGCAACATATGAGTGAGAAATATCCTGCACCAGAAGGAGTCCTTACACGTTCTGACTACAGACCCGACCTCTCCTTCACGTAAAACTGCCATTTTTGGAGCCCTGAAAAAAGGAGAAGAAATTAAAGACATTCGTGGCAATCGCTTTGCATTTGACGAAGAAGTTCTCACCTGTTTACAATAATGGTTCTGTAGACAACAGTAAATATTTTTCCATGAAGAAATTGACAGGCCTGTCTCGAAGTTGTGTAAATTTATTAGTAGCTATGATGATTATTTTTGAAACCATAAACAACTTACTTAGCTTTACCCTTATAGTAACTCCAGAAATGCTCACAAAACATATGACGCATTTGTGTCTCATTTGGATGTTCGTCGTGTGTCTGCGGAGGAGACACAGGAAATTTAAGAAAGGTAAATGAAAACTATGATCTTAAATGTATTTGGAAAAAGTATCTGAAGGCTGACTGTTCACGCACAGTAAAGACACGTTCATACAAAACAGCTGGGTATACTATAAACAGCAGTGTTATTCCTGCACGTACGGTTATTCCACTAGGAATTCTAGGTTCAATGGAGCTGGCACCTCTGAGGGATTCTCATGAATTTCCGACAAAGCACGATAAACTCGATAATTCCAGAGTATTGCAAGCGTACGTATTACACGATAAATGTGTATATTGTATTTCTGCTATCCCATTACAAATGGTGGATAACTCATCGGATTTCTAAGATGATTATCATGTTTCAGTAACTATCGAGGCTTCCATCAAAACATAGCCGGTTAGATGTTACTGTTATTGAGATATCGTGCGACGAAATACTCATTAACGGATACCCTATAAACATACAGTTTCGATTTACCTCCATATATCAGTGTATAACTTAATATTGCATTCAAAATGATGCAAAGAATTTACATCGTGTTTTTTAATACTTTTATTTTGCTGGAACGGAAGTCTTTTATCCAGTAACTACTTGAATACGAAATATTTCTTTTTCACAGTCATCTATTTCTGTGATGCATATTAGACTATTTTCACTGAATGGAACATTTTCCTATGGATGTAGACGTTTTGCACTTACATTATTTTGTACTAAAAGTTTGTGACCTTATGTTACAAAGCCATTTGTGGTAATTCTTATAAAGAACCGCGCACGAAATCGTGGAAGAGATGACATATCAACCACCGGTGTTTAGTTGCAAAACTCTACCACGAATTATTTACAGACGAATGTAAAAACTGGTAGAATTCGACCTCGGGGGAGATCAAACTGGATTTTGAAAAAAATGTAGGAACACGCAAGGCAGTACTCACATTTCGACATACCTTAGAAGATAGGTTAAGAAAAAGCAAACCTGAATTTCCAGCTTTTGGTAGATTTCAAGAAAGCTTTTTCAATATTGTTTGGAATACACACTTTCAAATTCTGAAAGTAGCAGACTAAAATAAAGGGAATTAATGTTTTAAAGACCTTGTCCGAAAATCAGACAGCTGTTATTAGAGTCGAAGGGCATGAAAAGTTCGCAGTGATTGGGAAGGAAGTAATGTTATTTTTTGTGTCTCAGCCTCCTCGCCGCTTTTGTGTCTCGTTTCCGTCGTAGGTGTCGATGGCCGAGTAGAAAGACCGACACAGGAATAAAGGATGCACGCTTGTGCAGGTAGGAGGTGACCAGCCAGTGGGGGCAGCAGAAACTAGAAACACTAAAGTAGAACGAGATCTATATTTCTTAGAGACTTAGTAATACTTAACTTTTACATAGCTCAGTACTGCAGAAGGCTGATACATAGTTGAGCTAGAGGCCTGCCTAGTGCCTATCCGATAGCCAAGTCTTCACTGATGTCTATCTGATTCCGAAGTTTTAACTGGTCCCTATCTCAGTCCCAAGTGAACGATGTCGTTCAGTGGTGGCCACGAGCGGAGTTGTAGCAGAGGGCGCTCGTAAGAACGCCGCGCCGTGCGTGCGTGGCGGCGCGCGGCGAAAGTAGGTGGCGCGCACTTTACTTTAGACTTGTGCGACACCACATTATTCAGTCTGAACTTTGAGCAAGCTGTGAAGGAATGCAAAGAGAAATTTGGAGTGCGCATTTGCTGCCCTTCGGAGGTTCGAGTCCTTCCTCGGGCATACATGTATGTGTTGTCCTTAGCATGAGTTAGTTGAAGTAGTTTGTAAGTCTATGGACGAATGACCACTTCAGTCTGATCTTATAACTTTACCGACATTTGAACATTTGAATTAGAGTTCAGGGAAAAGAAATAAAAATTTTGCAGTTTGCTGATGACATTGTAATTCAGAGACAGCAGAAGACCTGGATGACCAATGAACGGAATGGACAGTGTCTTGAAAGTAAGTTATAAGATGAAAATTAACCAGATCAGAACGATGGTACTGGAATGTAATCTAAGAAAATCAGGCGATACTGAAGGAATTAGATTGGGTAAAGTGGCAATAACAGTATTAGATGAATTTTGTTATTTGGGTGGCAAATAACTACTGATGATATAAAATGCAGAATGGCTATGGAAAGAAAAATTCTGAGGAAGCGGTGTATGGTAAAACATTCATAGCTGTCTCGTTCTTTATTATGTCCGATGAGGAACAGTCTGTAAATTACCGTATATTACATATTTTTATAACGCTGTTAGCATGATAATTACTTACCTCGCGTATTAAAAAAAAGACAGTAGCGAATTATTTTTGTTACTTAAGGAAGTATTTTGAAGTTTACTGTTTTTTGCCTCAATAAGTCACGGTATTGGCAAGAATGGCAAAAAATCACTTCAAATAGCTCTTCGTATCTTAGTTTTATAAGTAACACTATAGAGAACATTTCCTATCGTAAACTAATATACTTTGTAAGTCAGAAGATGGAACAGACGGGAATTTAATTAGGAGAGACGTCATGTATTGCGTATAGCAGCATCCACGCATTACGATACACGTTTAAAATTATCTTAGAGCTTCACAAAAGACATAGCTGGTGCTACTACAGAACAAGGCACACAAATAGGAATGTGAGGACCCCTTTGTACGCCTGTTTCTCCTGCCTGGCAGCGGTTCATACAGAAACAGGCGTCTTTTATGAGTTGCTAAACTGAACAGACTTATAGCTGGAAGAAAAATTTTCCTATAAGACTGTTCTTAATCACATGGAAAGTGTCAGATGTAGGACGATAAATAGTTTTCAACATAAATAGTTCAATAGTTCAGTTGCTTTCCCAGAGCAAATAATGGTTACTTTTTCGTAGGACTTAATTTAAGAAGATCCCTGGTATCCATGAAAATATAGTTACAGGCGAAGATACCAGTACGCTAAGTGATTATGATACCTCGTAGGCCTCCCACGTGATTTTAACGATGGAAAGCAGATCATAATACACAGAATACAGTTTCTTACATCGCTCTCTAGAGTAAAATCTGTGCAACAAATGCCTATAATTAGGAAAAGTATCCTTCCTCATGTAGTGCCCTGAGTTCAAGAATCATAAAATCCTTTAAAAAAAAAGATTATGATCCAAACAGATGATAAAAACCGAAAAACACTGAAAAAGTTAACACACACAACCTGTGTTTTCACATTAAACATTAAATTTTAAATTGTCTCTTGAAAATGTAAAGATAAGTTACAGACAGATTTTGGTAAACTGTTAAGTTATAAAATAATTGTTCCGAAAATTTTATTGGTGTTAAATTTCCGAATACCAAATCGGGTTTTTAAATCACTCTGATCAGCCTATATGCAAACAATCAAACCAATTATCAACGGTAAAATAATAAAGCCGAAGGAGAGCAGTGTGTAGTTCCAGATGAATGTGGACACAATCTAGTCTATGTATTTATTTACTATATAATGTCACTGTTTTTAATCTCTCTCTTCTAATATAGCCTGTCACAGACCTAGAATTTTTACTTATTTTTTTATTTTATTTATTTATTTTCCGTTTGTAAATGAACCATTGTTCGCTTCCATAGTGATGTGTACGGACAGCCTGTACCTCATAAAATCTTATTTGAGCTACTTTTCCATTTTGGTTTGAATGTTAAACATGACGTGAACACATTTGCGAACACTCGACGAATTTCGGCTGCCGAAATCTGGGAAATGACTAGTCGAATCCTGTCTTCCAACTCTTCGAGTGTATGGGGATTGCTTGCATACACCTTGTCTTTTAACATTCCCCAAAGATAAAAACCACAGGTATTTAGATCTGGAGAACGAGAAGGCCACTCAACTATCCTATCATCAACACACTTCGTATTGCTGCCATAGAAGCATTGGCAATGTGTAGTCTTGCATTGCTCTGCATGAAATAACCGTACAGCTTTTCGTTGGGTAAAAGTTCTTGAAAAAATGTATGCAGAATTTATTGTTTCGGGGAAAAAAGATTCGACTAGTCATTTCCTAGATTTAGGTAGTCGAAATCCCTGGAGTGTTCGTAAATGTGTTCAAGAGATGTTAGGCCGCTCTTTCCATAGAAGAACATCATTTTCATCATCTACTGTAAATAAAGGTAAGCTTAGGTTACTCAGATGGCAATGATTTTTTAGACTTTAACTCAGTATATGCGCCCGCGGCACAATAGAGTCCGAGAATCGGGCGCTGCCGTGGCCGGCGGATACGGTGGCGGCGGCCAGGAGCCGTACCGCACGATCCGCGAACGCCTGGCAGGCGTCCTTCGTGAGACACCCTGTATATAACTCATAGCAGGCAATTACCTTTCTCTGTTTAAATTGTAACATCGTGTGACTGTAAACACAATTCAGAGGTGTCTCTTTTTGTATTCTAACAGCTGAATAAAATTCAGTAGTCCATGTATGCAGTAAATCCTGAAGAAAATAAAGATCGAGCGCAAAATGTTGGTGGCAGCTTTTAATTTAAATCTCACTTAATTGTATTTTTTGTAACTTTATTTTTAATTTATTATTTATTTATTTATTTTGGAATGAGTGCCCTCTATTCTTCATTGTGCTTCAGAGTATTTCTTTACTTAATTCGTGGTAGATTTTACAGATCAACATATGCTAAATGGGCATCTCGACATATCCCGCCAGTTTTCGAACCATCTGTTGCATCACAAATTCTACGTCTGCTATCGAATCTCTTCTTATTTTACTTCTAGTCTGCTGTTCAGGACCCTTGTGTAAGCCTTGTATGCTGCATTCAGATTTTAGTTCGATAAATTTGAAGCACAAACTTATCGCATAAGTGACAAATACCACCAGGAAACTGCAGAAGGAAGATAATCTGCACAATAGATTTTTCATTCTAAAAACCAACATATTTCAGAACACCAACGTACAATTCAGAAAATTAAAAGCACACCTACAGTTATGAAGGAAATATACTACTTGGGCAGTTATAATTTTTTTTTAAATTAGCAACTTTTTGCGAAATTGATGAAGCATTCAGACTGCGAAATTTAGACGTAATTTTAGTGATTCAGATGTGCAGTTCAAGTTGCAGGAGTGGCTATTTCTCACTATGGCTATTTAAATATTCACCTGTGTACAAATGTTAGAACTGCATCACGAAGAATTCGTTTTATACATTTAATTATACACATTCACAAATTAAATAAAGTGATTCACGGACTCTGAAGTATTGTGAACAACAATGTGTAATCGTAAACTGAAACTTCTCGTGGAAATTTTTACCAAGCCTGGGATTCGAACCATGGTCTCTTACTCACTTTTCAATTACGTTCATCACTACATAACCCTGACATAGTGACATCACACAACTGCACGGATCTATCCTGGCATGGCGCACTCCTTAATGCAAATATTTGCTAACTCAGTAGTAAGTAAGTAAACGACAGGATTCCAGGTAGGATTAAGATACACTTCAGTTTTCCTTCATACTACATACAAAAGATGTGTGTATGGCACTTACTCGAAGGCTTGAATACCCACGGCAGGTAGAAGCAACATAGAACATAGCGTATAATAAAAGGGTGAGGTAAATGGTCATAGTCTTGTAGGACTTGCAAGAAAATGTAACAGAAATGCTTACAATCTTAAATATTAGACACTGGAAAAAAACGTCGTACATATCTCGACAATTTTCATTCACCATAGATTAATCGAGTACGACGCGTCCTCAGTGCCATCTTTACCAAGCTTGTAACACTGTATCTCGATATACGGAGTTATGTGTTTCAGTTGATGAACGTTCATTATTAGTGTTTCTTGTGTGGGCACTTCTGTTTTTCTCTACGCAGTATCATGTTCTGGTGACAGTTGTAACTACAGTCCTGTATACGTAACAAGTAAAATGTCAAAACGAGGAAAAACTGGCTCGACAAAATGTATGAAGTGAGGAACAGACGGAATGGGTGTTTTTTCCTGATGAATGTGACCAAGAAAGTGAACCCGTAACTACAAGTAACCGTAATAATATATAGGCGAAAGAGGTGAATTATCAGGAAGTTAGACCCACTTCTTCTGAATTGAGCGATAATGATTCATTCAATTAATATGCGTTTTTGTATGCAAAGGATCATAAAATAAAACAAATCACTAAAGTTTCTCGAAAAAATTTGAAAACATAATTCAACCTCTGTATGAATGCATAGTTTCGCGGCGAGTTATGCTGATAAAATTCTCTAGCGCTTTCAGCCGCGTCAAGTGGTTTGATACCCACGAGCTTTCGGCCGAAATCTCGTCGGCCATTGTCAAGTTGTGACTGTCTTATCATTGCTGCTGCCGTCCTTATATACCTGCGCGGCGCGAGAAATCAGCAATTGCGGAGCACACTCCAGTAAACAAACATCGCGTTGCGTTCGAGGATACATCAGTCATTACCAGAACAAATACTTTTTGGGATAGAGGCTATCGAAATCAAACTATCTGAAAAATCTCTTAATAAAGACGGCGGCTTGCAGCTGAGTACAGCTTGGGACCCGACCACCGGACGGTTGAAGCGAGTGCGTCAGGCACGCGGCCAAAACATTGCCATATATGGCGATGCGGCTGAGCACAAGTGACGTCACAGGGGGCCGCGCAGGTATATAAGGACGGCGGCAGCAATGATAAGACAGTCACCACTTGACAATGGCCGAGGGGTTTTCGGCCGAAAGCTCGTGGATATCAGACCAGTTGACGCGGCTGGAAGCCCCAGAGAATTTTATTAACATAGCTCGCCGCGATACTATGCTTTCATACATTACGTACCTCTACGGGGAGGAAACGTCGCGCAGCATTAAACGCCTTGGAAAGCGTGTCAAGAAGGCTAATTTGTTAAGCTCTTTAGCCTTTCTGCTGCTCTGTCGTGAAAAGAAGACGATTCCACGTTTTGCCATCGTGAGCCATCATGTTATTACCGCTGCGGCCAGAAGAATTTTTTGCCGAACGAGCTTTGCCTTACTACGAAAGAGGATACATCACGCTATGAAGCAATTGGATACAAACGGACGCGAACTAATGGTCGTTCACCTGCAGTTGACGGAGTCCCTTTCGGTTTTGGATTTTGATTGGAGTAACGCAGCCACAATGGCACAACAAATGTCAGACGAAAACCACTGAAAGGCAGATGGGAAGTTCAGCCGGCTTTCTCAGCAACAGAATGGAGCAGAAAGTGTAACAGCAGAACGCGCCGTTATCAAGATGACGGCAAGTAACATCAACGCCGGTGCCATGTCGGCTCTCAAGAAAGGACTCAACTTCGCACCTTCACCTAGGACTACCCCTTTCACGGACATCATAAATAGTGTGGAACAAGCAGTTCGCAAGATGCCCAACGAAACTGCGGAAGAAATTCGTCGTGAAACAAGTCACATTCTCTAAAAATCCAAGGAACCAAGACCGAATTTGGCAATAGAGGAGCGTATTGGCCTTCAGGAACTCCGGAATGACCCTCATATCGTAGTCTTGCCAGCCGACAAGGGCAATGCAGCCGCCATTATGAAACGAGCCAACTACGACGCGAAGATTCAGGATATGCTCTAGGGAGAGACATACCAAAAATTACCGAAGGATCCAACATCGAAAATCCCGGGAAAGACGTCAGAGCTTCTCAAACGGTCTTCACTGGAAGGAATTGCATTAAAAATCTCCTTCCACAGGCACCTCGACCACCTATCTTATATGGCCTCCCAAAGGTTCACAAAATGAACACTCCTTTTCATCCGATCGTCAGCACCATTGGCACGCCGACTTACAGACTCGCAAACATCTTGCCACCTTTCTTTCTCCACACGTCGGTCACTGTGAGCATCATATCAACAATACGACCGTCTTCATCAGAAGAATAAAATCCTTGCGTCTTGGAGAGGAGGATATCATGGTGAGCTTTGATGTGGTCTCATTATTCACAAACTTTCCCCTCAAAGATTCCATAGACTTGGTGACCTAATTATTCGACGAAACTGTTGTGGATTCATTCAGACATACTCTGACGTCACATTTTTATATGGTGGAGAATACTTCAACCAGATTGACGATGTCGCAATGGGAAGCCCATTAGCTCTTGTTATTGCCAGTCTGTTTATGGAATACTTTGCGAACACCGCCATAGACACGGCTCCTGCAAATCCTAGCTGTTTCTATCGTTATGTTGACGATAAGTTCGTTGTCTGGCCGCATGGACGTCAAAAACTGGGTGAATTCCTGGACCACATCAGCAGCATCCATGACAAAATCAATTTCACGATGGAGGTAGAGAGATGGTGCCCTGCCGTTCCTTGACGTACTTGTCAGCCGCAAAACAAATGGATGCCTTAGCGATAGTATCTACCGGAAATCCACCCACATGGACCTGTCACTGCACGCTACGAACCACCACGACCCATCGCAAAAACGATCCGCTCTAAGGACGCTGGTGCACAGAGCAGAAGTAGTCTCGGACAATGAACATCTGCAGAAGGAACTGAGCCACTTACGGAAAGTGCTTAAGAGAAATGGCTACAGCAACCGCCAGATAACAGAAGTCCTTCATCCGTAGACACGCAGGCAGGAGACCGTCGAGGAGGAGACAAAGAAGCTCGCATTTTTACCGTTTTGTGGCTCGGTAACGGGAAAGCTTAGCCGGCTTCTTAGGAAACACGAGATCGACACGGTCTTCAGGCCTCCTACAAAATTGCGGCAGATGATGAGACCTGTGAAAGATGATCTAGGCCTTAGAACGCCAGGTGTGTACAAGATACCGTGTGGGTGCGGACAGTTCTACATCGGACAAACAGTGCGTAATATTGAACAGCGCTGTGTTGAACATGAAAGCTGTTTCCGCCTACGTTATCCCGAGAAATCAGCAATTGCGGAGCACGCTCTAGAAAACAAACATCGCATTGCGTTCGAGGATACATCAGTCATTACCAGAAAAATTACTTTCTGGGATAACGTAATAAAAGAGGATATCGAAATGAAAACATCTGAAAAATCTCGCCGGCCACGGTGGCCGAGGGGACTGAGGCGCTTCAGTCACGGTCTGCACGGCCACTACGGTCGGGGGTTCGAATTCCCCCTCGGGCATGGATATTTGTGCCGTCCTAGTTCGTAAGTAGTTCATAAGTAGTTTGTAAGTTTAGGGACTGATGACCCCGTGGTTAAGTCCCATAAGCTTTACAAACATTTGAACATTTGAATTTGAAAAATCTCTTAATAAAGACGGCGGCTTGCAGCTGAGCACAGCTTGGGACCCGGCCATCGGACGGTTGAAGCGGGCGCGGCAGGCACGCGGCCAAAACGTTGCCTTATATGGCGATGCGGCTGAGCATCACAAGGGGCCGCGCAAGTACATAAGGACGGCAGCAGCAATGATAAGACAATCACCACTTGACAATGGCCGAGGAGAATTCGGCCGAAAGCTCGTGGATATCAGACCAGTTGACTCGGCTGGAAGCTCGAGAGAATTTTATCATAATTAATCCTCTTCCTGGAAGCAAACATAATGCTTGTTCGGTCAAGACACCAACAGAAGCACTGAACTTAAATCTTGGTGATTAACTTTTATTTCGTTCAAGATTTACCAGTAAATTAGATGCAAGAGTGACTGATAACACAGAAATAAGATTTTTCATTGACATAAGTTATCTCATTAATATGATATATTATTCAGGAAAAAATTGAAGTAGTTCTTGGATGGTGCTACTGGCAGTGGCCTAGAGACTTGTTTCATTTCTGTATATATTTTGTTTTCTGTAAAGGTGGATTATAAATGAAAATTACCCTAATTCTCTAGAGGAAGAACCTGAAAATACCACATTTTGCTATCACACAAAAGGTGAAGTCCAACTGGTCGCTCAGTTAAATCAAAAAATTATATTGCTAGTTCAAATCAAATGTTCAAATGTTTGTTGAGCGTATGGGACTTAACTACGCGGTCATGAGTCCCTAAACTTACAAACTACTTATGAACTAGCACAAACATCGATGCCCGAGGTGGAATTCGAACCCCGACCGCAGCGGCCGTGCAGACCGTGACTGACACGCCGCAGACCACTCGGCCTCCACAGCCGGCCTATTACTAGTTCCTTAGCAGATTATGGTGATTTCAGAAACCTCATGAAAGTCAATACGAGTGCACTTCATTTTTCACTGAGTTTATCGAGGTTATCAACTGGGAAAAGTTGTAACCTTCTCAAAGCTCAATTGAAATAAAGCGGAATGACTGTCTGTTACCTTTAAAAGGAGGGAACAGTAGACTTTGAAATGTCATTAGACTCCACACAACATTGCGGTGCCTATGGAAAAATGAAAGACAATACTAAAAGGAAGTGGTTCGCAGGTAAGAGAGGGATGTATGGGAAACATTTCGAAGACATTCGTGTAACGTGCTTGGTGAACGTGTAATTTGTCAAGTAAATGAAAGGAGCATTACTTAAAAATAGCTTTTATTATTGTAGATAGATTTTTAATTCGTTTGTGTAACACAAACGTACACGCAATACGGAGCATTAAAACTTCAAGCATTCTCTTTCCAGAATAAAGGTATGAATATTTTACAGTCCCTGCATTTCTACGTCTTAAAGGTTGTCCGGGTAACGCCAGTATCAGCTCGTACAGTAATTCTTCCCATGTTACATATATGAATAAAACTGAAAATTACCTTAATGCGCGGTACAATACAAACTACCCTCCTCCTCGCATTTCACTCTGATACCAAGAGAGTAGAGGTAGGTGCAGATGTTAACGGTATCCATACGAGATTTGGTACTCTGCTGTCAGTATGTTCTCCAGACAACAGAATTTCGGACAACTTAAATATGCACACAGAAGTAACGGAATGGATATATCCGATGGACGCAGAACATCCTGGGATCAGTTTAAATCCTACAAAGCACTTGTGAATATAGCGAAGACAAACATCGGCTTCTTCTGGCGTATATAACAGCGAAGAGATTTCTCATTCCGTGTGTTTTTTAATAGTTGCCAAACGTTCGGAAGTTAATAGTGTCTTCTGATAAAGTAACCAGAGACTTTTTTATTTTCTTACCACCATGTGAAAAGCCCCGGGTACGTTTAACAGGATATTTGTTATTCGGCGTCATGATCTGAACCGTTTTGATTCTACTCTCAGCATAGTAACTTTGTAAAGCGCCTAATGCAGTAAACTGTTAGTAAAAGATTTACGCACGTATTAGCGGAAATCGAAATTGTAATGAATGTTTCAAGTCTACCATTCGCCGCTGCAGATGCAAGCACAAACGCAGGAATGTTGAGCTGGTTGCATAACCACAGGCGTTACCCGTTCGGTGAATAACTGTATCAGAACCAAAGCTGCTGCGGCCGTTCTTGTTTTAAAACAAATGAGGCACTCGAACGCGCGTTTACGTTCGCGCGCACACGTGCCTGTGTATGTGTGTATGTGTGTGTGTGTGTGTGTGCTTCCAGCGTAGTAGGTATGTGTGTCACAGATAAACATCTGCAAAAATTGCATCCACAACGCCGCGGCGGAGTGGCCGAGCGCATTGGGGCGCTATGCTCCAATTTGCGAGGCCGTTCCCCGTCGGAGGTTTGAATCCTCCCTCGGGCATAGGTGTTTGTGTTGTCTTTAGTATAAGGTAGTTTATAAGTAGTTTGTTAGTTTAGGGACTGATGATGATGATCGTGTGGCATTAATGACCGTTAGACCCCAACTGGGGTCGTGTTCAGCCTGCCTGGTGCAAGTCTTTTTATCTGACGCCACTTCGGCGACTTGCGTGTCAATGATGACGAAATGATGATGAGGACAACACAACACCCAGTCCCCGGGTGGAGAAAATTTCCAACCCGAACCCGGGCCCCCTGCGTGCTAACCCATCACGCTGTCCACTAGACTACGGAGGCGGACTAGGGACTGATGACCCCGCAGTTAAGTATCTTAAACTTAACGAACATTTGAACATTTGATTCGTTTGGCATCCACATCAATTGCTCCCTCTGTTACCAAAACATCAAGTACTTGATGCTTCAGGGAAATATTTCAACATGTTACATACTTATCTACCTTATTTAAAAGCTACTCGTTCGGATTTTTTTAAATCATGTGGTGAGAATCTCCTTGCAGAGTTGTACAATTTTAAAAGAGATTTAGATTTGTACTCACATTCTGCTACTATCAGAAATGGCAACTAATAGCTGTAATCCGCTATTTGTAATAAATTAAGAAGCATCTTGGTATGAAAAATCTTTTTATTGTACTTCACAGAAAGCTAAGAATCCTGTAGCACTTGGCATGCTTACAGGTGAACAAACATTGAAAATTTACCAATTTCCTGATTGAAATAGTGAAATTAAATAGTACGCTATTGCAAATGAGGTAAATACACTGCGTAATAAATTTAAAAGATAGATATTTCGGAACTCCTAGTTTATCCCTTACTGTGCTGCAGACGTTCGAAATATGACTCAAACGAGCCCACAATTTTTTTTCTGTAATGGTGGTGCCTGCAAGGTCACCACTGGGCTCAGTGCCCCTTTTGAAAAAATGGCCAGACACAGACATGTCGTATGACATTTTAGGTAGGTTAATGGATTTCATATGCACCAAATTTCACCAACATTCTCCCCATAGTCACCGTGAAGTGTGACTCGATGGGAAGATAGACGAACACCCTTTTATACACAATGCACCTTTTCGTTTGACACCTCGGCGCTGGAGGTCAGAATCGTTACTCTCAAAGCTAAAATCACCGAATTTTCAAATGGGTGGCCGGGCAAAACATTTTAGGCACATCGTAATTCAAAATCGACCCGAAAAAAGCGCAAACGTTGGCCTAATGGCATAAGTGCAAATACAATTTTTTAGAGCATTGATTCCCATACATAGGACAATCAAAGCCAAAGTACGCAGTGCAGTAAGCAACAGGCCGACTTTCTTCAAATGTTCAAATGTTTGTTAAGCTTATGGGACTTAACTACGGGGTCATCAGTCCCTAAACTTACAAACTACTTATGAACTACTTACGAACTAGGACGGCACAAATATCCATGCCCGAGGGGGGATTCGAACCCCCGACCGTAGTGGCCGTGCTGACCGTGACTGGAGCGCCTCAGTCACCTCGGCCACCGCGGCCGGCGCCGACTTTCTTGACAGCGCTCGACACTGCTGACTTCTCCTGGACAACTCGATTCTTTTCTGAGAACATCGTGACGTTGTAGTACCATTCAACATGATCTGACTCCTTTGGAGTGTTGTGTATTTGCAACTTTTGCTCTCGTGTGTATTGTGAAACCATTCGACAATATTGGACATTATCCAAACTAAGAAATCTTGTCTACTCTTTTTCAACCCTCCTATTCCACACCGTTCTGTTACGAACTCACCAGTAGCGGTTGCAAAATTGAAACTTGCATAAATGAAATTGAAAACGGTTCCTCAAATTTCCCCCAGTTAAACAACACCCTCTTGAACGTTCTCAACAGAGGTTCATGTGTACCACCGAGGGGTTGCTTAACTGGGGGAAATTTTATGAACCAGTTGACGTTTTATTCATGCATGTTTCCATGTCGAACCACGAGCACGTGAAACAAGAGGTCTATAAAAGCGTAGAACTCATTGATGCTCTGGATCACGTTCAAATATCCTCTAATGTGTTTGAACGGCCCTAGCGCTGTACCATGTACATCAGAGCAAACGCTGTGATCACATTGTACTAAAAATGAGTCAGATCGCGTTCTGTATCTCCATAGGGCCACGATGTCCTCAAGAAGGGTTCAGTTACCCATGGTTTGTCAGCAGTGTCGTTGTCTCGGTTTCGACTGTGGGAGTCAACGATCCATGAGATAGGGTGATTTTGTTTTAGGCACCACAACTTAAACTAATTTATGCTAAAAAAAATTCATATACACATGCACTAGGAAGGACAGGAAACTCCGACGGGGGCGACCACGCAATCCGTCACATTACGATTCAGACCGCATGGCGATTCCCGCACAGCTGATAAGGAAGTCGCTTGACTTCATATCTGGACGTTGTGGTTATGACCGCCAGCGACGGGGCGTGGATGAAAGGGTTGAAATGTGGATAACAGAGGTTCTGACGAAATCATATGACACGTCCACGGAGACGTCGGCATGAATTTTGGAAAAAGTTGGTGCCAGTCTGACCGCATTATTCCACTGTGTATTTCGTATGATCTTCTGAGCTGTTACCTTTCCCTTGTAAGTGCTCTAAGCTATAACATGATATTTGTAGCGTCGTGGAGCCCGAGGGTGGCTTCACAGGGTGCCACAGTTTCGCGCCCATACAAAGGGCCGTCATTAGCACATTTGAGCCAAATTTCAAACTTCTCCTTCCCAATGGGGTTTTAATAAAATGACTCATTAATTTTGTTGCATATTGCGAGGGTCTGCACAAATAAACTTGTAATATTTTTAAAGCATATTTGCAACCTTTCTACACCTACTGCGTGTAGCGCAACCTCGCAACTCCAAAATATTTTACGGCTTCATTCTAAACTCTTCCAAACCAATTTACTAGAAAGAAAAACTGCAATAGACATCGAAGAAATTGTTGTGGTTTTCAGATCGGACTAACTGAGCCAGCCTATTAATCTCCTCATACCAATGGTAACACGTACTCACTTGAACCTGTTTACTATATTGGTCTCTTGATCTCCTTCTGCGACTTTCCCCCCAAATGTTTCCTTGATGTCTAAGAATGTTTCCTACCAATTAATCCCTTCTTTTTGCCAAGGTATGCCAGGAACTTCATTTCTCTAATTCTCTTCAGTAACTCATCACTAGTTATGTGATCTACGTACTTAGTTCTCAGCTTTACATGGTAGCACCACATTTCAAAACCGTCTATCCTCATCTTGTCTGAACTATTCTTCGTTCATGTTTCACTCCAGTAAAGTCAATACTACACACAAATGCTTTCATAAAAGGCCTCCGTACACTCTAATTAATATTTGATATTAACAAATATTTCTTTTTTAGAAATTTTTTCGTTCCATTGCAGTTATACATTTTACATCATCTGCAAGGCGACCACCGCACGCTACTTTACTGCCAAAGTAGCTAAACTGATCCACCACCATTGCTGTTACGTTATCCAATCTAATTCCTTCAGCATTGCCTGATTTTCTTAGCCTACATTCCATTTACTCTTGTGCTGCTCTTGTTAATGTCCCTCTTATAACCTTCTTTCAAGACACTGTCCATACCGCCCTATCGCTCTTCAGTATCCTTTGCTATCTCTGCTAGAATTACAATGTCATTGGCATACCGCTAAGTTTTCATTTTTTTCACGCTCAACTTTAATTCCTTCTCCAAATTTCTCCTTGCATTCGTTCATAGCTTGCTCGATGTACAGATTGAGGAACGTTTTGGAAAGGCTACAAACCCCTCTTACTTCCCAACCAATGCCTCCCTCTCATGACCTTCGACTCTTATAACTGCTGTCTGGTTTCTGTACAAGTTTTAAAAAACCTTCCGTTCCCTATACTGTATATTACCACCACTTACTTCAGAATTTTAAAGAGTATATTCCAGTCAGCATTGTCAAAAACTTTCTCCAAACCTACAAAAGCTAGAAATTCTCTCACGTGTTCCTATTTTTCTGCTAAATCCAAACTGATGTTTCCCGAGGTCGAATTCTACTATTATTTCAAATCCCCTGGAAGTAATTCGTGTTAGAATTTTGCAAGCATCATTTATTAAACTGATAGTTCTTTAATATTCATACGTGTATGCGCCTGATTACTTTGGAATTGGGATTATTACATTTTTCTTGAAAACTTTCTAAAATAATGTGTCGAAGTTCAGTTCCTTTGTAGAGCCTTCATATTTCAGCTTTCCTTTCATTGCTGAGAACTGGTTTTCCATCTGAGTTCTTGATTTTCATACTGCTCATTTTCTTGGCTCCAAATGTCTCCTTTAGTTTCTTGGAGACGGCATCTATCCTCCCCCAATAACACATTCTTCAGCAGACTTGCATTTATCCTCTAGCCACTCGAGGGTGTCTAGTACCACAGGGATGAAGAAAAAATAGTTAATTATTGTGAGAGTGGTAGTTGAAAATCTCTCTCTTTTCTTCTTTAAAATATTTATACATAATAAATATTTATATCATAAATATACGAAGAAACTATAATAAGTTGGTCACCGAACAGACACAACTATGACATTGAATGCTTTCATTTCTCGGTCTGATTTCAAGTGACAATGTTAAATTTGTTTACAAAGATCGTCTGTCAATCGTTAGTCTTTTCATCTATGTCCTCGGCGTTCCCCAAAGCTTCTCTGGGCGCCGCAGTCTTCTTCCTGTATTTCTGTGTCGTCGTGTCCCATACCATAGGCCCTGCCGACGCAGGAAGCTAAAGAAATACCTCGGCAAAAAAAGGCAAAATAAAATAAAAACATCGAAACATAATACAAGAAATTAATTAAATTTTAAAAATTCCTACTGCCTAACCCTTCCTTGCAACATATTCGTTTAACACTGTCTTGCAGATGGAAGGACATTGACGTTCTCGTCATTAATAACTCCAAAACGTCTGTTCTCTTACAGTAGTATATTTATAAAGGATAAGTTAGAGAAGATCAGTGTATGAATGACGAAAGCCAGATCTAATGAAGAACGTGACAAGCCGATTCAAAGTGATGTCATATACTTTTCATGGTGCAAAACGTGATGATTTAGAATATGCAGTCCAATTTCTTCATAAGGTGGTTTGCAGTTCTTAACGAGATAGTAGAAAGGCAACAACCCCTCGCCAAAAATTCTTTGCATTATGCGATTTTCAGTTGTACTTTTTTTGTTAGGATTGACACTCTCGTCTTACACAATCGTTTTGTCTTCTCGTTCCCCGATAAATAACCCAAGATAACAAACATAGATACCGTCCAGTATATTAGAAAAAGAAGTGTCCAGTTCCCCGTGTTGAATGTAGGAATATCAAAAATATTTCCATATAGATGCAATATCATTGATTTGAGTCCAGTACGATGATTCGACATTGCAGATATTGTAGTAACATTTCGACTTTATGTTGAAACCATTGTCAGATTTGCACTGAGTAAATTTGTAGAATACAGTACGAAACTGACTATTAAATCCCAACGTTTATATAATTCTATCTCAATAGTTTTTATTAATTTCCTCTGAATTGTTACTGTTAGGTTCACCTTTAAATAAAGGAAGGAAATTGGAGTTTCATTCCTGTAGAGTATCTTTCAGAGGGCCACAAACTCAGTTTGAGGTAGAATGGTGAATGAAATTAGTATCATCAGATATATAAATCTAAAAATACACGGATATTGGTGCAAAATGAGAGTAAGAAACTCCACATTCATTAAATAAACCTTAAATGGGATAAATAAATACAAACTGGAAACATATGAATGTATTGCGATTTATATTATGTATACAGTTCTCAATTTAGAATTTTTTAATATCTGCTAATCTCGGATAAGGTATGTAAGATTATGTAAGTTAGAATACGAATTTTATTGTGTTAAGCGGACGACCTGTTATCACATACAGTTCATAAGAGTACACAGGCTGGTATTATAGATAAATCACATAGGTAAATTATATATAAGACAGGTTAGGTGGAGGGGTACTAACCGTATAACAGTGAAATACTTACTACTGATATAACACATAGTTGGATGACGCACGCCGTGCAGCAGAGCGAACCAAGTAATTGTATAAGACAGAAATAAGCCATGAATACTTCCGGATTGCCAGTTTCAGTTGCATCGTATTTCTTACGAACCGTAGATGGAAAACGTAAGTGTGCCACAGCTTCCGCAATATATCTTCTTCTTCCTCAGAAACTGTAATTTAATCGGATTTGACACATTTTTGGCAACCGATTGTTATTTAACATTCATATTTTCTGTCACACATTTATCAAATTTCATTTGTGTGTGTGTGTGTGTGTGTGTGTGTGTGTGTGTGTGTGTGTGTGTGTGTGTTCTGGTGGGCTGGGGTTATGCTGAGAAATTGAATCATAAGGGAGACGTACTTGAGTAATTCCGTGCAGGTGTGGTAATCGCTGTGCCCCAGTGGTACAGAGGTCAGCGTAAGTGCCTAGAAAGCAGGAGACCCGGGTTCGATTGCCGGCTGCGTACACATTTCCAACTTTATCCATTCACAGTTAAAGTCATATATTTTGCGAAAGTTCATGTAGTTTTGTCTTTTATTCGTAAGCATGAGGAATATTTTGTTGTTTCTGTGTGAGTCGCAATCGTTATTTTCAGTAAACTAATCTGTTGCATTAGCTACAATCCTGTATCAGGATCGTCCAATAGTAATCCGGAAAACATTCACTCTAAATGAGTATTAGAATTAGATATTTCCAGAAGGCAGAATCATAATGGCAGAAGGAGCCTCCAGGAACTCAATAGGGAGGGATGATGATGTCAGCCACCTCCCTTCCTCGAAGCTGACATTTATTCTCAGTATTCCACGTCAGCTGTGCTACACTCCACTTCTGGCCCTACACATATCCTTGTTCTTCTACACAGTTTGACCCACCTATGACATATAAACACGTGTTCCAAATCATGTCGGTGATAGTGACGTGGAAGCTTCCTCTAGTAGCTGAAGGCACAAAATAAATCCATTCGCTGCTTTTGTTCCTACTACAGGTCAATAGATTCTAACTTTCTTAATCTGTATTTACCAGTTCTTTCATCTCTGAAAATTTTGTTTCTGTGAAAAATTGTGGAGTTTCTCAGTGGTTGCGAATCCACGTTGTACTGTAGGACCCCTTATAATGGGCTGTATAAGACAGTTCAAAGGACGGAGGAAGGTAACTACATACCGCCCCCAACAGGAGCATGCTTGGTAAAGAAATGTTTAACCCTGTGGTTCAAAGCGTCCACTACAGGGACGGCTGTTATTGATCACACTTATGTGCATACATGGTTGGCTTTCCACTCCAGGAGACATTCTGTTAAGTATTGTATATTTTTACTAAATGCGAGAAACCTCTTCGTCCCAATTGCTTCAACAGTTTTCATAAAAAAAGGAAAAACTCATCTCAGAAGTCTCAAGTGACCACTCCAGTGGATATCACTGTTTTTTTTCTTTGTAAATCGTACATTAAAAAAAGAAAACTATGATAATAGACATTGTCCTTTACTATAAAAACACAAATTCATATTTTCTCTCACTTCTAAATAATTCATGGATCAAAGAGCTATGATACTGGACACATGCTTACGAATATCTGCATTTAATTTCATGGCATTACAACTCCATTTATCAATGTAAGTCTCGGTTCAATCCTCATTCGTATCATTGGTCAGTTGAGGTAGTTGTAAAAGATCTAAAGATGACACTCTTCATGAGTACCTTCATGTACACACATACAACGATTTTTACCATACACGTATGATATTTTGAAATATTATTTATAAATACGCCTCAGCGCGAATTGTCACATCACTGGATGCTACATCATTGAATGAAACGCGAATTATGTCAGTTGTCATTAATAGGTGACAAAATAATGCATCGTTTCTCTCTCATGCAGTAGTGAACTAGGCTATGAATACTTACCGCGTTTTTTACCCGTGTGTTTGTTGGGTTACTGCAACTCCACTTGCATCACACTCTTTGCACTTTAAATGTGGTACAGGAAAATTAATTCACGACGTATTTAATTCATTAGTGAAATTTTAAATTAACCAAACAATTTCAACTGTGGACTACACGTGTTTTATATAGGATGGTCCTAAAATATATGTTAGAAATGAAACGGCAGGTAGAGGGGACAGAAATCAGCAGACTTCGTATAGGACGAGAGGGACCAGTGCCCTCGCCACCCTGTCCTCGTGATTTGAATTTCTCCCTTTGATGTCATATTGGAAGCATGGTATAGGAGGGCCCCGTCACATCTGCAGAAAATCTAGTTGCCGGCGTGTCTTTTGCTGCGGAATACGTGGTCGACAAGCCTGACGTCTTTTCTAATGTATGCAGAACCATGTACCGTCGCTGTGAATCTTTTATCGATTTTGGTGGCCGCTCTTTCGAGCACCTCTTCTGAACTATCAATAAATAATTTTTTTTCTTTACATCCCTTTTCAGTTTCCTTTCTCTCATACTTCTGCATACAGTAGCGCAGTAACAGGTCATTACCAAGCGCACATTCCAATACGAAATCTGCTTATTTCGATTACCTCCACCTGCCGTTTCATTTTGCAGGCGATGCCGAAGGAATTGGATTAGGTAACGAGACAATAAAGGTAGGAGATGAATTTTGTTATTTGGGTAGCAAGATAACTTCTGATGGCTGAAGTAAAGAAGATATAAAATGCAGAATGGCTATGGGAAGAAAAGCGTTTCCAAAGAAGCGAAACTTGTTAATATCCAATATTGATTGAAAAGTTAGGAAATCCTTTCTGAAAGCATTTGTCTGGAGTGTAGCATTTTATGGGAGTGAAACTTGGACAATAAGGAGTTCAGATAAAAATATGATAGAAGCTTTTGAAATGTCTTGCTACAGACGAATGATGAAAATTAGGTCAGTGGATCACGTAACTAATGAGGAGGTGCGTAACCGAATCGGGGAGAAAAGGAGTTTCTGGCATATCCTGACTAAGATAAGGGATAGATTGGTTGGACACATTCTGAGACGTCAAGAAATTGTCAACTTAGCATTAGAAGGAAGCGTGTGGGGTAAAAATAGTAGAGGGAGACCGAGGGACGAATATAGTAAGCAGACTCAAAAGGATGTAGGTTGCTGAACGTATTCTCAGATGAAGAGAGTTGCACAGGACAGGCTAGCGTGGAGAGCTGCATCAAACCAGTCTGCGGACTGAAGACCACAAACAACATTTTGTCAACATTCTGAGTCAAGGTGATGTTGGAATATTCTCATACGTTGGGGACCAAAATACTTTTACAAGTGTTTATCGGGCCATTAAGTATTGGTCATAAGAAAATTCTCTCTCTCCCTTCTCCTTCTCCTGCCCCCCCCCCCCAATCACCAATCCTCCCTCCTTTCCTGCTGAACGTCCGAAATGACCGCTGTTAACCCCTATGGAATGAACTGAAGCGTTGGTTACGAGTCAGAGCATACGACCCAAATCCATGGCTACAGTTATACTCAAATATTTGTGTAAAGATAACTAAATTTTACATTTATAATATCACAACCAAGTAAGAAGCTTTAAGCAATCACTGACTATTGTAATGGCACCAAAAAGAGATATCAGAGTGATTGATTTAATTACATGCAGGAGTATTTCGATACTGATTTGTCATTTTGGATTAATGTCCTTCAATATAGTACAACGGCTGGTGTATCTGCAGTCTTCTGGTATCTTCCACACTAGTTCACGCAAATGCGCTATTGGTAACACTTCTCGAACCAGGAAACATAACATGCATTATGTGATCAAAAGTATGCAGACACCCGGAAAACTTACGTCTTTCATGTCGCCATGTAGACTTTCCCGGCGTATTAATTGATCAAATTCTTCACGGGTTTCCAACCGGATCATTCTGTCATCTGTACACAATATTTCTGTGGTCCAACTAGCCGCCATCATCAGGTGAGGAAGCTAAGCCGCTCTCGCCGTGACTGACTGAAACTGTGGAACGGCTGGCTCTATATACGCAACGAAAGTACGAAGGCGCATGCGCTAAGTACAGAAGCCATGCGTTTACTCGTAGCTGCTGATCCCTGGCGCGAGTGAAGTTGTAGTGCTGGGCAATGTCAAAAACGATAGATAGTTATAAATTTTCATTCGTTGCTATTTGATGCAGAGGCCGATGTTTCTTCAGGTCTGATAACACAGGATTCCACGATTTACTCAGAAAATAACCACTGTCACGATTAATTTAGATATATTGACGATATGATTCTTGTTTGGCCACATGGAATGGATTCTCTGCACCGGTTATTAGATCATTTTAACTGTCTCCATCCTAAAATCAAATTCACGATGGAAATTGAAGAGAACCATTTTTTGATGTGTTGGTCTATAAAAAAGATGACGGAACTCTTCGAAATAGAGTTTACAGGAAACCGACGCATACTGAAAGGTATTTACATGCGACCAGCTGTCATCCTCCTTTTCAACGTGCAGGAGTTCTACCGACCTAGGTAAAAAGAGCATATGCCATCGAGGATGCTGAAAATTTAGCTAAAAACTGCAACATCTCATGAATGTGTTCAGCCAAAATGACTATTCACACAGGCAGATTCGACGGGCTTTTGAGTTCTGATCACCACGTGAACCAGTTCAAAACACTTCCAGTTCTGTTGCTTTCCTTCCTTATGCTGGTAACTTGTCTGCCAAGATAGGAGGGATTTTAAAGAAACACAAAATAAAGCGTATTTCTCATCCGCCAGCTAAGACTAGACCACTTCTTGGCTCTGTTAAAGATGATTTAGGCCTAAGAAAGCCTGGCGTTTATAAAATACCTTGTGAGTGCGGCAAAACATACATTGGCCAGACTGTATAAGTTGAAAATCACCGACATACGCGATTGATACAGCCTGACAAATCCGCGGTGGCTGAACATTGTCTCTCATAAGGGACACAGGATGCTATCTGATGAGACACAAGTTGTTGAAAACACCTCACGTTATTGGGATTGTGTTTTGAAATCAGAACAACAGATAACACACTTAATCGTGACAGTGGTTACTTTCTGAGTAAATAGTGGAATCATGGGTTAACAGACCTGGAGAAACTTCGACATCTGCATCAAATAGCAACGAATGAAAATCTGTAACGATATATCGTTTTTGACAATATCCACCACTGGAGGCGCTACAACTTCTCTCGCGCCAGGGGTCAGCAGCTACGAGTAAACGCACGCCCTCTGTACTTAGCGCATGCGCCTTCGTACTTTCGTTGCGTATATAGAGCCAGCCGTTCCACAGTTTCAATCAGTCACGGCGAGAGCGGCTTAGCTTCCTCACCTGATGATGGCGGTCAGATGAACCGCAGAAATATTGCGTACAAATGTCAGAATGATTCGGCTGTAAGAATTGATCATACGTATTTCATATTAGATGCGTTCTGCTGCCACCTAATGCCAGGTACTCCATATCGGTGTCCTCAGTAGTCATTAGATATCGTCAGAGAGCAGAATGGGCCGCTCCACAGAACTCACAGACTTTCAACGTGGTCAGGTGATTGGGTGTCACTTGAGTCAAAAGTCTGTACGCGATATTTCCACATTCCTAAACATCCCTAGGTCTACTGTTTCTAATGTTAGTGAAATGTAAACGTGAAGGGACACGTACAGAACGAAACTGTTCAGGCCGACTTCGTCTGTTGACTGACGAATGACGGTATACAATGTGGCGATCCGATGGTAGGGTGTGGGTACGGCGAATGCACAGTGAACGTCGTTTGCCAGCGTGTGGTGTCAACAGTAAAATTCGGAGGCGGCGGTGTTGTGATGTGGTCGTGTTTTTCATGGAGAGACCGTACACTCCTCGTTGTTTTACGTGGCACTATCACAGAACAGGCCTATATTGTTTTCAACACCTGTCTGCTTCCCACTGTAGAAGAGCAATTCGGGGATGACGACTGTATCTTTCAACACGATCGTGCTGCTGTTCGCAATGCACGGCCTGTGGCGGAGTGGTTACACGAAAATAAAATCGTTTAATGGCCTGGAAGGCACAAAGTCCAGACGTGAATCCTACAGAACACCTTTGGGATGTTCTGGAACGCCGATTTCGTGCCAGTCCTCACCGACCTACATCGATACCTCTCCTCAATACAGCACTCCGTGAAGAATGCCTGCGAGAGTGGAAGCTGTCATCAAGGCTAAGCGCGGGCCAACACCATATTGAATTCCAGCGTTACCGATGGACGGCATCATGAACTTTTAAGTTATTTTCATCCAGGTGGCCGGATACTTTTGATCACGTAGTGTATAACCAGAACGTCAGGAAAATATTTATTATTGGGTTGTAGACAGATCATGTGCACACAGTTTCCTCCGAGCTTAGGTTAAGCAATAATTTACCGGTAACACTGACGCCTTTTCCTCCGATAATAATAATGATAATAATATGGTTTTCTGTTCGGCAGGACCTAATTGAGGAGTAAGACTCCATGGTCATGGAACAGGTCAATACATGAAGTTTACTACAAGAATGGTAATAGAAAAACTATAAGAAGTCCTATACACATGACAATCTTAATACTACGTAAAAAGAATAAAAAATTAATTGGCTTAATTGTATAACTTTTCCAGAAATTCTTCGACAGAATAAAAGGAGTGACTCATGAGGTAACTCTTCAATTTAGATTTAAAAGCGCGTAGGTCAGTACTAAGATTCTTAAGTGCTTGTGGCAGCTTATTCAACATAGATGCTGCAGAATACTGAACACCTTTCTGTAGAAGTGTCAAGGTGGTGTGATGCAAATGTGGATTAGACTTCTGCGTAGTATTCACCGAGTGAAAGCTGCTAATTCGTGGTAATAAGCTGATATTATTTGTAACAAACGACATTAAAGAAAATACGTTTTGTGACGCCGGTGTCAGATATATGGCAGACTACTGAAAAGGGGACGACACGACGTTCGTGAACTTACACCACATATTGTTCGAACCGTCCGTTTTTGAGCCAAAAATATCCTTTTTGTATCAGTCGAGTTACCCCCTCCCCAAAAAAAGAAAAAAAAGACACCATACTTCATAAGTAAATGCAAGTAAGCCTTTTCTTGTTGAAAAATCACTTAATTCAGATATTATTCTAATGGTAAATAAAGCATAATTTAGTTTTTGACCAAGATCCTAAACTTGGGCTTTCCACCACAGCTTACTATCTGAACACCTAGAAATTTTAACTGTTCAGTCTCACTTATAATATGCCCATTTTGTGTAATCAAAATGTCACTTTTCGTTAAATTATGTGTTAGATATTGTAATAACTGAGTTTTACTGTAATCTAACATCAATCTGTTTTCTACAAGCCATGAACTTAGGTTAAAGAATAATTTACTGGTAACAGTGACATAGGCCGACTGAATTAGCAAAGAAAACCGTTGAATCCAATTTTTAATTAATTAATTTAGCATCAATCTGTTTTCTGCAAGCAATGAACTTAGGTTAAAGAATAATTTACTGGTAACAGTGACATAGGCCGACTGAATTAGCAAAGAAAACCGTTGAATCCAATTTTTAATTAATTAATTTAGCATCAATCTGTTTTCTGCAAGCAATGAACTTAGGTTAAAGAATAATTTACGGGTAACAGTGACATAGGCCGACTGAATTAGCAAAGAAAACTGTTGAATCCAATACTGACGATTTTCTAGAAAGGGTGGAAGGCATAAAGGTACTACAAAAAGCCTGTACTTTCCACTTTACCCGAATTTCATTTAGCTAAAACGTATAATACAGATTCTGATTCGAAATACGTGTTTAAAAATAACTACGATCTTCTATACTTTTACGTGAGCAGACTGGAACGAACAATGTAGTACCTTATTCCTCGTAGTAAATGTGATGCCACGTATTTTCTTCCGCTCTGCCAAGCACTCCTCTGTATTTGTTGCTTGCCTAGGCTGATATTATATCTGCAGGAACTGAATGAGAGCAGTCTTTGTTGAATTTAATTAAAGTGCTCTAAATTGGCTGAGGCCTTTAGGAGGCAGGAGTGAGACGGCAGTGCAGCGCAGTCGCAGCTGTGGGCTGGCGCGCCGCCGCCCGGCTGGGCCTATTTATAAACGGCCAGGGAGCCTCACCTACTACCAATTAGCGCCTCGCTTCACACAACCTATTCTCACTTATTGCACTCTATTAAGCGACCTCCCAAGTGACGCGATACTCCACTTCAACAGGGAATCTCGAATCAAATATATTACATTACAGCCATAATTTCCCTTCGAGATATACAACTTGTTATTATTGTTTTCAAGAAGGGTCATTGAACGCATGCGCAGAACTATAGGCCTACATCTCCTTTCGGCGGTGAACTGACTGAAAATCTGCTCTGTATGAAACAACATGGGCTTACGAAATCAACTCGCGCTAATACGAGGCGCGTCCAGAAAGTAAGTTTCGTTTCAATTTATCTCCACTACAGCGCTGCGATTGCAGTTTCGCACATGTGCTGTAGACGATGTGTATCAAGGAGAAGAACGTGCGCCATTTGGAGATCGCTGTCAGTTACGTACGCTTTGTTGTGCTTGTTTGAAATGTTGGCTTCGATTGAAAATCCCGCCGCCTCTGAAATCAAGTCGGTGATTCGGTTTCTGAATGCGAGGAAAGTGAAACCAAGTGAAATTTATCGGCAAATTTGCGATGTTTACGGACCAAATGCGATGAGTGATTCGATGGTGAGAAGATGGGCCCGACAGTTCAATGGCGGGCGTAGTGATGTGCACGATGAAGAACGAAGTGGGCGTCCACCTTTGGTTACAGAAGAACTGGTTCACGCGATTCATGACAAGATCCAGGAAAACCGTAGTTTTACAATTACTGCTCTCGCTATGGACGACGAGCTGAAAGAAACTGTTTCCAACTGGTTGAAGACACAGACGGCAGATTTCTATGAAGAAGGTATACAAAACCTGGTGCCACGGTATGACAAATGTCTGCAAAATTTCGGAAGTTATGTGGAAATGTAGTGTAAGAGTTGTAGAATTTTGTGCAATAAAACTTTCTTCTGTATCTGTGTACAATTTCATTTTATTACCAAACGGAACTTACTTTCTGGGCGCGCCTCGTAATTCGCGAGCACTGTAAATGTACAGACCCCTGGCCAATAGTGCGGCTCTTGATTTCCACAAGATGTTCAGTACGGTTGCGTACTCTTACATAACGCAAAAATTATGTCCGCACAAAATATCAGATCAACTGTAGAGATTTTAGCTATCACAACGTATCAGGTATTTCTCAACGGAGAGAAGTCTACCAACGCGATATTGGTTTCTACCGTGCTCCAAGTTAGGGTTAAAAGAGCCTTGATTTTCATAATATACAGGATATTTCCACCACACTGAACCACAGATATTCCAGAAATTGGGTGCTTGCCGAACCTCAACTATACAGACAACCGTACCATAGGTGCATCCACAGCGGTTTGGTATCTGAGGAGTGACCAGACAAACTTGTGGTTTCTGAAATGAGGCAGCGTCTTCTCAGTAGTTACAGGGGAAACAGTCTGGATACACTGAGCTGCTCTTGTAGCATCAGCTATCGTGGCTTTGCCATGCAGCTATTCTAAATGTCTTAAAGCAAAGAAAAACTACAGGTCTTACTTTTCCTGAGAACATGCAGCTGTAATATATTAATAATGAATGATACATTTTTCTTTGATAAAATATTCTGGGGGTAAAATAGTCCCCCATTTGATCTCCGGGAGGGAAATAATCAGGAGGATGTTGTAATTAAGGTAAACAAAAGAGGCAATGTACAGTTTGGAGCGTGAAATGATCTTTCTAAAAACCGTTTAAATATTTGTAAATCTATAGGATCAAAGTACTATGGTAATGTTCACGTGCGGCAATATTATTTATCTTAATCAGATAGACAAGTTAAAAAATTTGAAAAGAGAAATGGATAGGTTGAAGTTACATATGGTGGGGCTTAGTGAAGTTCGGTGACAGGATGAACAGGATTTCGGTCAGGTGAAGAAAAAAAGTTATAAATACAGATTCACTTAGGGGTAAAGATGGAGTAGGTGTAATAATGAGTAAGAAAAGAGGAGTGCGCGTAAGTTACTATCAAAAGCATAGTGAACACATTATCTAAGCAAAGATACACACCGACCACAGTACAACTAGGTTCAACGATGATGATGAGATTGAAAAAATTAATGATGAGATGAAAGAAGTTATTTAAACAGTTGAGTCAGAGGAAAACTTGAATGTGATGAGAAAATAGAACTCGGTAGTATGAAAAGGAGAAACAGCTGATGAATACGGACTGGGGAAAAGGAATAAAAGAAGAGGTCGCCAGAGCTCAGTTTAAACATCACAAACACTTGATTTAAGCACCTTCTGGCGAATTCCTTCTACCGCAAATGACGAGATCTCATGGAAAACGAAGTCGGTTATTTTAGTTAGTGTTCATGGAACAATCAATTCAGCAACTTGTCATAATTTGTTATCTATTTAGTTACCTACCAAAATTTATTGGGAGTACATTCATTTTACACTTCTCTATCTCAATAATAAATATAGTGACTTGGAAATCGCGCCATAATATAATAACATCGGAATTAATATAATGATCTGTCAGTTACACAAAGAGATAATGGCATAAGGATAACCGTTGCAGTTTAGTCCCTTCCAAAAACCAACAACAACAGATAATGACATAACAATAATTTATATTCCATTATGTAACCAAAGGTAATCACATAAGAACGACGTATATCCACATATGCGTAAAGTATTTAAAATGTTAGTTTATGTTGCCAATGCTTGCTAAATCAATATATTTTTTGTAGAAATACGAATGTATAGTACTGATACATTCGCTATAAATGCTTATAGATAACTAATTAGATAATAAATTATGACAAGATATTGAATAGGTGGTTTCATGAATATTAATTAAAATAACCGACCTGGTTTCCCATGAGTTCTCACAACTTTTATAGGTGGAAGGAATTGGTTGCGATACTTGAAGTTTTTTATTTATTTTTTTTTTTTTTACATTTTGTGTTTTTGATCTCTTGTTGTAAGTAGTCCTTTCTTTCATCCTGAGTAACATATGATGCGCGTCCAGAAAGTAAGTTCCGCACATGTGCTGTAGACTATGTGTATCAAGGAGAAGAAAGTTCGCCATTTGGAGATCGCTGTCAGTTACGTACGCTTTGTTGTGCTTGTTTGAAATGTCGGCGTTGATTGAAAATCCCGTCGCCTGTGAAATCAAGTCGGTGATTCTGTTTCTGAATGCGAGGAAAGTGAAACCAAGTGAAATTTATCGGCAAATATGCGATGTTTACGGACCAAATGCGATGAGTCATTCGATGGTGAGAAGATGGGTCCGACAGTTCAATGGCGGGCGTAGTGATGTGCACGATGAAGAACGAAGTGGGCGTCCACCTTTGGTTACAGAAGAACTGGTTCGCACGATTCATGACAAGATCCAGGAAAACCGTAGTTTTACAATTAGTGCTCTCGCTATGGACGACGAGCTGAAAGAAACTGTTTCCAACTGGTTGAAGACACAGGCGGCAGATTTCTATGAAAAAGGTATACAAAACATGACAAATGTCTGCAAAATTTCGGCAGTTATGTGGAAAAGTAGTTTAAGAGTTGTAGAATTTTGTGCAATAAAAATTTCTTCTGTATCTGTGTACAATTTCATTTTATTACCAAACGTATCTTACTTTCTGGACGCGCCTCGTAATTAGCGAGCACTGTAAATGTACAGACCCCTGACAAATAGTGCGGCTCTTGATTTCCACAAGATGTTCAGTACGGTTATGCACTCTCACATAATGCAAAAATGATTTCCGCACAGAATATCAGACCAACTGTAGATTTTTTAGCTATCAGAACGTATCAGGTATTACTCAACGGAGAGAAGTCTACCAGCGTGATATTGGTTTCTACCGTGCTCCAAGTTAGTGATAAATGAGCCTTGATTTTCATAATATACAGGGTGGTTCCAACACACTGAACCACAGATATTCCCGAAATTGGGTGGCTTGCGAACCTTAACTATACAGACAACCGTACCCTAGGTGCAACCACAGAGGTTTGTTATCTGTGGAGAGACCAGACAAACTTGTGGTTTCTGAAACGAGGCAGCGTCTTCTCAGTCGTTACACGGGCAACAGTCTGGAGAGACTGAGATGCTCTTGTAGCATCAGCTAACGGGGCTTTGCCATGCAGCTATTCTAAATGTCTGAAAGCAAAGGAAAACTACAGGTCTTAATTTTCCTGAGAACATGCAGCTGTAATATATGAATAATGAATGATAGGTTCTTCTTTGATAAAATATTCTGGAGGTAAAATAGTCCCCCATTCGATCTCCGGGAGGGAGATACCAGGAGGATGTTTTCATTCAGATAAACAAAAGAGGCATTCTACATTTTGGGGCGTGGAATGATCTATCTAAAAAAAGTTTAAATATTTGTAAATCTATCGGACCAAAGTACTATGGTAATGATCAAAATATCCACGGGTGTACTGCCGGTCTCTAGTGTCCAACGGGCACAATATTTCGGCGATCATACATGTCGCCATCATCAGGTGAACTGACAGACTGAGCTCCTGGAAACGCGCCGGCACGGAGATCCGCACGCTACGGCTGCTCGAAGGGAACTGGGTTCTAGCCGCTCGCTCGCTCGCTTTTTCTTGACGGACCTCGACCTTGGTCCGATGGTTGTGCAGGCTAAGCATTTGCTGCTATTCCTGCTGTACCTGAAACATAGGGAAAATTATTAGTACCTCGCTGTATGTGTGGACTTAGACTGTCAGATTACTGCCGATGTATTATTATATTCTTTCCCGGTAGCGGGCCATTTAAATACCCGCGGCCCGCGGAGCGCCCCTCCGCGGTCAGCGGAACCGATTGTGCCGGCGTCTGAGAAGACGTCGGTGTGAGGGCTCTGTCCACCGTGGTCGTCACTTCGTTACGTTTGCTAGATTTACTCTTAATTAACCCAATCGCTGGTTCCCAAGCTTTGGTAAGATTATAGCCAGAGTCACGGTTTATGAGGTCGTCACTTGTGCGAATTTCAATGGCCTCTCTAACGACGCAGTCCCAGTATCTCGACGTCTGTACCAAAATCCTAGTGTGTTCATACTCCATGGCGTGATTCTCCGACAAACAATGTTCAGCGACCGCCGACTTGCTCGGATACATCAATCGTGTGTGCCTCTGGTGTTCAAACGCATCGATCCTCGACGGTACGCATCGTCTGTCCAATATATGACTTTCCACACTGACACGGAATCTGGTACACGCCCGCCTTCCTCAAATCGAGATCATCTTTAGCGCTCCCCACCAGTGCACGAATTTTATTCGGCGGACAAAAAACAGTTTCAACCTGGTGTTTTCTCAAAATGCGGGCGATCTTCCCTGAGAGTGCGCCGGTATATGGAACGAACGCAGTGCCTACATCCTCCCTTGCGTTTTCATCCGATTCCACAGGTTGTGTTGTAGTAGTTGGGCGGAGAGCCCGCTGAATCTGCCACTCTGAGTACCCATTTTTTCGAAATACAGTTCTCAGGTGTTCAAATTCCTGGGGTAGACTCTCTGTGTCGGAGATAGTGCGCGCCCTATGTACTAGAGTATTAAGTACCCCATTCCTCTGTGAAGGGTGGTGACAGGTGTCTGCGTGTAAATACAGATCCGTGTGCGTTGTCTTCCGATATACACTATGACCCAGGGTGCCGTCAGCTCTTCTCTTGACCAAGACGTCAAGGAACGGCAATTTACCCTCCGTTTCAGTCTCCATAGTGAATTTGATGTTGGGGTGTATGGAGTTCAGATGTGTAAGGAAGTCAAGGAGTTTATCCATACCATGTGGCCAGATGACGAAAGTGTCGTCCACATAACGGAAAAAGCAAGTAGGTTTCCAGAAAGATGATGCAAGGGCTTCTTCCTCGAAATTCTCCATGTATAAATTTGCGACCACAGGGGAGAGTGGGCTACCCATGGCGACTCCCTCCGTTTGTTCGTAGTATTCGCCATTGAAAAGAAAATACGTGGAGGTCAAGACATGCCTAAAATGTTCGGTGGTCTTCTCGTCAAATTTCTGACCAATCAGATCTAGTGACTCTCGAAGGGGCACCCTCGTAAACAACGAAACGACGTCAAAACTTACCATGATATCTGACTCATCCAGCCTGAAGTTGTTAAGGCGTTTCACAAAATCCACGGAATTACGGATGTGATGAGGGCATTTACCCACATAAGGACTTAATATTCCCGTCAAGTATTTGGCCAACAAATATGTAGGTGCCCTGATGTTACTGACAATGGGACTTAACGGCACCCCATCTTTGTGAACCTTAGGGAGTCCATAAAGTCTTGGCGGTACCGGACTTTGAGGTAAAAGTTTCTTAGCGACACCCTCCGGTAAATCCGTATCCTTGAGAAGCGCCCTCGTCTTGCTTTCCACCTTCTTTGTGGGGTCAACGCTAATCTTCCGGTAGGAATCGTCATTTAGCAGGCTCTGCAGCTTTTCAGTGTAGTCCTTATGGGAGACAAAACCGTAGCATTGCCTTTGTCAGCCGGTAAGACAACAATATCAGGGCGCTCCCTCAGGTCAGGAATGGCCGCCCTCTCTTTACTAGTGATGTTTGACTTCGTGGGCTTGGATTTCGTCAATGCACGACAAGTTTCACGACGTATTTCCTCAGCTGAATCAGGCGGAAGTCGAGCTGCAACCTGTTCAACAGCACTAATAATTTCTGCGACAGGTGTGAACTTGGGGGTAGGAGCAAAGTTGAGTCCTTTCTCTAAAACTGAGACCACATCATCACTCAAATCCATTCCACCTAAAAAGTTCGGTGGTCTTCTCGTCAAATTTCTGACCAATCAGATCTAGTGACTCTCGAAGGGGCACCCTCGTAAACAACGAAACGACGTCAAAACTTACCATGATATCTGACTCATCCAGCCTGAAGTTGTTAAGGCGTTTCATAAAATCCACGGAATTACGGATGTGATGAGGGCTTTTATCCACATAAGGACTTAATATTCCCGTCAAGTATTTGGCCAACAAATATGTAGGTGCCCTGATGTAACTGACAATGGGACGTAACGGCACCCCATCTTTGTGAACCTTAGGGAGTCCATAAAGTCTTGGCGGTACCGGACCTTGAGGTAAACGTTTCTTGGCGACACCCTCCGGTAAATCCGCATCCTTGAGAAGCGCCCTCGTCTTGTTTTCCACCTTCTTTGTGGGGTCAACGCTGATCTTCCGGTAGGAATCGTCATTTAGCAGGCTCTGCAGCTTTTCAATGTAGTCCTTATGGGAGACAACAACCGTAGCATTGCCTTTGTCAGCCGGTAAGACAACAATATCAGGGCGCTCCCTCAGGTCACGAATGGCCGCCCTCTCTTTACTAGTGATGTTTGACTTCGTGGGCTTGGATTTCGTCAATGCACGACAAGTTTCACGACGTATTTCCTCAGCTGAATCAGGCGGAAGTCGAGCTGCAACCTGTTCAACAGCACTAATAATTTCTGCGACAGGTGGGAACTTGGGGGTAGGAGCTAAGTTGAGTCCTTTTTTCTAAAACTGAGACCGGATCATCACTCAACTCCATTCCAATGCATTGACGAAATCCAAGCCCACGAAGTCAAACATCACTAGTAAAGAGAGGGCGGCCATTCGTGACCTGAGGGAGCGCCCTGATATTGTTGTCTTACCGGCTGACAAAGGCAATGCTACGGTTGTTGTCTCCCATAAGGACTACATTGAAAAGCTGCAGAGCCTGCTAAATGACGATTCCTACCGGAAGATCAGCGTTGACCCCACAAAGAAGGTGGAAAACAAGACGAGGGCGCTTCTCAAGGATGCGGATTTACCGGAGGGTGTCGCCAAGAAACGTTTACCTCAAGGTCCGGTACCGCCAAGACTTTATGGACTCCCTAAGGTTCACAAAGATAGGGTGCCGTTACGTCCCATTGTCAGTAACATCAGGGCACCTACATATTTGTTGGCCAAATACTTGACGGGAATATTAAGTCCTTATGTGGGTAAATGCCCTCATCACATCCGTAATTCCGTGGATTTTGTGAAACGCCTTAACAACTTCAGGCTGGATGAGTCAGATATCATGGTAAGTTTTGACGTCGTTTCGTTGTTTACGAGGGTGCCCCTTCGAGAGTCACTAGATCTGATTGGTCAGAAATTTGACGAGAAGACCACCGAACATTTTAGGCATGTCTTGACCTCCACGTATTTTCTTTTCAATGGCGAATACTACGAACAAACGGAGGGAGTCGCCATGGGTAGCCCACTCTCCCCTGTGGTCGCAAATTTATACATGGAGAATTTCGAGGAAGAAGCCCTTGCATCATCTTTCTGGAAACCTACTTGCTTTTTCCGTTATGTGGACGACACTTTCGTCATCTGGCCACATGGTATGGATAAACTCCTTGACTTCCTTACACATCTGAACTCCATACACCCCAACATCAAATTCACTATGGAGACTGAAACGGAGGGTAAATTGCCGTTCCTTGACGTCTTGGTCAAGAGAAGAGCTGACGGCACCCTGGGTCATAGTGTATATCGGAAGACAACGCACACGGATCTGTATTTACACGCAGACACCTGTCATCACCCTTCACAGAGGAATGGGGTACTTAAAACTCTAGTACATAGGGCGCGCACTATCTCCGACGCAGAGAGTCTACCCCAGGAATTGGAACACCTGAGAACTGTATTTCGAAAAAATGGGTACTCAGAGTGGCAGATTCAGCGGGCTCTCCGCCCAACTACTACAACACAACCTGTGGAAACGGATGAAAACGCAAGGGAGGATGTAGGCACTGCGTTCGTTCCATATACCGGCGCACTCTCAGGGAAGATCGCCCGCATTTTGAGAAAACACCAGGTTGGAACTGTTTTTTGTCCGCCGAATAAAATTCGTGCACTGGTGGGGAGCGCTAAAGATGATCTCGATTTGAGGAAGGCGGGCGTGTACCAGATTCCGTGTCAGTGTGGAAAGTCATATATTGGACAGACGATGCGTACCGTCGAGGATCGATGCGTTGAACACCAGAGGCTTGTTGTTGTTGTTGTTGGTTTTTGAGGGGACTATACAGCTAGGTCATCAGTCTCCTGTTACTAACTGAGAGTCCACTGTCAATAACGAAAAGTAAAACAAAGCTCTAAAACTGGTCACGCACATAAGGGACAGGTAGACAATGGACTAACCACTGATAACGTAAAACGAAGACACACAGAATTGTTAAAAGAAAGTCAGGAATAAAGTTGGCTAGTGGAGTACCTTGGCTGGCTGATCACAAAGAAAAAACAGGATGAGCCAGCCACACTGCATACACTAAGAACCCCTAAGGGTGTGAAAAGGTAAAAACGGGATTGGTGGTGGCCTAAGATATCAGGCCACAGCACCCACCGTTAGATAGAGTCATAAAAACCAGCAGCGCGGGTAAAACTTAAAACTGTGTTAGCCATAGAGGCGTCGTCTGCTAAAGCTAATGATAGCGCGTCTGGGACATGAAAAGATTGTCGCAAGTCGGCTAAAAGCGGACAGTCTATCAAAAGATGGGCCACTGTCAACACAGTGCCACATCGACACACGGGTGGAGCCTCGCGCCGAAGGAGATACCCGTGGGTGAGCCAGGTATTTCCAATCCGGAGGCGACTGAGGACAACTGACTCTCGGCGGGTCGGCCGCAGTGAAGATTTCCACAAATCTGTGGAGAGCTTCACTGCCCGAAGCTTATTCGGTGCAGTCGCCGTAGCCCACTCGGTGCTCCAAGCCTCGCGCACCTTCCGGTGCAACACCAGTTTAACATCCTGTTCCGTGACACCAACAGTGAGAGGTGGTCCCATAGTAGCCTGCTTGGCCAATCGATCAACATGCTCATTCCCCGGTATGCCAACATGACCCGGGGTCCACACAAAGACCACAGAACGGCCTGATTGGCACAGGGAGTGAACAGTATCCTGGATCGACCGCACTATTGGGTGCCGTGAGAAACACTGGTCGATCGCTTGTAAGCCACTCAGGGAGTCAGTACAGATGACGAATGACCCCCTGGGGCAGGCTTTGAGATGTTGTAGAGCTCTGAGAATAGCGACCAGCTCGGCGGAGAAGATGCTACTCTCACCGGGCAGAGAATGCTGTTCTACGTGGTTGTGATGTAGAAACGCATACCCAGCACGGCCATCTACTACGGAACCATCTGTGTAAATGGCGTCTGCGGCACGGAACGGCTCGAGCACTTGTAGAAACTGGTGACGAAGATGTATGGGAGAAACAGAGGCCTTCGACGCATGGGACAGGTCCAGACGGAGCTGCAAACGAGGAATGGACCAAGGAGGGGTGTGAAAGGAATAGTGGAAAGTGGTAGGAAGTGGATAGGATGTGAGAGACGAAAGAAGGATACGAACACGGACCGAGATCGGGTATCCCGACCTTGGTCGTTGTGGAGAGATAGGTAGTGCAGCGTCTGGAAATAGGAGCCGGCGGTTCGGGTGGAAGGGCGAGGCCTGAACACGAGCAACATAGGAAGCCAGCAGGTGTTGCCTGCGGAACCGCAGCGGGAGGACTCCCACTTCGACAAGGAGGCTTGTCACCGGGCTTGTGCGAAAAGCCCCTGTCGCCAAACGGACACCACAGTGTAGAATTGGGTCTAATGCCTGCAGCACTGACGGCGCAGCCGAATCGTAGACTATGCAGCCATAGTCTAGGCGCGACTGAATGAGGGCCTTGTAAAGTTTTAAGAGCGTTGGGCGTGAGGCTCCCCAAACAGTGTGGCCGAGACAGCGCAGGATGTTGAGGTGTCGCCAGCACTTTTGTTTTAACTGGCGTAGGTGCGGCACCCAGGTTAGACGGTCATCAAACACTAGACCTAAGAATCTGTGCGTCTCTTCGACTTGTAGCAGGTCGCCAGCTAAGTAAAGTTCGGGTTTCGGGTGTTCTGCCCGACGTAGACAGAAATGCATCACACGGGTTTTGGATGCAGAAAATTGAAAACCGTGGGCAAACGCCCACGACTGTGCCTTCCGAACTGCGATCTGCAACCGCCGTTTAGCTACGCCGATGCTGGAGGAGCTGTAATACATGCAGAAGTCATCGGCATACAAAGAAGTAGAAACCAATGACCCCGCAGCCGCAGCAAGACCGTTTATGGCGATTAAAAATAAAGGAACACTAAGAACGGAACCTTGCAGGACTCCGTTCTCTTGACAATGAGGTGAGCTGAAACAAGAACCAACACGAACACGAAAAGAACGCAACGCCAGGAAGTTCCGAATGAATGTAGGGAGTGGACCCCGTAAGCCCCAATCGTACAGCGTAGACAGAATATGATATCGCCAGGTGGTGTCGTACGCCTTCCGCAGGTCAAAGAAGACGGCAATCAGGTGTTCACGGCGAGAAAATGCTGTACGAATAGCCGACTCTAGTGACACGAGATAGTCAATAGCGGAGCGGCCTTGACGGAACCCACCCTGTTGATGCGCCAAGAGTCCTCAGTCCTCGAGGATCCACATGAGCATCCGACTCACCAACCGTTCGAGAAGCTTGCATGGAACGTTGGTGAGGCTGATCGGGCGGTAACTATCAGCCACCTGCGGATCTGCCCCAGGCTTAATCACCGGAATGATAATGCTTTCCCGCCACGAGGACGGAAAAACACCCTCAAGCCATACGCGATTAAACAGGGCGAGAAGTTGGCTTTTGGCATCCGCTGATAGGTGTCGGAGGAACTGGCTGTGAATGCGATCGGGTCCAGGGGAGGTATCTGGGCATGCAGCAAGGGCACTTTCCAACTCCCACTCAGTAAATGGGACGTTATATGGTTCACGACGTCGTGTTCGAAATGAAATTTGCTGGCTCTCTGCTCGCTCTTTAATGGCACGAAAATCTGCACTATAGGCAGCAGTCCCCTTCGTACGTGCAAAATGATCTGCCAGGTGCTCAGCGACGGCGACAGGGTCAGTACACAGCATACCCTGGACTCTGAGGCTTGGAATTCCCGCCGGTGGGCGGTGCCCGAAGAGGCGTCGAACTTGCAACCACACCTTGGAAGGAGAAGCGCGAGAACCAATGGACGCGACATACTTCTCCCACGAGGCTCTCTTACTATCTTGTATCAGTCGCCGGGCCCGTGCCCGGAGGCGCTTGAAGGCTACAAGATGTTCGACAGAAGGGTGACGTCGGTGGCGCTGTAGTGCTCGCCGACGTTCCCGGATGGCCTCAGCAATCTCTGGTGTCCACCAGGACACCGAAGGACGATGGAGCGAACCGGATGTTGTGGGAACAGAGTTTTCGGCTGCAGAAACGATGGCCTCTGTGACCTGCTGAACGGCGGCATCAACATCTGCTGGAAGCGGAGAGGAAATAACAACAGCTGAAGAGTAAGCTGGCCAGTCAGCCCTACGGAGGGACCAGCGAGGCGGATGGTCGGTAGGCGAACACTGTGGGAGCGACAGGAAGATCGGGAAATGGTCGCTGCCACACAGGCCGTCATGGACCCTCCAGGTGAGACGTGGAAGAAGGCTAGGGCTGCAGACGGACAGGTCTATGGCAGAATACGTACCATGTGCTGTGCTAAAGTGGGTAGGAGCACCGGTGTTAAGAAGGCAGAGGTTCTGCTCTGACAGGAGAGACTCAACATCCCTACCCCGGGCCGAGGTCTGCGTGCCACCCCACAGAGGGTGGTGGGCATTGAAGTCCCCCAAAAGAAGAAAGGGTGGGGGAAGTTGGGCGACCAAGGCTGCAAGGTCTGTGGGAGAGATGGCCTCATCAGGTGAATGGTAAACAGAGCAGACGGTAAAATCTTGCACTACCCGGAGTCGAACAGCGACTGCCTCTAGAGATGTTTGAAGAGGCACAGCAGCACTGGGGACAGAGGCGTGGACATAAACACCCACGCCGCCAGACACCCTGTCGTAGATGGCTCGGTTTTTAAAATAGCCCCGAAAGCCTTGGAGGGCTAGGGTCCTGTCGACGGGGAACCATGTTTCCTGCACCGCTAGACAGATCGCAGGGAAGTGGCAGAGTAATTGTCGCAGCTCTGCCAGATGGCGGAAAAATCCGCCGCAATTCCACTGCAAGATTTCGTTTGCAGTCTGCTGAATAGCCATAATGTAAGAGATTAAATGGTCATTCAGCAGGGGCAGCTGCTGCCAATTCCACAGAATCTGTAGGATCGAGAACCATGGATTCTGGCGATCCTAGGAAGGCGAGATCATCAGGGGACGCAAGGATCTACACTTCGTCTTCAGTGGCCGAAGATGTGAGCGAGCGCTCCTTTCGAGCCACTGAAGGGTCCTTAATCTTTTCTTTCTTCTTTTTGGTCTTCTTTGTTCTCTCCCGCTGGCCCTTTGGTGGTAAGGGCTGGGAGGGCTTTCCAGGGACAGCCGAAGAGCTGGAAGCCCTTCGGTCATCGGTTGTTGGATCCTTTAGCCTAAGGCTAGGATCCCCTGGCGCACTCTGAGAATCCTCAGAAGGGAGCGTCCCGAGGGACCCCTTCCGAGCAAGAGGGGCCGGGGAAGACTGGTTCTTCTCCGGCTGGGGAGTGGGGACAGATGTCCTCGATAGTGGGGGAGAAGTTGCTCCCACAGGTGTTGAGGGAGCGAGAGATGGAGACGGGCCTCCACCCGTCACGGAAGATTGACGGCCCTTAGGGCCCACAGGAGGAGACAACACCGGTGGTTTCACTGGTCTCAAGGAAGCTGCTGTAACTGTGGCAAAAGACGTTTCCATACGGACAGGGTGTAGCCGCTCGTATTTCTTACGTGCGTCATAGAAGGTCAGCCGGTCCAAGATCTTGATTTCCATAATTTTCCGTTCCCGATGTAAAACAGAGCAGTTCGGCGAGCATGGCGGGTGATGTTGCCCACAGTTCACACACAGCGGAGGTGGGGTGCGTGGGTCGTCCGGGTGAGGTGGCCGCCCACATTCCCTGCATGTTGGGCTGGAAGTACATCGGGACGACATGTGCCGGAACTTCCAGCACCGTAAACACCGCATAGGAGGGGGGACATAGGGTTTGACTTCACACCGGTAGACCATTACCTTAACCTTCTCAGGCAGTGTATCGCCTTCGAAGGCCAAGATAAAAGCACCGGTGGCAACCCTACTTTCTTTAGGACCCCTGTACACCCGCCGGACGAAGTGGACACCTCGTCGCTGCAGGTATGCTCGCAGCTCGTCATCGGTCTGAGACAAAAGATCGCGATGATAGATAAGACCTTGGACCATATTTAATGATTTGTGGGGCGTGACACGCACCGGGATATCACCCAGCCTGTCTCAGGCAAGTAGTGCCCGCGACTGGGCCGACGACGCCGCCTGTAACAGAACGGCCCCACTCCTCATCTTAGAAAATGATGCTACTTCACCGAACTTGTCTTCTATTGTGTCAACAAAAAACTGGGGCTTCGTAGAAGTGAAGGATTCGCCATCTGTACGCTCACAGATCAGATATTGAGGTGAGTATGGCTCAGATCTATTAAGTGCCCTTCGTTCCTCCCATGGGGTGGCAAGGGACGGAAACGTCTTAGGGTCATAGGTAGAGGCGTTAAACTGTCTTCCCACGCTTAGAGACGCCGTTTTCGCGACCGGCCACGCTTTATTTGCTCGTTTCATGTTCGTCCCACGAGCAGCTAGGGAACTAAAGGTCCACCCAGGCAGAGCCCCGCTTGCCTGGGTAAGCCTTATACAACTGAGGTGCGGCAGGTTCCTCAGAGGTTGCTCGCTAGCGGCAGTTCAACCTCAAAAGCCATGCATCTCCTCGGCACGTAGCACACCTTGAGATTGAGGTTTTTTTTAGAGAGGTTTGTACCGTCCTCGCGACCCCGGCGATTAAACCAAGATCCCCGGGCTCTGAAACGTACAACGTTCCACCGTCGCGCCGAACGATGGTCGTTGAGGCACGCACAGAGCTTACGGTGTAGCGGACTGTTGGCGCGACACAGCCCACACCCCGGGGTCGCCAAGCCCGTACTCAGCAAATTAATGCTGAGCCCCTGAGGGGGAACACCAGAGGCACACACGATTGATGTATCCGAGCAAGTCGGCGGTCGCTGAACATTGTTTGTCGGAGAATCACGCCATGGAGTATGAACACACTAGGATTTTGGTACAGACGTCGAGATACTGGGACTGCGTCGTTAGAGAGGCCATTGAAATTCGCACAAGTGACGACCTCATAAACCGTGACTCTGGCTATAATCTTACCAAAGCTTGGGAACCAGCGATTGGGTTAATTAAGAGTAAATCTAGCAAACGTAACGAAGTGACGACCACGGCAGACAGAGCCCTCACACCGACGTCTTCTCAGACGCCGGCGCAATCGGTTCCACTGCGCGGCCGCGGCGCGGGGCGCGGACCGCGGAGGGGTCGCTCCGCGGGCCGCGGGTATTTAAATGGCCCGTTACCGGGCTAGAACCCAGTTCCCTTCGAGCAGCCGTAGCGTGCGGATCTCCGTGCCGGCGCGTTTCCAGGAGCTCAGTCCGTCAGTTCACCTGATGATGGCGACATGTATGATCGCCGAAATATTGTACCCGTTGGACACTAGAGACCGGCAGTACACCCGTGGATATTTTGATCATCAAATACGCCGGGAGAAACTGAAGAATCATACTATGGTAATGTTTACGCGCGGCAATATTCTTTATCTTAATCAGATAGACAACTTAAAAAATTTGAAAAGAGAAATGGATAGGTTGAAGTTACATATGGTGGGGCTTAGTGAAGTTCGGTGACAGGATGAACAGGATTTCGGTCAGGTGAAGAAAAAAAGTTATAAATACAGATTCACTTAGGGGTAAAGATGGAGTAGGTGTAATAATGAGTAAGAAAAGAGGAGTGCGCGTAAGTTACTATCAACAGCATAGTGAACACATTATCTAAGCAAAGATACACACCGACCACAGTACAACTAGGTTCAACGATGATGATGAGATTGAAAAAATTAATGATGAGATGAATGAAAGTTTTTTAAACAGTTAAGTCAGAGGAAAACTTGAATGTGAAGAGAAAATAGAACTCGGTAGTAGGAAAGATGAATATGGACTGGAAAAAAGGAATGAAAGAGAAGGTCGCCAGAGCTCAATTTAAACATCACAAACACTTGATTTAAGCACCTTCTGACGAATTGCTTCCACCGCAAATGACGAGATCTCATGGAAAACGAAGTCGGTTATTTCAGTTAGTGTTCATGGAACAATCAATTCAACGCCTTGGCATAATTTGTTATCTGTTTAGTTACCTACCAAAATTTATAGGGACTAAATTGATTTTACACCTCTCTATCTCAATAATAAATATCGTGACTGTGCAATCGCACCATAACATAATAACATCAGAATTAATATAATGATCTGTCAGTTACACAAAGAGATAATGACATAAGGATAACCGTTGCAGTTTAGTCCCTACCAAAAACCAACAACAACAACAGATAATGACATAACAATAATTTATATTCCATTATGTAACCAAAGGTAAACACATAAGAATGAAGTATACCCACATATGCTTAAAGTATTTCAAATATTAGTTTTTGTTGCCAATGCTTGCTAAATCATTAATATATATATATATATATATATATATAGAAATATGAATGTATAATATTGACACAGTCGCTATAAATGCTTATAGATAACTAATTAGATAATATATTATGACAATGTATTGAATAGGTGGTTTCATGAATACTAACTAAAATAGCCTAGCAAAAAAAATCTGCTCTGTGGCGCAACAAACAGTGTCTGCGTGTACCATTCGGCGTCGTATGCAACAAAGCGGACTGTCCACAAGGCGCCCACTGCTCCGTTTACCGATGAGTTAACGTCACAGGGCCGCGGTGGAGTAGCCGAGCGGTCTAAAGCGTCTCGCTGCGGAGCGCGCTGTTGCTCGCCATGGAGGTTCGAGTCCTCCCTGGGGCATGGGTGTGTGTGTTGTCCTTAGGTTAGTTTAGTTTAAGTAGTTTGTAAGCTACGGACTGATGTCCACGCAGTTTGGTCCGATAGATTTACAAACATTTGAACATTTTAACGTCACAGGATACTGTGCCAGAAACGTTGTGGTGAACATCCGACATGGACAACCATATGGACAACACTGTTTTCACGAACAAATGCAGGATTTTGCACGCACCACCTGAATGTTTGAATTAGTCTATCGAGCCCATGTGAAAGACTGTTGAACTGTTGCCTTTCAACGTACTAGCCCAGCTGTCGGGATTATTGTACATTGCCGGCACACTATCCAGCTAGCCTAACATCTCTGAAGTGCTGGAGCTTGTTGACCTCCCATACCTTAGGATCTTGCTGACAGGATAATGTGCGAACACTCGTAGCACACAAAGTTCAAGGCTTCTTCGTCACCCATCAGATAGCGTTGCTGCCTTGGCCTCGCTCTCTTGCCTTTCGAAAACGTCTGGTCGCTGACTGCTGGACTCACAATCGAGGATGCTATACCCAGTGCTACGCCTAATGACGTTTGGCAATATTTGGAAGCAGCAAGGTCTAATATACCCCAAAAAAACATCCAGAACCTCTTAAATCCAATAGCAACGGTTATAGCCAGCAATGTGGCTATACTCAATACAAATTTCATCAATTACTCACTTTATATAAGGGTATATTTTAAAACTTGTGAACTTACGATAGTACGGAAAAGGGCCATTTCTTTCAAAGTGTTATTCAAACTCTCCACTCCATGTCTTCCAATATACTAAAAATACTTTTTCTATCTTGGGTTGAGCTATTTAGGTTTTAAATCATGTATTCAATAGGTCTTATAAAAAGTATTGCTACGGTATCATAATGTGCAACTCGAATGATACTTCTATAGGATGTGTGTGACTGATGTACCGAGTGTGAGAGGAAGGACTTCTGATGTGCCGTGGTTTAACCTCAGTTATCACATAAGTGACAGACGTCATCTAACGTCCAACCGATACTCTCACGAACCTAGGAGAGGTCCTGCAGGCGATATCCTTTTGATAGCAAATGTACTCGAGTAGGACGTCTGATGCCATGATCCAGAAAATTTTACTGCACTGATAACCACACTCCCATAAATTTACAAACATTAGAATTTTTTGTCACCTCAGTGTACATCTATATGGCGTTAACTATTATAGATATCCCATCTTATGCTTACTGTATAAGGACTTTTTTTTAACCATACGCGCCTCGCTATTTATTTATAAAGCCTCTTCTATGATTCTGTAAATGTTTATACACAGGTTTGTACATTTGATTCAGATACATATCAACGTCGTCTTTTTCAAACGGAAATACAGTAATTTCTTATGCTAATATCTTAGATCTCAAAGAGACGACTTCAACGGCGTTTCACCTATCAAATCTTGTAAATTGCTTCGGAGAAACGATATTTAGAATCCAGGATTTATCTGTTTTGAATATCAAGTCGATTGCTGTCTTACGCGGAAGTCCATGTTATCATACCCAAATAAGGAAATAAGTCGTGTCGGATAAGGAAGAATCAGTGTTATACTGCCGCCGTTCCGGTACAAGAGGGCCAGAAGGATAAGAAACTTGTATTCTGTTTAGTTCATGCCTGACTAGTACTGGGTAGTTTGGAAAGAAATGCCTTTCACAAACCAAGTAAATTAGATATTGTATTTCTTTACGGAGAATGCAGAAGGAACGAAAATGTGTATCTCAAAATTAAACTCATGTAAATTTTTTTGCTCATTCGAAGTTGTTACTTAAAAATCATTCTACCTCAATTTCCTGTTTCAAAAATCAGTTTGTGTCGTTCGCATGTCTTTCAAGATTCTGGCAGAAACAAAAGCAGAACTGGTGAATCAACTCTATGTGCCACGCTCTTTGTCTTCCAGTTGATGTGTCGTCCAACGATATGTAGCAAAGTGTGATTAGTATGTTTTAAATTAAACTTTTGTTAACTATTACGAAATTGTAACTCAAAATGTTCAAATGTTTGTAAAGATTATGTGACTTAACTTCAGGGTCATCAGTCCCTAAACTTTCAAACTACTGCCGGCCGCGGTGGCCGAGGGGATTGAGGCTCTCCAGTCACGTTCTGCACGGTCACTACGGTCGGGGGTTCGAATCCCCCCTCGGGCATGGATATTTGTGCCGTCCTTAGTATAAGGTTGTTCATAAGTAGTTTGTAAGTTTAGGGACTGATGGTCCCGTAGTTAAGTCCCATAAGCTATACAAACATTTGAGTTTTTCAAACTACTTATGAATTAACTTATACTAAAGACGACACAGACATCCATGCCTGAGGGAGGATTCGAACCTCCGACGCGGGAGGCCGCACGATCTGCAACGTAGCGCTCCAGAGCGATCGGCTACTCCGGAGCGGCCAAATGGTAATTAAACCCTTAGCTGCGACAAGCTGTAACGCCCTATCAGTCGGACGCGACAGTTTCGTATTATAACACGGACTTACGCACAAGACAGCAATCGGTTTGATCTTCAAAACAGATAAATCCTGGATTCTAAATATTGTAACTTCTCTTAAATTGTCCATCAGATTTCGACGGGTGAAACGCTGCTGGAGTAATATATCTATGTAATAAATGTAGCTATGAGAAGAGCCTGGAAGTCGTTTAATTTTTCTTGCAATACTTCTGCTTGAAAACATAATTAAGATATCTTAAAGTTAAACGCTTCCAGAAATATTTGAGGTGAGCAACATTACCCTGTATATTGAATTACCCTGTATATTAGCAATATTTATAACTTTTTGTACAAGTTCTGTGTTTTTAAGTATGTATAGAAGTGTTAATGTCTCCTCTTTACAAACCATTGCTATTATTCTCGTCGTGTTGGCTGGACTTAGCCGGTTTGTGATGTATGTTTTTGTTTCTACTCGGCAAATATTGCCTATTTTTGTCTCGTTTTTTCAGTGTCAGTTGGTTTGACTTCACTTTTTCTTAGTTGAATAAAGTTTCAACATGACCCATTTTTCTAGGGGGATCACTTTCTGTCTCTTTTTCACTTCGCCACAGTGTCACTGTGTTGTTTTATTCTAAACTAGCTGAGAACCCGGCGTTGCCCGGGTATTTATTTATTTATTCGAGCCTTGAGTTAGTACTTTTCCTATCCACTCTCTGTCTGTCCATCTCCTTTTTTTCTAAAAACATGTTACATTTATCAGAGAATATATAAGAAATAAGAAATCACACGTAATAATGCACTCGTTACGAAGAACCCAATCACGAAATTCAACAATAATGATTGTAATAATATCACAGAACGATCACGTGATGTAATGCGAGAAACGTCATTCGGTTTCTTTAAAGAGATGTATTAAAAGAAATTTCCTTTTTTACTGCTTTATTTATTTAGTCTTATGTTTCCTTATTCATATGCTTATCCGTACAAAGAAAGAGCTGAAGACATTGTAGCACGCATAGACCAAAGATATGGTCTATGGCATCACGTTTCGCTGTATGTAACCTCCTTGCTATAGAGTCGCAAACGTCATCGCTGGCCTTCAGTCCGAATTCTTTTTATAATTTGACGACTTTCAACCACAATACCTTCCACCCCCTTATAGCTAACAGCATGGAACTGCTATAGTTTACAACGGGAAACTTCGGACAACAATTACACACAGACCATTCGTTTGCGTTCTGTAGTTTTCGCTGCAGAGCGAAATATTAACACACACACACGTAGAATTTTATATACACCGATAACTTTCCATCCCAACATACTCCACCCTTTCATCATGATCAACCCTCAAGCAACAATAATGCGACCAATAAAACCATTTTCAAAGAGTAAATATAATTTTCAAAGAGTAATTATTGTTCCGGACTTCGCGTTATATTCTTCACATTACTAAATATCTATCAGATCGCTATGAAATCGTGCCTAAAACATTCATCAGGTATAAATTAGTAACTGTACAAACTGCTTCTTATCGTTCGGACGTCATAAGCCTACACCGAACAGACATTCACATTAATATATATAGATAAATAGCTATCCGATTGCCATAAAGCCGCGCCTAAAGCCTTCCCCGGGTAGACATTAGTAACTGTACAAATTTTTAGCTCTTTATGTCTTGTGGTTCAGCCGTGATAAAGGTAGACCGAACAGACATTCACATTTATAGATATAGATAACATAGTGACACTGTGGTGAAGTGAGAAAAAGATCAAAAATGATCACACTAGAAAAACGGATGACGTGCAAACTTTAATTAATGAAACGGAAAACAGAGACAAAATAGGCAAATTTTGCTGATTATAAACAAAAAACGTATACCACGAACCAGCTAAGCCCAGCCATCACGACGGAAAAAACAGCAGTGGAATGCAAAGAAGAGGCATTAACATCGTTAATAAATTATACACCAACTTTAAAACACTGAATGTGCACGAAAAGTTAAGAATTGTTTCTAATGCACATATGTAAAACAAAATGTACAAATCTCTGTGCCGCGGTGGAGTTGCCGAGGGTTCTAAGGCGCCTCCCTGCTGAGCACGCGGTTGCTCGCCGTCGGAGGTTCGAGTCCTCCCTTGGGCTTGGGTGTATGTGTTTGTCCGTAGCTTAGTTTAAGTTAGTGTAAGTAGTCTGTACGCCTAGGGACTGATAACCAGAGTAGTTATATCCCATTGATTTACAAACATTTGAACATTTTGTACAAATCTCTATATCCACATTTACAGAACCACGGAAGATGCTTTGGAAAACAAAATAAAAAAAAGGAACCGCGTCTGATGTGAAAAAAATATAGTGCGTTAGTACTATTTCCTTTCTTAAATATGGGTGTAACCTGTGTATGTTTCCAATCTTCGGAGACAGGTCTTTTGTTGAGTAAGCGGTTATATATAACTGTTAAGTATGAAACTATTACATCAGCATACTCTGAATGTAACCTAAGTGGTGTACAATCTAAACCGGAAGATTTGCTTTGTTGAGTGACTTAAGTTGCTTTACTTCTCCGAGGATATCTACTTTTATGTAACTCATGTTAACAGCTGTTCCTAAATCTAAATCGGGAATATTGGATTCTTCTTCTTCGGAGAAAGAATTTCGGTAAGCTGTCTTTAGAAACGCTGCTTGATCAGCACTGTTATCGGCAGCATCACTGTTTCCATTTAGTAGCCCAGGTTTCATTTGTCCCTTGTCTCTATTGTACTTTACGTATAACGAGAATCTCTTTGGGATTTACTGCCAAATTTCGAGACAGAGTTTCTTCGTGGAAACGATTGTATGTATCGCGCATTGAAACAGTCCTCCTTAAATTTCGAGCTCCTGTGTCGGATCGCCCATTATAGGCATTTTTGTTCATTTAAATTTGGCATCCTTTTTGTTTCGTTCTTGCTGCTACAGTGTTCTTATTTGGTTTGGATACCAACGGGTATCTACTGTAAGTCTCAGAATTAAAATTATAAATTTTTTGTTTTAACAGTTGGTGTATCACATCACTAAATGAGTAAATGGTTTTCTTTTTCAGATCCCTATCCTTGATCCACTGGGATGGTCGTTCTGTAGCCACCTGGAGAGGAAGTGGACGTTTCTTAAGAGCGGTAAGTCGAACCGTCTGAAAGCTCCGCTAATGCTTATTTCAGATTACACTCACGGATCGCGCGTAAATAAGGTATTCTTTTTACGGAAACAAGTCGAAACATGGTCTAAAATCTAAAAGATTAACGCTTAAATAAGATCGTTTTATAAAATTTGTCACTGCAAGAGAACTGACACAACCGTTTCCTAAAACCATAGTAATTATTTGAGAATAATTCGTAACTTCTGATAAATGATGAAATTTTGGCCAACTACCGTGAATTTTAATCGTAAACGATATTAATAAATACAAAACTATTTTCGAAACGTGATCGCTGTATGTTTTTTCGTCTAAGCTGTAAACTACTTTCGATGAGTTGTCAGATATCTTAGTAACTTCCTGCTTCCCATCTTCGGCCGTGTTGCTATCAGGATGGTTAAAATGGAATATGTATATAACAACGTACGTGATAATACATGTAGAGTTTTCACAGAAAAGTGTTGCGGTCGTGGTGGGGGATAATATGTTGAGATAAGCCGTTTAGTTGATGAAACGTGTGCGGCACGGAACTGGCGTGAGGCACTTCCTGCGCTGCTGGTGGCTGATAGAAGATGACTGAGCCAGCGCCAGACACAGCTGGTGTCTCAACGTGCCGCACCACTGCCCGCTGCCGCTCAGCCTAGCATCTGTGTGATATCCCATGCGCATTTCGTTCATATGCTGGACTGTGTAGCGTAACTAATTTGCGGGTTACCAACTACCTTAACTCTTCTCATTGGCCGTTCTACAATACATAGTCGTACCCCAAGTAAATCATAAAACAACTTCAGATCTCGCAATGAAAATAATTCCGAAAAACAGTTCCTCGACTTAAATCGATGTTCATTTCTCTCTACCGTCTCGATTACGTTACTATATTTTAAGATATATAGTGAAACTACACGCATGCCGTGAAAGAGAGAACGTGGTAGTCTACAAGTAGAGTCTCACAGCATGAATACTGCGGAAATACGACCATAATTTGTAAATCGACAGAATATATACATTCCAGCATTCTACTCATCTACCAAGCATATCTTGAACAGTTGTTCTAGACTATACAGGGTGTTTCACTAAGTGTGTTTGCCTCTGTAACTTATAAAATAATAAGTGACGGGAAATTTTAATGCGGTAGGTCAACACAAGAAATGTTACACTTTCTGCGGAGCTATGAACATAGTTTATTGTATCATTTTCCAAAGAGGTACAGCACAAAGATATAATTTTTTAAATGGAACAATAGTTTTTTTCTATCGTGCATTGGATTCGTTGAAACCAGCTGCGTCCAAATCAATTTAAACTACATGCCTATCACTGTTAGTTTGGGAGCTACAACCCTTCAAAGTTTAGGGGGTGGAGGCTACGACAGCGTAGGTGACTGGCTGGTGGTCATGAGACAGTGGGCCGTGCCCCAGGGGATAGCCACTCAGCCAGTAAGTTACGCTATCGCAGCCTCCGCCCCCGGAACTTTGAAGATTTGTAGCTCCCAAACTAACAGTGATAGGAATGTAGTTTAAATTGATTTGGACGCAGCTGGTTTAAACGAATCCAATACACGATATAAAAAACTATTGTTCCATTTAAAAAATTATATCTTTGTGGTGTAACTCTTTGGAAAATGATACAATAAACTATGTTCATAGCTCCGCAGAAATTGCAACATTTCTTGTGTTGACCTACCGTATTAAAATTTCCCCTCGCCGATTATTTTATAAGTTACAGAGGCAAACACACTTAGTGAAACACCCTGTATATACTACACTGTGTATGACTTTTATTGACCTTTCTTTTGTTGCTATTTATGGTAGCAGAACGCTAATACACAACACGATGTCAAAAGTAATGCAGTCATATGGTCTGTAGGTAATACTAGCGACTTGGTTATTAATTGTGTTTGTACACTGAAAAATGTTTTGAATCGCCACATTAATAACACACCCCTCTGCATGATTTCACATTATTACTTTCCCAACTGTTAGAACAGTTTTATACTTTATGTTTCATTGTAACAACATGTACATAACATCACTGATTTATGAAGTTTTTGCGTATAATAGTCTGTGATTCATGACAACGAATACACTGCTCTAGCCTTGTTCGGGAAACAGTACTCCGGGACCGCGCATAGAATTCTCAGTAGGTCACAGTGTATTAGTCACGCATCCACTCGATTTAATTAATGTTTGGTGGGAAAGGATTAGACCACTAAATCGTGCTGCTCTAATTACACAAAACACTCCTGTTTCCACATCATACAAAGGCTCTTGAGTTTACTGATGAGTAATTGTAGGGCTCTACTGCCAACCGTTCATGCAGTTAAAGAACCCCGACAAAAGCAGCCATGCTTCCTCAGTAAAAGAGGCACTTCATAATCAACTCTCTCATAATGAGGAAACTGAACAGCCATTTACACTATGGATCTAGCTGCAGTATCTGGAATGATCAGTCGATTTACAGTCCTTACTTTGGAAGAGTTCATTGTGAGAAAATTATGACAACAGCTCTGTGGAACAGGTTCCTGGCATTCCAGTTCGAAGTACTAAATAGTGCAGAAGTTTCCCCGCAATTGTATCCAAGGCTTCTCCTAGCTCGTCTAATTTGTTCTAGTTTACATTCGATTCGCCCACTACCACACTGGCCAGCAACGATTCGGAGAATCACGCGATGACTGCGCCATCATTCAAGCTTCTTAGTTCATATATTCTTCAAAGATGATTACAACGGTTGCTTCGTGTGTGAAATGATACAGAAGACATAAATAATTTGAGGATAACTACGTCGTACTTTCTTTAATAGATGCAGGTTATTATGGATAGCTTCGAAGAAATTTTAAAAGTTGATATGGTAAACGGCTAGACATAAAGTAACAAAATGAAACAGTAAGTGAAACACGAAGTCACGAAGTTCGTTTTGAACTTGTTCCCAGTGATTTAATTTAGAAAACCGCCAACAGGCACATGGTCGATTGTGGTTGCTGAAAATAGTGGCTACATAGATGTATAAAGCACTTTATGTGCTACAATTTTTTCTTCTGCTAATCCGTGGTGAGTGTACCATACTATTTCTGTGGGAAGTTTCACATGATACCACCAGTTTATAAATTTGAGATGCGTAACTATTTGTGCGATGAGAAATAAAGCAGACGGTACACTGTATGGGATTTTAAGTATCGTAGTCTACTTATCGAGCTAATCGATGACTGAATATTTCCCATCAAGCGGTGTGGAACATAAAGGAGACGTTGGCACGTCGCTTGATTGGCCATGTTGCGGTCGCCCACGTGGACACCATGGTGGCCGGATTTGATGTCCTGCGATTTCTTCTGTGGGCTACATCAAAGATGACACTTCTGCCGAATGACCTGGAAATTTTCGACCCCTCATCGCAGCAGGCATTCTTACGGTCACCAGCTGATATAATGAATAGTGTAGGGCCATAATTACACTATGGGTAAGCCATGTGCAGTGTGACGAATGGTGTATACATAGACCATTTTTAAATATTTTAAAAACATTGATAAATGGTCATTCTCATATTGTATCATTTATTGTTTTATCTTAGCCATTTTTAATATTAAACAGATTTTATAATTCCTCTGTATTGTGAATTTGGTTGTTACATTTTATAATACATAAATAAAATCTCAAAATATGTAATACAGTACAATCGCGGTCTACAATCTAAATATTAATCAGTTATAAAAAAACAACAATAAAAACACGACACTATAGCTTCTTGTCCTGCAGTCAGTTTGAATTTCAATTTCAATCTCTAAATACATGTATAATTTTCATGACTGCTGTCGACAAACAGCAGGATCTATTTGCTTAAATTTACTCGGGGCAAATCACAAGCAATACCTTCACTACGTGATAGTAATGGCGATCCTGCCGATGACAGTGCTACTAAAGCAGAGTTACTAAACTTAGCTTTTAGAAACTCATTCACCAAAGAAGACGAAACCAATATTCCAGATTTCGAATTACGAACAGATGCCGTAATGAGTAACGTAGAAGTAGATATCATCGGAGTAGTGCAGCAACTAAAATCACTTAACAAGAACAAGTCTTCTGGTCCGGATTGTATACCCATTAGATTTCTATCTGATTATGCTGAAGCGATAGCTCCTTACTTAACAGTCATATACAACCGCTCTCTCATAGAAGGATCTGTACCAAAAGATTGGAAAGTTGCACAGGTCACACCGATATTCAAGAAAGGCAGTAGGAGTAACCCACTAAACTACAGGCCTATTTCATTAACGTCAATTTGCAGCAGGGTTTTGGAACATATCCTGTATTCAAATATTATGAATTATCTCGAACAGAACGATCTATTGACCCAAGGTCAACACGGATTTAGAAAATATCGTTCATGCAAAACACAACTAGCTCTTTATTCACACGAAGTGATGGGTGCTATCGACAAAGGTTCGCAAATCGATTCCGTATTTCTTGATTTCCAGAAAGCTTTTGACACCGTACCTCACAAACGGCTTTTAATCAAATTGCGTGGTTATGGTATATCGCCCCAAATTTGCGATTGGATAGGGGATTTCTTGTCAGAGAGGACACAGTTTGTAGTAATCGATGGTAAGGCATAGACTAAAACAGAGGTGATATCGGGCGTTCCACAGGGTAGTGTTATTGGTCCTCTGCTATTCCTTATTTACATAAACGATTTAGGGGAAAATCTAAGGAGATCTCTTAGGTTGTTTGCAGATGACGCCGTCATTTACCGTCTAGTAAAATCATCTGAAGATCAAAACCAACTGCAGAACGATCTGAATGAGATATCAGTATGGTGTAAAAATTGGCAATTGGCTCTAAATAATGAGAAGTGTGAAGTCGTCCACATGAGTACGAAAAGAAATCCGTTAAACTTTGTTTACAACATAAATCAATCAAACGTGAAGGCCGTAAACTCCACAAAATACCTAGGAATTACTATTACTTCAGACCTAAACTGGAAAGAACACGTAGAAAATATCGTGGGAAAGGCGAACCAGAGACTACGTTTTATTGGCAGAACCCTTAAAAGATGCAACAGAACTACTAAAGAAACTGCATACACTGCGCTTGTCCGTCGATTTTTGGAGTATTGCAGCCCAGTGTGGGATCCTTATCAGGTGGGTTTGACGGAGGACATCGAAAGAGTCCAAAGAAGGGCAGCTCGTTTCGTATTGTCACGATATAGGGGAGACAGCGTTACTGAAATGATACAGGATCTGGGATGGGAATCACTACAACAACGGCGATTATCGCTGCGGCGCGGGCTATTTGCGAAACTCCAATCACCAATATTCTCCTCCGAATGCGAAAATATATTGTTGACTCCCACTTACATAGGTAGAAATGATCATCAGAATAAAATACGAGAAATCAGAGCTCGAACAGAGAGATTCAGGTGTTCTTTCTTCCCGCGCGCTATTCGAGAATGGAATGGAAGATAAATAGTATAATTGTGGTTCGATGAACCCTCTGCCAGGCACTTAAATGTGATTTGCAGAGTATCCCATGTAGATGTAGATGACTCACTAAACTATCGTCCTCTATCTCAGACGTACCTCTGTTGCAAATTTCTACAATATATTCAAAGTTCAATTATAATTATTTGTTTTACATAAAATTACTTACTTCATTACCAATCGTTGAATTCTACAGTAATTCCTGGTGGCGAAGAAAATACTTTTTGCCGTGTGGGAATGATGTCACAGCGGTTCTAAGTGTCATGTTAGGGACTGCAAGGTCGCTCCTGTCAGTGGTTCGAGTCGTCCTTAGAGTGTTTCACTAAGTGTGTTTGCCTCTGTAACTTATAAAAATAATAGGTGACGGGAAATTTTAATGCGGTAAGTCAACACAAGAAATGTTACACTTTCTGCGGAGCTATAAACATAGTTTATTGTATCATTTTCCAAAGAGTTACACCACAAAGATATAATTTTTTTAATGGAACAATAGTTTTTTATATCGTGTATTGGATTCGTTTAAACCAGCTGCGTCTAAATCAATTTAAACTACATTCCTATCACTGTTAGTTTGGGAGCTACAACCATTCAAAGTTCCGGGGGCGGAGGCTGCGATAGCGTAGCTGATTGGCCGAGTGGCTAGCCCCTGGGGCACGGCCCACTGTCTCATGACCACTAGCCAGTCAGATACGCTGTCGTAGCCTCCGCCCCCTAAGCTTTGAAGGGTTGTAGCTCCCAAACTAACAGTGATAGGAATGTAGTTTCAATTGATTTGGACGCAGCTGGTTTAAACGAATCCAATGCACGATAGAAAAAACTAGTGTTCCATTAAAAAAAAATTATAACTTTGTGCTGTAACTCTTTGGAAAATGATACAATAAACTATGTTCATAGCTACGCAGAAAGTGTAACATTTCTTGTGTTGACCTACCGCATTAAAATTTCCCGTCACCTATTATTTTATAAGTTACAGAGGCAAACACACTTAGTGAAACACCCTATCTGTGTGTGTGTGTGTTGTCCCTAGGTTAGTTTAAGTAGTTTTGTCCCATAGGCTTACACACTTTTGAACATTTTGAAAACCTTTTTTAATGTATACCTACCCAGCATTTCGAATGGAAATTGGGTTTATAGACAGATGGAATACAACGCGCTATACTTTGCTCAGAATTGGCTTCGGTTCAACGTGCATGTCTTGAAACTTTATAATATGAGCATTATATAAGACAATATGTGACATTTAGCGAACGGGACGAATGGAAGGATGGTGCTAAACTATCAGGAACGCCTGTCCTTCGTGACCGTTCCATTTCATATTAGCATAGCTATTTAATCAATGTGAGTCAGTGAAGCGCATACTAATACGTAATAATGTACGAGAAATTTACTGGATTGTTCCCTAATCGTGTATTTCAACATAAATTTATCTACATTTAGGGCTAGCTGCCATTCATCACGCCGCGGTGGAGTAGCTCAGCGGTCTAAGGCGCCTCGCTGCGGAGCGCGCGGTTGCTCGCCGTCTGAGGTTCGAGTCCTTCCTGGGGCGTGTATGTCCGTGTGTGCGTGTGTGTGTGTGTGTGTGTGTGTGTGTGTGTGTGTGTGTGTGTTTTGTCCTTAGGTTAGTTTGCCTAAGTTTAAGTAGTTTGTAAGCTACGGACTGATAAACACGCAGTTTGGTCCGACAGATTTACAAACATTTGATTTACCATTCATCACACAAACTACAACATTTTTCTAAGTAATCTTGTATGACACTGTGACATTCACCGCAAAATCATTAGTAAACAACCGGAGACTGCTCGTCAGACAGTTCGTCTGATGATTTGTGTAGATACAAAATAACAACGGTCATATCACACTTTCTTGTGAACTGATGACTCATGGTTTCTAGTATTTGAGTAAGTCTTCGAGCCATTCACGTATTCGAGAAAATATTCCGTACGTTCATAGCATCGTTAACAGTCTGTAGTGGGGCACTTCGTTAAATACTTTACGAAAATCAAGTCTACCTGTTGCCGCCCAGGTCGCGGCGGAGCGGCAAAGCGCATTGAAGCGTTATGCTACAGTGCGTGAGACCGTTCCCCGTCGACGGTTCGAAACCCCCCTCGGGCATCGATGTTTGTGCCGTCTTCAGTATAAGCTAGTTCATAAGTAGTTTGTAAGTTTAGGGACAGACGACCCCGTAGTTAAGTCCCATAAGCTTTAAAAACATTTGAACATTTGATTTTTTTGCCCTCGCCCGTGGCTTGCTGACTTTACATGAGCGGTGCTTCTTAACGTCGTGCTGATGCATGGACAGAAGCTTTAATGTCTTAAGGAAACTCATTATATTATAACTGAAAATATGTTCAAGAATTCGGCTGCAGACAGACTTTACGAATACTGGTCTATAATTTTTCGGGTGCGTGCTTGTAACTTTCTTTGATACAGGAATCACCAGTGCTTTTATTCAGTCCTTGGAACTTTGTTGAGTTGGGCGAGATATTAGTGATAAATAGAAGCTAAGTCAATGGCCAATGCTGTAGTGAACTGCTTATAAAACCGAACTGGGTTTCCATCCTCACATGGGAACGTATTTCTTTTCAGCTCTGCCTATCTGCATTAGGCATTCATTCCAATAGTGCTATTGTGTTGAGTGACATTACCAGGATTTGTAGGGTACGAAAGAGGCGTGACCAACTTCCAGACGATGAGTGACCACAATGTTCAAAAATTTTCAAACATTTGTAAGCCAAACGGACTTAACTGCTTAGGTCATCGGTCTCTAGATTTACAAACTACTTAAACTAATTTGAACTCTCTCTCTCTCTCTCTCTCTCTCTCTCACACACACACACACACACACACACACACATGACCAAGGAAGGAGTCAAACCTCCGACGAGAGCGGCAGCGCAAAGTGACCATAATGAACGACGTGCAGATGCCATGCACTCATGCGACACCGCGTTATCAATATGCCACATAGCTCTACATGGCCTTCATTGCTGGTCCCTGCTTGGTCGGCTGGTCAAATTGCGCAATTTTCAGCTTTTTGTGGTATTTGGGCGTGATAATGGCTTTATTTTCAACGGCACCGAAATGTGTGGGTGGGCGCGCTCATCATGAAGGTTCCCGTCGACAACATCTCACCACCAGAGATAAAGATGTCGGTATTGTACACCAAGATTATTGTAACCCCTCACGTACGTTTTCGCCACCCGAGAACGAGCAATGGACTGCCTGCGAAGCTCTTTATCATCACACATCATTGATTGGAGACGAACAGTATGGTCAATAGGGAATCACCGTACCGTAGACTGCAGTTAAAATGTTCGTTAAATAGGGTGAGTAGTTTTCTATTGTGTCCTGAAGGCAAAGGAAGGAAAAATAACGGTATACTGAGACAATAAATTAAAATGTCCTTCGAACGTATTCGATGACAAAATTTATTAATCTATTAAGGTGACGAAATTGCTGAATGATAACAGAAATATTTAAGTTTTATATTAGATTCATCGTCGAAGTTCACACGGCAACTACAAAGACAGTGTGACGTTCAACATTATTTTTTAGAATAGTGTTGTATTGTGGTATGTAAGACTAACATACCACACAGCTTCTGCAGTTGTAATGATGATAGGAACTCAGAGGTGTTCCAGGACATGCTGCAAAGAGACAGTGTGTGGGTGTGTGGTTGTCGAGTAGTTTGCTCTGTCCATACAACGTAGTTGTATGCACAACAGAGGCAAACAGATGCATGTTACAAACACGTCTGCAAATGTTAATTAAGTGTCTCAAGCCTTCACTGCACCTATCGTCTTAAACTACATCACAATAATGGCCATTCTGCAGAACGAATAATATCACGAGTAATTGTATTATGATAGCAATGTTTTTCAAAATTTTGAAAGCACACAGAGAGACGTCTTGATAGATGCTGCGTCCAAAAATTTTGAAATGTTTGTTAAGCTTATGGGACTTAACTGTGGGGTCCTCAGTCCCTAAACTTACAAACTGCTAATTGACTAACTTATACTAAAGAGAACATAAACATCTATACCCAAGGGAGGACTCGAACCTCCGACGGGGAACGGTCTCGCGCATCGGAGCATAGCGCTCAGCCACTCTGCCACCCCATGCTGCGTTCTTACAAATTTCGTAGAGCCTTTTTTGCAGTCATTCTGAAACAATGATTCTATGCTGCTATAGATACGAAGCTCAATTTGCCATGTATTCGCACTGCAACAGCTTTTTCTTCGCGTTCGGGACTTAAGTGTTGCTGGCGGTCGTCTGTATAAAAATAATAAGGGAGAGAGAGGGGATGAAATATTAGTACAGTAAGACGATGAAAGCGGTGGTATTGATATAGAACGTCGGTTAACTCCCGAAAGAATTAAATTTAAAAGCACGTTTGCAGCCCCACACCTAGCTCATTAAAGTGTGTTGTTCACCTATCTGCCTATTAACTGCGGCATGCCAATAGAAATCCTAACTGTCTCACTTTTACTGGCAAAGTATCAACACAAGGAGATAAAAGTTAACTTCGAATGAAAGACATTTTTCTAACTTTCACTGTAAAAACACATTACCGGCTAAGAAGATCAACATTCGCGTGACGTATATTTTTCCACACGACACAGAAGCGCTGGGTGCGGATAAGTCGCGATGACGCGTGAGTTACGAGTGTTGCAGAGAAGTGGAGCCGGCGCGGCGGCAGCTGGAACAGCGTCGTTAGCCGAAGGCGCCTCGTAAAGCTGCTGGATAAATAAACGCCTAATGAGCACGCTCTCCTATCTGATCTATTTTCTGGCAGAGACAAAGCGAGCACGCTACGTGAAGCGGCTGCGGCAGCACGCTGCGGGAAACGTGCAAACTGCATCATTCTCTGCAGTTTTGGTATTCAATAAGAGCATCGCGCCACTTGCCAGTCAACACAAAGCTTCCGCATCAACTAGGGCTGCGCTTGCTCATTTATTGGTCGCGACTGTCCGCAAACATTCCTATTCACTTTGTAGATAACCGGATCGATTCCCTTTTGATGTGACTCCTACTTACACTGCGCAACACAATTAAAGAGTCATTTTCTTTTCTAAAAAAAGATCGTAATTGTTTCCCGCTGTGACCGAAAGTTTTAAATTTATGTCAACGCCTCCTAGAAACTTCCTCTGTAACGGTGCAAAAACGGGGCGCCCTGCAACGGTTCCGACAATGCTACAAATAACAGGGTGTTGACACATGCGAGAAAAAGGCCTCAGTTCAGAATTTCATGTTCGTTGTATAGTGATGCCACATTGGCCCACATTTGATCAAAATTCTGTCCAACGTCGTAATGGGAGTTTCACTCAACGGTAAGCTCGTCGCACCCCCTATTACCGAAATTTCGCCCCTTTTTTTGCCGCCAGGCAAATGCCGGAACGTTTCTTTCATAAGCCACGGCCGATTTCTTTCTTCCGGCCGATGCCTCAAATGACTGGGGGTGCACTTTGAGTGCTCTCAAAAACTCGAAGCCGTGGCGGAGTGGCCAAGCGCATTGAGGCGCTATGCTACGATGCACGAGGCCGTTCCCCGTCCGGGGTTCGAGTACCCCCTCCTCTTTAGTATAAGATAGTTCAAAAAATGTTCAAATGTTTGTTAAGCTTATGGGACTTAACTACGGGGTCATCAGTCCCTAAACTTACAAACTACTTATTAACTACTTACGAACTAGGACGGCACAAATATCCATGCTCGAGGGGGGATTCGAACCCCCGACCGTGGTGGCCGTGCAGACCGTGACTGGAGCGTCTCAGTCCCCTCGGCCACCGCGGCCGGCTAAGATAGTTCATAAGCAGTTTGTAAGTTTAGTGACTGGTGTCCCCGCAGTTAAGTCCCTTAAGCTTAAGAAACATTTGAACAGTTATTGAAAAAAAAAAAAAAAAAACATGACACATTTGCTAAAACGTCCAAAGATATGTGGCAAGTAACAATACAAAAGTCACTGTTGTTCCCGTATCTGTTAAAAAGAAGATTGGGTTGAAAAAAAATTGCTTACAGACGATCTCGAACCCACGACCTTCGACGGCGCAATGTGATGCCGCTATCTACACGGCTGTTCTTGCTGGCTGGAAAGTAGTGATTTCATTTTTTTTTCATAATCGGATCTTCTGAAGGCTTTTAGAGTTTACGCGTCTTTAATTTACAGTTCTAAAATATTTTACCAAATACGACGTGTTTTTGATGAATTTTCAATGCTCCAAAAACAAATATGAAGAGCGGATGTTGCCTTCATTGAGGATTTGCCGATGCGCAAGGCGAGGTGCGCAGTAGCTCCATTGGCTTGCTTCGCGCCCCATTCGTGCGTAACCGCCAGGGCAGGAGTAGCCAGGAGCTGGCGTCTCTACCAGCTCCAACGCCAGTGTTAAAAGTGGCGTTTCCCCTCGCCTCTCTCTGCCGTGGGAGCACCCATATGCTGCCTCCACGGGCTTCAGAAGAGAATTTGAACCTCAGACGCTCATGCGCATTGCCACGCTACGGCCACTGTCGCCAATATTAGTCGTATACGTGCTGTCTCCGCGACGTAAAACGTTTCTCATGCGATAATAATATTTTGAATATGGTTATAAAATGGTTTGATAGAAGAACGAACCGAAGAATGATAGTTTAAAAACACTTGTTACTTATTTACTTACTTATTTTTCAAGACGAGCTTTTTTCCGAGGGTTCGCTGAACCAGTGAACACATAGGACGCGCCACCACTGCCAATAACCGAAAAAAAAGTCTGAGCGTGTGGTGCGTCCCTAATGATGACGTTGTCGACGGAACGTTAAGCCCCAAACTTCCTTCCTTCCTTGCTTCCTTCCTTCTTTTGGCGCCTCTACGATAGACGTCAGAAGCACGACGCCCAGCGTTGAAACTGCACGGTTTCCTAATGGATCATCAACGTCATCATTTGAGACTGATTGTGCCTTTCAGCGTTCAGTCTAGATCATAGTATCATAGTAACATTATCATATTCCTCCATTATCCCATGTTCAACGCTAACGTTAATGCCTCATCTGATAGTAAGCCTGTTACTTTTAACTCTTTCTTGACCGAATCCAAGTAGTTTTCTTGTCGATCTGCCTCGGCTCCTCATACTGCCTAACCCATGAACTTCCTAGGTAACCTGGCTTCTCCCATTCGTATAACATGACCCCATCATCTAATCCGGTTCGCTCTAACTGCTTCATCTATGGAGTCCATTGCTAGTTCGTCTTTGATTTCCTCATTATGAAAACCCTCCTGCCATTGTTCCCATCTATTAGTATGAGTGACCGATGAAAACATGTCAGACACAATGTCGCTCACAATCGACCGGAAAAGGTCGCAGCAGGTCGCATAATGAGCGTTAGTGAAACCACCCTTTCCCTTGGTGGATTGTTTCCCACACATTTCGCAGTCGAAAACGAGAGTCGCACTTCGATGGGCAACAGGGTTACGTTCTTTATAACCTTCGACACTCATAACATCTCCTGGACGATTTAACACTTATTTACTGACATAGAGGTGCTGCTCCAAATGCACGTGATCTGACCCTTTTGGAGTGCAATGTACAGCAATGTTGACCCCGATATACATGGTGGAGCAAGTACTGACTGCTAAAATCTATTTGACGAATTTGTGGAGCTGTATTCCCGCTTTGCAACTAAATAAAAGGTATTTATTTATACCATGCATGTTTCGCTTCTTTTTACTTAGGAAGCGTAGCAGGGGCGTTTTTTTATGTTAATCCATTAATGTCTTCCTGGAGTTGTATATACATGCTCCAGATGGTCAGGTCACCTTCTCCTGTGTATTGTACTTCGAAGTAACGACAACGACGGAAAACAGATAACATGACTATTTGCAGAAGTTTGAAAGGTAAGGCCGGCCGCGGTGGGCGAGGGGTCTGCGGCGCGTCAGTCACGGTCTGCACGGCCACTACGGTCGGGGGTTCGAATCCCCCTTCGGGCATGGATATTTGAGCCGACCTTAGTGTTAGCTAGTTCATAAGTAGTTAGTAAGTTTAGGGACTGATGACCCCGTAGTTAAGTCCCATAAGCTATACAAACATTTGAATTTTTTTGAAAGGTAATGCAAAGTATCGAAGGCTGTTCGCAATTTTTCGGATCTAGTGCTTCATAGTGTCCTGGGGCGTGATTAAGATTGTTGGGAGTGAGACACGTACATGAAAAAAAAAAAAAAAAAAAAAAAACGGCAAAGTGTCCGTCCCTTTAAGAAACCATCCCACTTCCTCCCACCCCTCAACTGAGCAAAAACCTCGGTGTCACCCGTTATCTAACCCCTATAATACTCGATGTATATAAATTACAATTTTGGAATATCTCGTGTAAATGAGCAATTGCATTAGTAGTTGCCTACAAGACCTGGCTAGCCCACGAGCGATTATGTACTGTCAATTTTTTTTAAAGTTACATGGCACTATTATTGGTACTACACTCAATATCCTGTGTTGCGTGCCTAAGCAACTCATTATTTGTCTCTGAAGACAAATGTCGTCAAGCCCAACGATCGGCCAGTTAAGGTACCAAAGTGCACCTTTGTGGGGGAAGCAGCGACGGTATGTGTGTTAGCGGGGGCAACAGGCCTACTTCCTATGGCATCTGCACAGTTTTCAGAGGAAGTCTTTGCTGTGCCCTCATTCCTTGGATTACAGGAGACACTGGTAGCCATTGGTGTTGTCGTCCTGCAGCCAATTGCACGCTTCACGTTTATGCACAGTATCATAGACGCTTTTACCACGGTAAAATACCGTGCTCTGTATTTCGGTTACCCAGACATCATACACAATATGTTCCGGATTATCTTCTTGTAGAAAGTGTTACACCAGGATGAGACAGGACGATGGGTGTACGCGCCTCATGGCACCAGTAAAACAGTGCTTTCAATGACAGCTTTTATTGATTTCCTCGATTCACCATTCCTCCGATGTGTGGCAACGGTCAGCATGCCCAGCATGCCTACCTCAGTGAGTACGACACAGAAGGAGCGATGCCCTTGCTGCGGCAGCACTCCTGCGGACCGCTATGTGGCCTAACAGCGTTGACTGCCTCAGCACACTCTGGCGATGGTGGTGGCGTCGACCAGGGCTGCGTCTGGTGCTGGGGCGCCCGTCCTTAAAATGCGGCGGTGTCACATAGCGTGGCCACCTGCAGATGAACAAAACAAAAATGTTTGTAAATCTAAGAGATTTAACTAAGTTGGTCATTAATTAGTCCATAGTCTTACAAACTACTTAAACTAACTTAAAGTAACTTATGCAAAGGACAACACAAACACCCATACCCGAGGGAGGGCTCGAACGTCCGACGGCGATCGGCCACGCGCACCGCAGCAAGGTGCCTTAGTGCACACGGCTATTCTGGTGCAGCTGCAGATGAACGGCGTGGTCCCAGCGTCGTTCTGCTGCAACACCTGATAACACCCTCTTAGCTTCAGGCCCATCCCTACTTTCTCCGCTTTCTGCATCTACATCTATATACATACTCCGCAATTCATCGTAAGGTGCGTGGCGGAGGGTACACTTACCACTACTAGGAATTTCCTTCCCTATTCCACTCCTAAATGGAACGAGGAAAAAAAGAATGCCTATATGCCTCCGTACGAGCCCTAATTTCTCTTATCTTGTCTTTGTGATCTTTACGCGATGTGTGTTTACCTCTTGCTTTGGCTTCTGATCACTTGTGGCCCAGTGTGACTAACAGATAAGTAAATTGTTTCCCCACCTGACAGCGACACAAATCACCACCACTTTTGCTAATTACGTATAATTCAACCATATGCCAATGGTCATCTGCATTACCTTGCTCTCTGGTAAGCCCTGACCGCTCAGATCAAATTTAAAACTCCACAATCTATGAATTCAGAATGTCTCTTCCTTCGTGCAATGAACTTTGTTACACGTTTCACAATCATCCACATTTCACAGTTCATTGCTGGACATTACATTCTCTCTTCACTGTTCCCATGTTCGTGGTATCCAATCTACTGATACTTGTATTGTTCTCTCCCCAATACTAACTTGGGTACTTCACCTTACGCTACTCAGGCATGCTTCCCACCCAACTCAAATTTTCAACTTATAGCACACTACGATGTTAGTGTCCCTGCCCATTAGTTTCTCTGTTGAATTTACTTCAGTGCCCTTAAACGGTCGAATTGTTTCTGTATTTCGAATTCGTAAAATTATGGCCGTTAATATCAACCAATGGTGTTTGTTCTTTTAGACATGTCCAAAAAGAACAGACACCTTATCAATAATAGTAAAATATGCCTCCAACAGGTAATTCACAATTTCAATGTTGACGCATTCGTATGCTCTATCCCTTCCGGAATACAGTATAGGATGCGAGCAAGAGGAACTAATGGGCATGGGACACTAACATCGTTGTGTGCTACAAGTTGAGAATTTGGGTTGGAAGCGAAGCGTGCCTGGACAGTCTAATTAGATGAGGCGACCGCTGGCCCTAAGTGGGAAATCCGGGTTCGAATCCCAGCCCAGCACAAACTTTTAACTTCACCGTTGAATTTATTTTATTGTCCTGAAACTGTCGAAATACTTCAGTATTTCGAATTCAGATCTACTTTAGTTTCTGTACACAATAAACCGTCATATTCCTTAAACTCAGATTGTTTTGTAAGTTGTAGGCACCCTTCATCCCCGTTTTGCGCCATTTGCCACTCACCGAGCTCATTACACTTTACTTCCAGTAATGCGACTTTTCTACTCAACCCATCAGCAGTGCCATGCTTCTTACCCAGTATATGTACAACAGCAAAATCAAACTCGCTTAACCTGACTACCCACATTGTCAACCTTCTCGATGGATCTTTCAACCCTAACAGCTTTCGTAATGCAGAGTGGTCCGTCTCATCTCGGAATTTCCAACCATACAAGTAACACCTAAAGTTCTTCATACCATAGATTATGCTTAACATCTCATTTTCAGTTGTTGAATAGTTTCTTTTCACTAAATGCATTTGCCTAGATGCCTAAGCAGCCAAACGCTCTACAGCATCAATTTCTTAACACACAGCCTAAACCATAATTCGATGTATCACATGACGAAATGTGTTCTTTACTGACAGCTGGATATACTAAAACTGGACTTTTCGTCAAAGCTTTTTTTCAATATTTCAAATTAATATTGACATTCTTCTGTCTACCCAAACTTAGAACCGTATTTTAATAATTGTGTTAATTGTCTGGCGATGTCAGCAAAGTCCCTGACGAAACGTCTATACAAATTCGAAATCCAGAGGAACGATTGTAACTCCTTTACACAACCCAGAACAGGTAATTCACACATTGCTGTTACTAACCTAATACCTGCTTTCACGCCATCTTTGCTTATTATGTGACCTAAATACGCAACTTCTTATAATACAAAAATAAATTTCTCTGTGTCTAATATTAAATTAGCAGCTCTTAATCGTAAAACACTTCCTTTATTCGTTGCAAATTTTGATCCACATCACTCGAAAACATTATTAGATCATCAAGGTAAATCATACAACTGTTCAAGTGTTTGTAAATCTGTGGGACCAAACTACTGTAGTCCTAGGCTTAGAAACTACTTAAACTAATCTAAAGACATGACACACGCAGACTCATGCCCGAGGGAGGACTCGAACCTCCGGCGGGAGCGACCGCGCAGTCTTTGACATAATACCTAAAACCGGGTAGCCACTCCCGCGCAGCTAAACCATACATTTTCCGACGTTTGACCACCCAGAACAACCTTTGGAATATATCAGATGCATTTTTCAACTCAAACGACATCCTCCTATATTGATCACGTTTTGTCAATTGCTTTTCATTTAACTACATACACAAGCACAACCGCCACTGTCAGAATTATTTAGTTTCGAGAAATAGGAAGTGTATGAACCATGTCCTTTTAGAACAGGGATCATACCCCTTGTCTGTAAATGCCTTACGAATAAACCGATAGGGATAGTGCTTGGTTTCAAATCTGGGCGTCGTATTCTGACCTTCGTCGCACTGGGCACAGAAGGAGATGTGAAATGTGAATAAGAGACACCGTGACGACTCACCTATCGTATGGCACGTACAGGTTGGCGTTAGGAAGGATTACGGCTAAATATGGTGCCAATGTGACATCATTAATACACATTCCACCTGACATGAACTCCCGAGCACCGACCTTTCGTGTCAATGCCTTGCCACCTGAAGCTTAGCCAAGCCCAAGAGTGACATTGCAGGACTCCACGCTGGTGTGCTATGATACACTAAGGATGTAGGCACATTTCAAACTTCTCCATTGCAATGGAAAACAATTACAGTATTTCAAAATAACCATTATTTAATTGTTTTGCTTAGTGTAGTTCAACACAATAAGTCTTTTAAGATTAGGGATTAGGGTATCACGATCAAATGTTTCTTTATGTATATTGATGTACTTCACAAACTCAGTCTTCAGGCTCGAATTTCATCATTCCATCTCGATCTCAAACATACTACGAATATGTACTATAGTCAGTTTCTTCTTCCTTTTAGTATAGTTTATTTTACTTCATAATTGAGCTAGAAGCATATTCTATAACATTTTCAAATGCAAATATTCGCAATGCTTACAGGATATTGATACTGAATACAAAGAACTTTCTTCTCGCCAGGCGTGTTACAACATTGTGAAAATAAATTTGCCTTTGTGCGTGATGGAATATAACACCTGACAATCTAATTAAAATAGGAAATCTCAGTTAGAAACCTGCACAGGCAAAGGACTTCACTATAAAAATGCAATATGACTAGTTGCTGTTACACAGAGAATGATCCTGAACAACTCAAATACCTAATACTAAGTTGTCAGTGATTGGCTTACATATAACTTCGTAGATCCTTCATAAATAAAAATTCCATCCAATTAATTCCTTTTTATTATTTCCACAGGAGTTGCTACATTAATTTATACAGATCAAAATCATCTGTAAGTAACAGTACTCTTGGGCACATTTAAAATTAATTTAAATATCTACAACACAGTCAATAATAAAAATGTGTGTTTAAGTGCATTATTTACATTCGATAAAGCAGACCAATTAGGGGCGCGTCTTGCGGGATTGGTACCGGTGTCTGTGGCGTCATGTCCGCTACCGTCGGAGGTTCGAGTCCTCTCTAGATCATGGGTATGTGTGTGTTTGTTGTCCTTAGCATAAGTTAGTTTAAGTAGTTCGTAAGACTAGCGAATAATGACCTCAGAAATTTGGTCCCTTGGCTTTACAAACATTTGAACATTTCATGAGGTGAGTCGCCTGCAGGGAAGCAATAAAACTACATAATATTTCCACAGAATGTAGATTGTTTGGACCATGGCTAAACTGACGGTAGTTTGCAGTTATGAAGATACTTAAAAGCTTACTCTGAACTGTAAGAACGAAACGATTAGAATCTTTCAGGGACGTAGTGCACTCCACATAGCAGCAAACCGTAGGTTATTTTTTATCTGACGGCCAGGATGTTTCGTTGTTGATGTCTGAAGGAGGATACAAGATGACAAAGGAAAATGTTTCTAGTTTCTATCAATCTAATCGGAATTCAAAAATGACTGAGCATCAACTGTATAAGTTATGGTTAAGATACAAAAATTTCTATCGGACTGGGACTCGAATTACGTAATTGCCTTAAGAGTTACGCGAGAAATCCGGGTTCCAGTCCCGCACAGGTACAAATTTTTATACGTTACCAATAAATTTTATAGCTGATGTTCTATCAGATTTGCAATTGCGAATACATTACTTGTATCTTTGATAGCTGTAGTCGCAGTACGTTGGTTTAGTCTTTAAAGACGTACAATGGCCTTTGTGGATGGTGTGATAAATGGCAACTTTCTCAAAATGTAGATAAAGACACTTGAACGTGGGTAAGTAGGAAAACAACCCCGCAATGTTGTAATACAGCATTAAGAGTGTGCTTCTTGACGTATTTACGTAGATTAAATATCTAGACGTAACGATGCAAAGGGATAGGAAATAAAACGAACACGGATGTTATTAGGAAAGGAGAAAGTCGATTTAGTTTTATTGAGAGAGTGTTAGCAAAGTGTGGTTCATCTGTAACAAAGACACCTTATAGACTAGTAAATGGAGCTGTTCTTGAGTACTGTTTAAATGTTTGATTTCCTCACTATAACGGTTTAAAGTTAGACATCGAAGCAATTTAGAGACATATTTTTAGAATGAATGGCGAAGCGCATTGTGGCGCTATGCTCCGATGTGCAAGGGCGTTCCCCGTCAGGGGTTCGAATCCCACTCTGGCATGGATGTTTCTGCTGTCCCATAATCTTAACAAACATTTGAATTTTTTTTTTTTTTTTGTTTTTCTTTTTTTGTTTTTCTTTTTTTTTTTTTTTTTTTTGTTACTGGTCAGTTAGATCAAAACTAAAGTATTGTGAAGATGCATCGTGAACACAAATGGGAATCGCTGGAAGGATGACAATATTCTTTTCGCGTAAAATTACTTAGAAAATACATAGAAACATTATGTGAAACTGACTGAAGACCAGTTATACTGCCATAAACATACATTTCCCGTAAGAGTAATTTGGTTTCGTGCTTGAGTATAATGATAATCATTTCTCGCTCGCGCTTTTTGCGAATGGAACACGAAATGAAATTAGTAGCACTGTTACAACATACACTCCGCTACGCACCGTACGTAGCATGCGCAGCATATTGTAGAGGTATATTCTTGTTGTCAATGACACTCTAACCCCGTATGCGTTATTAAAAGCTTTGACATCAACGAAAGCATATGAGCCAGAAAAATGCATCGTGGAAGCCGTTTTATTGAAACATGGAGCCTCAAGTTCAATAATTACGGATCGGGAAATAATTTTGAGTCGAATTTTGTGGCAGAGATGAATTTTATCGGTAAAACATTTTACAGCACAGGAAGACTGCTTACCATCCTCAAACTGGCGAGATTACGGTCTCTTTCTTTGCTGAAATGTTATCCATGTCGGTCAATGTCAATCTGTGGAACTGGAATGAGGCGCCACGTTTCGTGGCGTTCGTCTTAAATACCGCAAAAGTAGATACCACAAGATTTATGCCATGTGTCGATGGACACTTTGATCAAGTTTCATTCTGATGACTTCGAATTATATCTGGCACTTATTAACCAACGCCGCGGTGGAGTAGCCGAGCGGTCTAAAGCGTCTCGCTGCGGAGCGCGCGGTTGCTCCCCGTGGAGGTTCGAGTCCTCCCTGGGGCATGGGTGTGTGTTTTTGTCCGTAGGTTAGTTTACCTAGGTATAAGTAGTTTCTAAGCTACGGACTGACGACCACGCAGTTTGGTCCGATTGATTTACAGACATTTGATTTGATTTATTAACCAACGCTCAAGAGTTTCGGTAGTTAGCTTTACTGTTCACTCTACAGTTTCAAGAAAAGGAATAACGAAGTCATCACCCTTTTTTGTTCTGGCCTGGTGACATCGCTTGGTCCTTCTCTCTAGTTTGTAAGTTAAAAAAATGGAAAACCTTCAGCTCTTACGTTACGGTAGTTGTATTTCACTTCCAGTTTCGACGCTTCAATGCGTCATCTTCAGGACCCCTGACCAGCACTATGTTGCGCACTGAGAATGGAGGCCAGTACTAATCTACTGGTATCCACAGATTTCTACAGAAGTATAGGAAACCTGTGAACGCTGCCCAATGACACCACCACTTCAGGCATCATCAGAATGCAGTCATCTGCTGCTGCCTCAAGTGATCACGTCGTTGGGCAGCTTTCACAGGTTTTATTTATTTTTGCTGATATTTATGAATAGGCTTATCAGTAGATTACTACTGGCCCTCATTCTACCTACGCAACATAGTACATGACATTTTTATGCTGGTCAGGGGTCCTGAAGATAACAAAATCAAGTGTCGAAACTGGTAATGAAATAAAACTTCAAAACCTAACGGCTGAAGTTGTTCCATTGTTTTTTAACCTAATAGTACAGTCTAACTCCCTCAACATCTTTCTTAGGGATGACCATTCAATGACCTGTTTGTAAGGTTAGTCTGACCGAGAAACTTAAACGTTAAACCTTAAAGGTGCGTAGGACGTTACTTATGTTAAAAATTTCGACTCTCGCACGAAACGACGGAAGATTAAGAGAGTCGGTATTCATCCCTCGATTGAAGCCTTATCACTCCGGGAGAAGTCGAAGCTCCATTCAGCACGCCTCGGGAAGTTGAAAGACGACGAAAGTTGTAACGTCGACATAAATTCCAAGAAGTTCTCCGCCAAAGCGGGCATCAACCTTCAGGAACTAGATTATGCAGGAAAGATGACTCGTTCCCGGACTAGGACGACGTAACTTGGAGACGCTGTTCTCGTGAGGAAGGAGTAATCTCACCGATGAAAAAGAAGACGTAAGTTTGACTGTGATGTTGTGCGTAAAGTATTGCTGGACTTTCACATGAACGAAAATAAGTTCGACGCCCACACCCACCATAACTTTAATCTGAGTACTCAAATGTCGTACGTTCTAGATATCTCGAGAACAAGTGCACTAGTAATTTTTATGTGTCTATATATACCGCATAAATTCCGACCAAACTCCCTTCTCGTCTTCTATATGTTAGTAAAGTGGTCAATCAAACTTCTTTCAATTTACACCAAGGCTCATTATTCACACAGTTCTGTCTAAGAACACGCGATTGTTTTTCGTTACGTCACAATATTGTAGTTCTTGTTCTCTTAAGTGGACAGTTGCTCATTTATGAACATTTATAAAAAGTGGCTAGTCCTTGCCCCACTTTGAAGTGCTATAAACATCTTACTGAACAGCTGCACAATTTCTTTCAGACAACACTTCAATATAGAGAACCGTATCGTCCACGAAAAATCTGAAGATATTATAAAGATTATCAATATTCGGCATGAAGAGAGAATTGATATTACGTATCCTGTTTTATAATCCTTGCGGGGAATATACGATGGTGGCAACAATGTTGTTACTTAAATATAGGCTTTCTAAACTTATCTAACACTTCTTCGCGACTAAGATGTCACCTTTGCTCTAAATACTCCAGTTTAAATTTCCAGAGTGTCTCCGTTATACTTTCGAATGAGATGTGCTGCCGTACAACGATCCAATAAGAACTACTCTGAAGTTGTCCGACGTGTGCGGTCAGATCTACTTAATAGTCAACATGGAAATGTACTCTAGAATTTTTGGACTAGCATTTTGTGTGCTATTTCTTTCAATAATGCACCTCGCTCCCCAAGAGGTCTTCTAGTAACTTAGCGTTGTCCATTCTCCTGATGTGTCAGGTATTTAGCAGGTTCATCGTATTTAATATCGGTCTTTACTATTATCGGTGTATTTAAACAACGCGACAAGATCGAGATGTTTGAGTATCTAGGACAATTAAAGACAAATGGGAATGCACACAATGACACAGGATTCGTTTTCAAATTAACACTCGCACCTACCAGATTATTATAATAATGTAATCTAGTAAAGTTAACTATTCTCTGTGATCGTTAATGTTCAGCTACTGAAAGAGGCTTTGATCCAGAGCAAGTAATTTCATAATCCATCAGTGACGAAATGGCGTCCGCAATGGTAACAACAGAAAAATTCGTACACTGTAGCCACTCAGTCGGGAATTGACATACTGCACACGTCAGTTGCATCGACTTTCCTAGTGATGTGGAAATATTATGGTCTCTAAACTAATTAAAAGCGACTCAACCCATCTCGCAGTTTAATCCCCGCAGTGGCTCGAGAGTTGAACTGGATTATCTTGAGAAATTGGTAAATAAGCTACCCTGTCATTAACGAAAATTCTGCGACGTATGGTCATGCTCATTCTGGTTGCATGACTACTAGCCCGTGAAATAGGAAATTTTATTCCCACAGCCAAGCTGTTTTATAAAAATCAAAGACGAGAGAATTATCGTGTTCATTTAAATACGACACCTGGCTTGACATCTGGCAAATAAGAAAACAAAACAATTATAAAAGGCTGTCTTTTGACTATTCTACTATTCATTACCTAGCTGCTTCATTTGTTATGTATTACTTCTTACCTTGGGCAGAAATTTTATTCGAAGAGACTAACGAAATCTCAAGTCTGTTTGTGTGGCCACCGACCGCTTTTCAACTAAAACTCTTTGTTTTCTCCCTGCAATGTTTTTATTTATTTATTTTTATATTCTTCCAGATACATTTTGCCTTTTTTGCTTTAAGGCATCCTCCGTGTAATCTATAAATTACATACTTGTTTCCTGATGTAGAATTTGACGATTATTAACATTTCGCTCCTTTTTTCTTTCGTGAATTAATGTTACTTACAGTTTATCGCCTTTCTGATTTGGTGTCTGTGGTTCTTTCCATATGGTTACAGTGTGTGGTCGCATAATTATTTACTTACACAATTTCTTTGCGTTTTTTAGGTTTCTATAAAGGCGTTCTTCATCTCTGATTCAGAGCTGAAACGTTGTGTCTTTTCATATTTTATTTGCCTTGTAGGAAGGAAGGATGGAAGATAAGGGTTTAACGTCCCATCGACAACTTGGTTATTAGAAATGGCATTGTTTTGTACTTCTTGCCAACGTAACGAAGTGTATGTTGACTATAAATGTCAGTGTTTTTTATCTATCGTATATCTACCTGTGTGTTTGTGTGTGTGTGCGAAATATGTGGAGTAGGGTTTTATTTTGAACGGGAGAGATAAACAAAGAAAGCGAGAGAGAGAAAGAGCAAGAGGAGCAAAAATTGCCTCTCTTTATTTATTTTTGTATTAGAGAAACACACGAAAGCCTGTAAGAATGAGACAAACTATTACACATTTACTGATCACCTAAGAGAACATAATAACAAACCCCTCTCCACAGAAGAGGGTGTGAAAATCCTTAGAATAAACAATAAAAAACACCTAATTCTGCATGATAATTATCAGATACAAGAAACGAAACCAGAAAAGATAATATTGTTGAACTAACAAGTGCACTTACCAAACATCCTAACATTTACAATAATAGATGAAGGAGTTACAAAACCCTTTCCCTTAACTCTCCCATTAACACTTCTCCAAATATTTAAATGAAGAATTTTAAGCACTGCCTTACAGATTATGCATTCACACACACACACACACACACACACACACACACACACACACACACATACATACCCGGTCCTGACTGTATACCAATTAGGTTCCTTTCGGAGTATGCTGATGCGATAGCCCCATACCTAACAATCATATACAACCGCTCCCTTAGCGAAAGTTGCGTAACCAAAGAATGGAAAGTTGCACAGGTCACTCCAATATTCAAGAGAGGCAATAGAAGTGACCCGCAAAATTACAGGCCTATATCATTGACGTCGATTTGCAGCAGGGTGTTAGAACATAAACTTCAATCTAATATTATGAACTACCTCGAAGAGAACGACCGATTGTCCCGTAGTCAATACGGATTTAGAAAGTATCGTTCTTTTGAAACACAACTAGCTCTTTACTATGAGTGCTATCGATAAGGGATGTCAAATAGGTTCTGTATTTCTAGATTTCCGAAAGACTTTCGAGACTGTACCTCACAAGCGTCTGCTAATCAAATTGCGTGCTAATGGAATACTATCGCAATTGTGCGATTGTATTCGTGATTTCCTGTCAGAAAGGACACAGTACGTTGTAAATGACGGTAATTGTGATGTCATCCATATGACCACTAAAAGAAATCCGTTAAACTTCAGTTACACGATAAATCAGTCAAACCTTGAAGCAGTAAATTCAACAAATTATCTAGGAGTAACAATTACGAACAACTGAAATTGGAAAGAACACACAGAAAATATTGTAGGGAAGACGAACCAAAGACTACGTTTCATTGGCAGAACACTTAGAAGATGCAACAGTTCTACTAAAGAAACTGCCAACCCTACACTTGTGCGTCCTATTTTGGAGTATTGCTGCGCATTGTGTGATCCACACCAGGTGGGACTGACGGACGATTCAGTGAAAATTCAGAGAAGAGCAGCTCGTTTTGTATTATAACGATATAGGGGAGAGAGTGTCACTGAAATGATGCAAGAGTTGGGGTGGAAATCATTAAAAGAAAGGCGTTATTTGTTGCGGCGAGATCTACTAGCGAAATTCCTCTCGGCAACTTTCTCTTCAGAATCCAAACTTACATTGTTAGCATTCACCTACATAGGAAGACATGACCATCATAATAAAATAAGAGAAATCAGAAAACAGGAATATTTAGGTGTTCCTTTTTCCCGCGAGCTATTAGAGAATGGAACTACAGAGAAATATCGTAAAAGTGGTTCGATGAACGCTGTGCCATGCAGTTCAGTGTGATTTGCAGAGTATCCATGTAGATGTAGATGAGATGTAGACGCACACACACACACACACACACACACAACTCTATCTCTCCCACTTCGTCCAACTCTCCCCTCTCCCGTACTATAAACTTACTCTATCTCTTACGCACAGACACGCACACACACACACACACACACACACACACACACACACACACACACACACATACACGCACACACACAAACACACGCACACACACATACGCAATACACACACACACACAGGCAGGAATAAAGAAAACATGAAGAATTGCAAAACAAATTGAACATGGAGAAGATATAGAAAGACATAAAAAGAGTTATTGCTCCGAAATATAGAACCACCTGTAGTAATAGACAATATAGACAAATACGTGAGAGTTACCTAAACACAAAAATTACGTTTTCTTACAAAGTACGCCTTACGTGTTAACCTATGAAAAAAAGTTCACATAGAATTATTTGTTTGTAGATGACAACTCTAACAATATTGGATTTTCTAGAAATGGTCCTATAAGACTTCACAATGTAAAACCAAACTAAGACATACAAGGCGTAATTTTCATATTTAGATTATCACTAAAATATGTTCATTTTCACAGCTGAAATCAAATAAAGAACCCACTGATGTCGTCTCAGAGGTGGCGAAATGTGTTCGGCCGCGCGGGAATGGTCGTATGGTCTGGGGCGTCACGTTACGGATCACGCGGCCCCTTGCGTCGGAGGTTAAGTCCTCCTTGGGCATGTGTGTGTGTGTGTGTGTGTGTGTGTGTTGTCCTTAGTATAATTTTGTTTAGGCTAGTTTAAGTGGTTTGTAAGTCTAGGGACCGATGACCAGAGTAGCTACGTCTCATAAAATTAAATACATTTGAACATATTTTCAAATATTTGTATTAAATGTCTGTGAATCTGTGGGACTTCAGTAGTGACGTTATCAGTCCCTATGCTTACAATTTAAAATAACCTAAGGGCAACACACACATCCATGCCCGAGGGAGGACTCGAACTTCCGACGGGGAGCAACGGCGCGCTCCGCAGTAAGGCACCTTAGAGCGCTCGGCCATTCTACCGCGACGAACGTATTTTGAAATATGTTTGGGTAACCGGATCAAATAGTGTTTTGCATAACAGGAGGATCCAATAATTTTACTGCAAACACGGATAAATACAGGAGCTGCAAGTACCAAACACATTCACAATGTAAAAGACGTATAGAAATTACAAGTGAAGATATGGACGACCTCAAATCGTGACCATATAGGAGGATTTGCTATAACAAACCACAATTAACTGTAAGTTACTTACATAAGAAAAAAGACGTGTCCCATTTATAATCTACAAATATTACACCTGAAAACAAAACTGTAATTGCTGGGTCAAAATGTTCTATGGGACTTAACTTCGCTGGTCATCAGTCCATAGGCTTACAAACTACTTTAACTTATGCTAAGGACAACAGATACACCCATGCCCGAGGGAGGACTCGAACCTCCGACGGCGAGCAGCGGCGCGCTCCACAGCTAGGCGCCTTGCAACGCTCGGCCTCTCCACTGCAGCCGTTCCTAGATAGCACAAAGGATTTCCTAAAGTAGTAAAGATGAAACACGACTCAAAAATGAAATGTACTTTGCAGCGATTGAACGAAGTTTTTGTTTTTAAAACGGAAAAGCTCTCTCATTTTGTTTATTTTCTCTGATTTCTTCGGTATAACGTCTACTTCTTCAACAACGGAACTCGAACGCATTTTGTGTTCTCTACCAGAAGTCATACCGGTGTATCCATGTGGAAACCGCAGCTTAAAACTGCAATTTGGATTTGCCTGTATTATATTCATACAATGGACACTCGTGAGAAAAGCCACTTCTGCTCTGGCTGCACTAAATTCCATTTTTTATTTTTTTCATTGGTATGGCATTTTATCGGTCATGTGAAAGATATAGCTCTCTAAGGTTGTTACACATAATTGCAACAGCACCTCCGCTATTTCATAATATGATACATTTTTCCAGATTTTAATTACATTTTTGAAGTATTTTTGAGTTTCACCTATATTACCAGTTTGTATCGTTTATTTAGTTTTCCTCATCTTCATTGACCGAGCGTAGTACCGCAATGGTTAGCTCACTGAACATGCATTCTGGAGAACAAGCAAATCCGCAACCAGCTTTCCGGAATCAGACTTTCTGTGACTCCACTAAATCTCCGCAGACGAAATCCGAGATAGTTCCTTTGAAAGGGTACGCCATGTATCCTTCCCCATCCTCTCGTAATCCCTTATATCCTTCCTTTCGTAATCCGAGCTTGTGCTCCGTCTCTAATGATCTCGCTTTTCACGGGACGTTAAATTCTCAAATTCCTTCCTTGCTTCCTTCCTTCGGCCTGGTTTCTAGTGCGACGCACTAACGTGTCTTACTTCAAGTATCTGAAACTACAGTAATTGTGGACTGTTCAGAATATAGTTATTTAGATGACACATGCAATCATCTATATTAAAATAAAGGTATATTGTGTCCTACTTATGCAACAGTAACACAAGGGAACTTGATTTATATAAGAGAAAACGTACCGCAAAAGTTTCAAATCCTACTATTGAAGACCAAAATCAGTTTATATGTACTTCTAACAAAGGTGTCTCAACGTACAATTATTAATTGCTCTAGTGTTACTATTCATTGATCAAGCTAGTTGAAAATCTCATCGTAACCAGCAATATCGATAAAATTAAATTGTACCGTAACTTCTCTGTATTTCGTGAAGGTGGCTGACCCGCCGCTCAAGCTGTTACGCAACACGTACTGGCTACCTACGAAACTCACTTCCACATAACCGAACGACCTGCCATTCGTACCACGCGGCAGGCCACCAATAAACCCACACACTAACTGCCAACTGTGAGCAACTATCTGAGCGCCTGACTGCCTGCGTTTCTCTCGTCTTCTATGCCTCTGACGTTACAAATCGACGTCACATCGTTTTTCACAAGTGCAAGGTAAATTATTTGATTATGTGTGCTATGCAGGCAAACAACATCCGACATTAATTAACCGTCCTAAAATTAAAAACTAGAAATTTCTGACTTCTTGGCTTTTTAAGGGCGTTGACTGCCGAAATGGGATTTCCCATTCCTTGTGAATAGTTGCCTGACTTATCCATCCGGACACACAGTGTCATTAGCAAATTCTCCTGATGCTGCACACTTCTAAGTAGTAATTCCCTTCTATTGTCCTTCTTGCTTGCAGCTATAACAGTATTCCCGCAATACCAGGCACTTAAATGTGAGTTGCTGAGTAAATATGTAAATTGGCTCGAACTGTTTTTGTACATCCGCACAGCCACGTGGGAATGGCCACGCGGTCTGAGGCGACATTTACGAATCGCGCTGCTGCTCCCGTCGGAGGTTCCAGTCCTCCCTCGATCATGGATGTGTATTATTTCCTTAGCATAAGTTAAAGTTGTTTTTAAGTCTAGGAACCGCTGACCTCTGCAATTTAGTCCCTTACGTTAAAAAACATTTGAACATTCATTTTACATCCGGTTGGCTGTCGAGGTATAAATACACGAATGTGGAACATGACCTAAACAGAAGGCATCATATATATATATATATATATATATATATATATATATATATATATATATATATATATATATATAATTGCGTAAGTGCCCCGACGAGCAGGCGACGATTTCAGTGCGGATCCACAAAATATCGTTGGATGCCTTGCGGAAATATAGTTACGAGTAAGACGCCCATTAGGCTGGGGACGCTACCGTAATTGGTGTGCGTTAAGTTGAGAATTTAAGCAGGACAAGAACAGAGTCCAGATGGTGAAGACGGTTAAAGTAAAATGTCGCGAGAAGTTGGAGATCCGTGTTTGACTTCCGGTCCAGCACAAGTTTTCTGTTGTGACAGATGAGAGTGTTTCATCACCCTGGAACAGCCAAAAAGTTTGAATTTTCTAGTTACTAAGTTTTTTTACGTTCATAATTTTCAATATAGACCCGCTACGTGTAAATAAAGAAAGAAGAAAAAGCCGGATTGCCGACTACGATTATTAGTACACTACATACGTGATATTAAATGTTATTCATAAACTGCGTAACTTAAAGCACGAAAAATTATGAGCATATGAAACCGTATTCATAAATGTCAGATGTTTCAAAAGCAAATTGTCTCGTCTGCTTCAAAATGTATTCAGATTTTTGTTATTCCCTATCAGTTTCTCCTAATTTGTATACGTCGTTGCCTTTAATGAGTCTTCTACTTATTTATGCGAACGTGAGTCAGTTCCAGCTTCTAACTGTGATCAGAAAACCCGATGCCACTGTCTGTCAATTTCTGTGTTACATTTAGGTGTTCACAAATTGATTTTAAAGAAGATCATAAGGCCTGCGCTCAAAGGCCGTACAGTCCAGGATCGGTCGGTAAGCCAATCAGCCAATACAGTCGTGAACACAGAGACAATCATGCCTTCAGGTATCTTTAATGACAGCAACCAGTCGCCTTTTATGCAAAATGTTTTTATTACATTTTTCCCATTACCGGTTTCGATATGCCTAGCATATAATCATCAGATGGTGAACGGTTTTTTATATTAGAGATGGTGTGTAGTGGGATTTGTGCATCTGTTATAAATACAAAAAAAAATAAACAAGTGACCCCTATGTTACTTATGCTCGCCATAAAGTTCCCTTTTTTTTTTTTTTTTTTTTTTTTTTTTTTTTTTTTTTTTTTTTTTTTTTTTTTTTTTAACAGATGAACAAATCCCACTACACACCATCTCTAATATAAAAAGACCGTCCACCATCTGATGATGATATGCTAGGCATATCGAAACCGGTAATGGGAGAAACATAATAAAAACATCTTGCATAAAAGGCGACTGGTTGCTGTCATTCAGGATACCTTATTTCATCACAATCGCAGTGTTCCTCGTCCATAATGGATAATAGTTTTAATCATGCCTTCGCCGCAACAGTTTGAAGATACCCATTTCATAAAGTACTCTGTCCTGTTGTGTGAAGTAATTCGTAACTGCCTGCTTCAAACCCACGTTCGGCAGAAATCTTTCAGCCTTCCTGGCCCTTGTTTGCGTGCTGATGTTTGTCCTTCGACTGAAAAAAAAAAATCATACTAATAGCTCGCTGATGCTGATTGTACGAGATCACGTTTCCCCATACACTGCACTCAGGTCGTAAAGATACGAGTGCCGTACCCATATTTGAGTGGTACAACGTTGCATATACGCTGCAAGCAACGGCCTGAAGTGGAAATTATTGTGACCTTTCATGATTATATTATTCTGTTCCCTCGCATTCTTGTACTTTTGTCGTCGATCGCATAAAAGTTCTATGCAGATAAATTGATTACCCTTAATAACAGCTGAAGTACATCTCTTTCGTCACAATCACATTGATATTAATGAATAATGGATTTTATAAGTGGCGGCGCATTCACTTCTACTCTCTACATGCCGATACCGTTGCGTATCATTTATTTTGGATGCCATGTATAATTAATTGTGTAATTTTCGACATGAAGACTGGTCTGACAAGGTCTTTTCGCTTACGTCATTGCTACGGTCTGCGAAAGTAGCCTGCTATTTTCCCGCAGTCCTCCGGCATACAGCGGGACCCTAGCGTCATTTCCCCGGTCACAAAAACACTTACAACACGCTATCGGTAGAACTTTAATTCCTTTCGCTATCCTGATTTAAATTTTCTACTTTTTTCCATCACTGCAGACAGTGGAGTGTGTGGTACCGCAATTTCCCTGTTAGTTTGAGGAATTTTTTTTTTTAATTTATCGGACCAAACTGCGTGGTCATCAGTCCGTAGCTTACAAACTACTTAAACCTAGGTAAACTAACCTAAGGACAACACACACACCCATGCCCCAGGGAGGACTCACACCTCCCACAGCAACTTTGTACGCAATGTGTAATATGCATTGAAACTAGTGATGTGTTTTAAAGCACGATATTTCGGTAAGAATGACACTAAAATACAACAGGTAGTAAGTAGCCTGTAAACGTGTTATCACCTGTTCAGTTCACTATCATTACAGTTTCAAGTAGCAAAATTTCTAAAACCATTCACTAGAGAACACACCTTAATCATAAAACATGTTAACCTACGCTGCGACCCACCTAGTGATTAGGAAATGCCTTTGCTACCAAACATTTCAGGCGAGCAAGAAGGTGTTAAAAATTTTTCAAATGTTTGTAGAGCTTATGGGACTTAACTACGGGGTTATCAGTCCTCAAACTTACAAACTACTTAAGAACCAACTAACCAACTAACACTAAGGACGGCACAAATATCCATGACCGAGGGAGGATTCCAACCCCCGAACGTAGTGGCCGTGCAGACTGACTGGCGCACCGCAGAGCGCTTTTTTATTTCTTTATTAAATTTTTTGTTCTTGTAAGGGATATTTTGCAACTTTATTTTGTTTCTTCTTAATTTCTTTTATTATTATTTTATTTTATGTGTAGTATTAACAAAGTAAAACCCTCTTCTCCATGACGAGCTTAAGTTGAAATGAAATTAATGAGTAATAGTAGACAACAGCGTAGACTGGCGATAAAAACAAAAAGAAAAGGAAGGGCAAAAAATTTCGGGAGACCACATTTTCTGCAGATTACTCCACTATGGACGCTGCCAAATCGTCATAGCATGTCTTCTCGTAGCATTGAACAGGTACCATTGATCTGTTCGGCCACTTTTTTTTTAATGATGTAGAAACGAGAATTTTTGATATACAAAAGAAACAATAGTAATGATATTACGAGATGATAAAAAAATAACTATTGCATCATACGTGCAGATTTAATGAAAAAAAAGCGGGGCAAAGAAATCTTGAAAATTAAGCATCTTCCTTAACATAAGGGTGGTATGGGACTTTCCTCGATCGATGCATGCCTCGTTCCTGCAGCACCGCCACGTAATTTGTCTACAATTTCGTACCGTTTGTGGTTTCGTGGATTGGCACTTCCCATCAGCAGTCCCTTCTGTTCTTCATCGTAGGACGTCAAACGTAGTTTGGCACTCCCCAACTTTATGGGTTGATGAAAACACTTCGTTAATAATTCGCGAAGAGTTTTCGGTACCTCGGTGTGCGTTTGAGAGCGCTCGGCTACCGCGGTCGGCGAGCAAGAATGTGATTACTGCACTGGTACGAATGCGCGCCATCTATGGCTTAACTCCATCATAGCTACGTAGGATCGCAATGATGGGTACCCCTTTCAGTGACTGTCAGAACAACAAAACAGAAGAATATTTAAACTCTTCACTGTTTTTCTCACGTTTTTCAGGGAACAGCGAACCCGCGAAATTGAAGGTAGCACTTCCAGCAAGCTTACCAGTTGATAGTGACATGCAAGAACTTACATATGCGAAACCCATTTTTAAGTATGATACACAGTATGTGCTGGAATGGGCACTCAAATCTTCAAGCGTGTATTCCCCAATCCTGCTTCAGTTTTCTTAATTTTTTTGTCTATAGTTGATAATAGGTCAAAATTCTTCAGTTATAACAATTGGGCCTATGTGGAAACTGCATTGCCGCACTCGTTGTGATGGATGTTTCAGCGCCAGACGAGGAAAACCCGAGACGTCACGACTCTGTTGTGCCCGCCGGTGACCTTGTGACAGTCAGTCCGTTAATCACAGACAAGGCGTAAGCCCGAGCTGCCGTTGTCACTTTCAGTAAAAATCTTCCGGATTTGATACCACGTTTTTACTTTGATTTCTTTGTGTATATGATCTTTATAATTGCAGAAGAATTAGCCAGTATGGTTCAATAAACCAAAGCCATATTTATATAATAATGACTTATTAGCATACGTGTGTTTCCCTTGGCAAGACTTTTTTGTGTCCAGTTAATAGCCGGCAGCGATAAAGTGGTGTTGCTCCTCCGTGGACATGGTGTGGGCTGCGACGTAGGTGGAGTGGCGCCTCTCCGCTATCGATTGGGAGGCCGGCTCGGGACCTCTGGGCACAAGAAACCTCGCTGCCTACTGTTATGGACGTGGCTCCCTGACCCATTTTTTCTCAACTCTCTTTACGCACTAAATCAGAGCTTTCCAAACTTTCCCTCATGGCGACACCCTTCCAACACATGCAGTTAAACGAAACACCATTTCACTAATATTACTACAGATATGTGGATTGGTGTGTCTGTTCTTTCAGACATGTCCGAAAGAACAGACACCACTCCAGTCTACGTATATATTTCAACTCGCCGAAGGCGTATGAGACAATATTTTATCGCAGATGCGGCAATAATGTTGGACCACGCACGGGAATGAGACGACATTGAAGATAGGGGCGCTACAGCCGTAGTGTGTTACCTGTGGGACTTTGAGGCAGACGGGAGGTAATCGCGGTGAGCCAAGAGTTTAAGGCGACCGCTGGCCCGAAGTGGGATACACCGGTTGGAATCCCGACGCGGTTCAAATTTTCACTTGTCGCCACGGAGTTAATTCAGTGCCCTAATGCAGCTAAAGTTATTTCTTTCCTTCTCCCTTCCTTTATGATAGCTTATTTCAAATGGCTCGACTCAATAGTAGTGGTTAGAGGAGGGGGAGGAGACAGGACCTGTAGGGGCCCCAATACTAATGTAGAGCAACATAAGAGAGACATCTAGTCCCGTAATTGGAAATTACATGCAGGTCACATGCTGGTCCACGGTAAATACGTACACTTATATGCGCGTGTCCCTTGGTAAAAGCATTCAGGCATCCATTCGTCTATCGATGAAGGGCCACGTCTGGCGGCGGCTACACACTGACGGTATCTCTGCAGTTTCATCACACTTAGTGCCGGATTCCAGGCCGTTTCCAAATTAAAAGCATTATATCTGCTTACAGTTGTTTGCTAATACAACTTTTTCTGCATCCTTGAAAATGGACTCCCAGGAGAGAGAGGTCGTTGTTAAGATTTTCACGCACTGTAGTTCATTGAATAATCCAGACGTTTACAATGTTCTGCCACAGATGACTTGTGTCGTTGTTGTTTAAACCGTGTGTATCTTTTGTGTTAACTACCAATTTGGTTAAGGCTGCAACCTTCGTAGGAGGCAGGAAGACCAATTAAACACAACTTTTCTTAAGAAATCCGGCTAATATATGAGGAAAGAGCACTCAAGTAAGGAAAATACGCTCTTGATCTTTTGCACCGGGGCTGCGCGTATGGAAGTGTGCCACTTTGCAACCGAGCAGCACATGTGATTCACATGAGCAGTGCCGCCACGGTGCAGTATATAAGGCTGCGCCTGCCGCCTTGTCCAAAGTCTTGCGGCTCACTCTGAAGATGCCCAGACGATACACAGGCGAAATATCATATGAAATTGAGACTGCGCTGCTGCACGGCCGAAATTCAATGGAATGTTCAATAAGCCGCAAAAAGTTAAAAATGGACATCTATGTTTTGTATTATTTTATTACATTTCATTCGTTTACATTCTTAATTTGTGCTTATGCCCGACACAGAGTGCAACAGAACTACTGCAGACTGCATGCACTACATTTGTCTGTCCTCTTTTTAAGTGTTGTTGTGCTTGTGTGGGATCCTTATAAGGTGAAATTGACGGAAGACATCGAAAGTGTACGAAGAAGGGCAGCTCGTTTTCCACCATCCCGGCACATGGGAAAGAGTGTCACGGAAGCACTACACCCATGGCGTTTTTCATTGCGGTGAGATCTACCTACGAAAATTCGTTCGCCGACTCCCTCCTCCGAATGCGAAAATGTATTGTCGACTTGCATAAGCAGAAATTATTATTATAATAAAATACGAGAGCTGGAGCCAAGAGATTTAAGTGTTTTCCTTCCCGCGAGCTATTCGAAAACTGAATGGTGGATATTTAGCTTGAAGTTGGTTCGATGAACCCTCTGCCGGGCACTTAGATTTGAAATGCAGAATACCCTACGTAGATGTAGATACAGTACAACAATTTTGAAATGCCCAACGTTACACACTTGATATATTCATTGTAACGTTAGCTCCTGAATGTGGTTTGAAACTTGGCGCAGTAAGTACCAACTGATTCAAACCTGTAGACAAATGATCCCAGTATTCCAATATTCCTGTCTCGTTCGACGATAGTTGCGTTGATTTAAGGGACAACAGAACATATTAATGAAATTGGGTGTCCGGCTGCGGGCCGGTAAAAGAACACTATGTTGAGACTATTGAGTATGTGGTCAAAAGTAACTGGATACCACCAAAAACATACGATTTTCATATTAGGTGCATTGTGCTATCACCTACCGCCAAGTACACCATATCAGTGACCTCAGTAGTCATTAGACATGATCAGAGAGCACAGACTTCGACAGTCTTGACTTGGGTGTCACTTGTGTCAGAAGTCTGTACACTCCTAAACATCCCTAGGTCCACTGTTTCTCATGTGATACTGAAGTAGGAACGTGAAGGGACACGTACGGCATCAAAGCGTAGAGGGCGACCTCGTCTGTTGACTGACAGAGACCGTAGACAGTTGAAGAGGGCATTACAGTGTAAGAGGCAGACATCTATTCAGACCATCACATAGGAATTCCAGGCTACATAAGAATACAATCCAAGTACTGTGGCAGTTAGGCGAGAGTTAGGAAAAATTGGATTTCATGGTAGAGTGGCTGTCCATAAGCCATACATCACGCAGGTCAATACCAAACGACACCTCGCTTGGTGTAAGGAGCGTAAATATCGGATGACTGAACATTGGAAAAACGTTTTGTGAAGTGGCGAATCACTGTACACAGCGTAGCGATTCGATGAGACGTTGTGGGTATGGCGAATGCCCGGTAAACGTCATCTACCAGAATGTGTGGTGAGAACAGTAAAGCCGCGTGGGAGTAGCCGAGCGGTCTGGAGCGCCACGTTGCGGATCGCGCGGCCTCCCGCGTCGGAGGTTCGAATCCTCCCTCGGACATTGATGTTTGTGTCGTCTTTAGTATAAGTTAGTTCATAAGTAGTTTGTAAGTTTAAGGACTGATGATCCCGCAGTAAAGTCCCTTAAGCTTAACAAACATTTGATTTCGAACAGTAAAATTCGGAGGCGGTGGTGTTATGGTGTGGTCGTGTTTTGCGTAGTACTATCACAGGACAGTTAACTGAAGAGTGATTCGGGGATGTCGTTTGCATCATTCAACAAGGTCAAGCACCTGTTCATAATGCACGACCTTTGACGGAATGGTTACACGACTATAACATCCCTGTAATGGACTGGAGTACACAGAGTATTCACTTGAATCCTATAGAATACCTTTTGGAAGTTTTAGAACGTCGATTTCGTGCCAGGCCTCACCGACTTACATCGATACCTCTCCTCAGTACAGCACTCCCCAAATATCCTTCCAGCACCTGACTGAAGATCTTCCTGCGAGAGCTGAAACTGTCGACATGGCTAAGGGTGGGCCAACACCATATTAATCCAACAGTAACGATGGAGGTTGCAACGAACTTGTAAGTCATTTTCAGCCAGATACTTTTGATCATAGAGTGTATCTCCTGTTGTAACTGCCGGCCGCGGTGGCCGAGGAGACTGAGGCGCTCCAGTTACGGTCTGCACGGCCACTACGGTCGGGGGTTCGAATCCCCCCTCGGGCATGGATATTTGTGTCGTCCTTAGTATAAGGTAGTTGATAAGTAGTTTGTAAGTTTAGGGACTGATGACCCCGTAGTCGAGTCCCATAAGCTTAACAAACATTTGAAACATTTTTTCCTGTTGTAACATTACTCGGCGGTGACGAGTCATGGGCTAGCGACACGATATCGCCATCATCAGGTGAACTGACGGACTGAGCTCCTGGAATCGCGCCCGTACGGCGGCTCGAAGGGAACTGGGTTCTAGCCCGGTGGCGGGCGATTTAAATACACCCCGTCCGCGGTGCGCCCCCTCCGCGGTCCGCGCCCCGCGCCGCGGTCGCGCAGTGGAACCGATTGCGACGGAGTCTGAGATGACGTCGATGTGAGGGATCCGTCCGCCGTGGTCGTCACTGCGTTACGTTTGCTGGATTTACTCTTAATTAATCCAATCACTGGTTCCCAAGCTTTGCTAAGATTATAGCCACAATCACGGTTTATGAGGTCGTCACTAGTGGCTATAATCTTAGCAAAGCTTGGGAACTAGCGATTGGGTTAATTAAGAGTAAATCTAGCAAACGTAACGTAGTGACGACCACGACGGACAGAGCCCTCACATCGACGTTCTCTCAGACGCCGTCGCGATCGGTTCCACTGCGCGACCGCGGGGCGGGACGCAGACCACGTAGGGGGCGCTCCGCGGGCGGGGGGTATTTAAATCGCCCGCCACCGGGCTAGAACCCAGTTCCGTTCGAGCCGCTGTACCGGCGCGTTTCCAGGAGCTCAGTCCGTCAGTTCACCTGATGATGGCAACATGTCTGATCGCCGAAATATTGTGCCCTTTGGACACTGTAGACAGGCAGTTCAAATAATGTTCAAATGTTTGTAATTGTATCGGACCAAACTGCGTGGTGAACAGTCCGTAGCTTACAAACTACTTAAACAAAGCTAAACTATCCTAAGGACAACACACACACCCATTCCCCAGGGAGGACTCGAACCTCCACGGCGAGCAACCGCGCGCTCCGCAGCGAGACGCTTTAGACCGCTCGGCTACTCCACCGCGGCAAACAGGCAGTGCACCCGTGGATATTTTCATTATCAAATACGCCAGGAGAAACTCAAGAATCACATTATAAAAGCAGTTCAATGAATCGTCTGCCATGCACTTCAATGTGAGTTGCATAGTATTTATGCAAATGTAGACATTGATAAAAGTACAGATTCAGTAACACTGAACGTTTGTTTTCGAAATTCTGTCACCAAATAAGAGGAAGCAAATATTCTAGAATTCGAATCACGAACATCTGCCAACTAGAGATGGTTGTATTACATATCCTAGAGGTAGCTTATAAGACTACACTGAGGTGACGGAACTCATGGGATACCTCGTAATATAGTGCCCGACTGTCTTTTTCTAGACAATTTTCAGCAACTAGATGTGGCATGGACTCAGTAAATGGTTGGACGTCTACTTTGGGAATATGGAGTCTTACTGCCTCTGTAGCCGTCAACAAAATAGCGAAAGTGTTGCCGGTGCAGGATTTTGTTCACAAACTGACCTCTCGATTATGTCCCATAAATGTTTGATGTGCTTCATAGCCAACGATCTGGGTAACAAAATGATCACATGAATTGTACAGACCGTTCTTCAAATAAATTGCAAATATTGGTGCCCTGGTGATATGACGCATTGTCATCCACGAAAATTCCATTTCTAAGCATGAATTTCATAAATGGCTGCAGATAGTCTCGAAGTAGACAGCATAATCATTTACAGCAAATAATCGATTCACTTTGACCAGAGGGCTCAGTCGCTTCTACGTAAAACAGGCGACCCCATTACCGCGTCACTTCTAGCTTGCACACTGACTTGTTGACAACTTGGTTCCACGGCTTTGTGGGGTCTGCGTCACAATCGAACCGTACCATCAGCTCATACAAACTGAAATTGAAACTCATGTGTCCCAGTCACAGTTTTCCAGCAATCTTGCTCCAACTGATTTGGCCACGAGCCCAGAAGAGACGCTGCAGTGAAGGCGTGCTGTTAACAAAAGCACCCAAGTCGTTCGTCCGCTGCAAAAACCCCTGGTCGGACTATAAACGACATTTCTAACAGTGGCCCGCCCTTTTATACCTTGTGTACGTGATACCACCACCATCTGATTCTGTGCATATCACTATTCCACGGTTGTCACCTCTCTATAAATAATATAATAGTTCCCACACTTCTAGTCCAGACCAACTAGGTTTTTATCCGAGTGCGCTAAGCTAATAGCTACATACTAAGCAGTCTTACACACACGCCTGCTTACCAGAACATCGCCGCCGCGGATTATCCGTGCGTACTGCAGCGCCGTGTTGCGGTGCGCGCGGCTGTCAGCCATCGGGGGTTCGAGTCCCTCTCAGGCATGGGTGTTTGTGTTGTCCTTAGGTTAGTTTACCTTAGTTTAAGTAGCTTGTAAGCTACAGACTAATAACCCAGCAGTTGAGTCCGATAGATTGACAAACAACAAATCAAAACATCAGTAAGTAAAGACTGAAAAATTTAACAGGTCACATCCACACTCAAGAAGGCAAATAGTAGTCATTTCGAAGTAGGATTTTGAAAAATATATTGTGTTGGTACGCTATGAATTAACTCGAAAAACATGGTGTGTTGGCACATAGAATAATTTCAGAAAATTATGAAACACAATTAGTTTGTAGCCGTTCTATATTCTTGTTAGGGGTTCTCTCTTGTATAATTGAGATCATATACGTTTGTCTTCGTATTTGTGAAAACACAAAGCCAGTCGTATGATTACGTAATCGCTATCTAATTAAAATTAGTAGCCACAATTAATCCAAAAGTAGTGTAATTGTCATGAAATTTCTTTTCTGAAAATCATACTAAGAATCCAGAAGTGCATACTATAGGATTTAGCCTGTGAAACACGTCATTGCGAGCTCCAGCGGAGAGTGCAAAGCGCGAGACGTCGCAGAATGTGCCTAGTGAGGCAATTCCGACGCTCAAAAACATCAAAGTAGAAATTCTTTCAGGAACACGTAACCCAAATACTACACGACCACAACAAATGAATAATAAACGACATAGTCACGAGTAAGCATCACTGCACGGTAAGATTTGGATATATTTGAGAAAGAAATGCAATCAAAATTACACTTTGTCAGTGCCGGTGCCCATAGTGATTTGAAACTAATTCCATTACATCTTATTGTGTTCTGGTGATTTGAATGGTTCACCCCATTCAGTCGTTATAATAAGTAACTGCAAACGCTGAAAATAATCTTACTCTAACTAGTTTCTTCGTCTTGCATTGTGAACCGTCACATGTAATGCAGCGCAGTGTGTCCCTATGGTGACGTAACGGTAGCGCGGTTGCCAAGTAGGCAGGAGGAACCGGGTAAAAAACTCGGCTTGTAACAAATTTTCAACTTTTCCCATTGATTTATATCAATACCCACTGGTAGCTAACGTAAATTACTTCGTGTGTTGACTGATACCAGCTCTATGATCGCAAATGTATAGAGATATTTGTGACAACTCAGATGACGCGCGATCAGTCTTGACAGTAATATCTTCAAAATAAACAGAATTTTCCCACAGTTGATTCCAAAATTCATTTCCTCTGCTTTCCCTCCAAATTCGGCAAGTTGGTCACAGAATACACAGTCCCGCACACTCGGCTCCAGGCAGTTCACATTTATTACTCCTTCTCAGAATGCTACTGAGCACTGCTCGCAGTGATAGATCACGCTTCCCGTACTCAGAACTTCAGTGGTTTAATATATCCACCCTCGCAAAATACTGACGTTACGTGAGCTGAATACCGCAAATACGGTAGAAACTTTACATCACCTTCTCCTTTAACAACAACAAATGGCAGAAAGTTTCTTGTAAATCGCAAGGGAAAAATCCACAAAAAGGAACCAGAACAAATTGAAAATAAATTCTATAGAAAGATAAAACGTGAACGAAATATGCTAATACCTCAGAATGTGTCTTACCAATTTATTCCTTCTTTTAGTCAAGATGTATCACATACTTTTTTTCTCCCCAATCCTGTTCAGTACCACCTCAATTTTACGCCATATACCCACCTAAACTTCAGAATTCCTTTTCTATCACCAAATTTCAAAAACTTTTATCCTCTTCTTATCTGAACAGTTTATCGTCCACGTTTCAGTCCCGTACCAAACTATACACCGGATAGATTCTTTCAGAAAACTTCCGAACGCTTAAATTAACATTCGATGTCAACAAATTTCTCATGTTCAGATATACTTTTATCTTTACAGACATTTTTCATTTTATATCTTCTCTACTTCCGCCAACATGAGTTACTTTAGGGCCCAAATAACAAAATTCATCTAATCCCTTTATTTTCTCATTTCCTAACCTAAATCCTACAGAGTAGCCTGATTTTATTTAGATACATACCATTACCCTAATTTTACGCTTGTTTTTTCATCTTATACCCTCCTTTCAGGACAGTGCCCGTTCCGCTCAATTGCTTTTTCAGATCCTCATAGGCAAACAGCCAAAGTTTTTATTTCTTCTCCCTGAACTTCAATTCGATTTTCAAAATTTCTTCTGATAACATACACATCATATTTGCGACCTTCCTGGAAATAGAAAAAATGCCTTATTGATCTTATTCCGAAGATTAAACACTAGCGGTTTTCTCGGCCAACACGTTCTCACATTTTCCGGGTGGAAACTTCCTGCAATTTTTAACTACTGAGTCATGTATAACTGCATTGTCACTACGAACTAGTTAGTAGCAACCATTAGAAACCCAATACGAACTGAATTTCAGGGTGTTTTATTGATTTTCATCTTACCAAATCTTCATGAGAAATTGGACTGGTATTCAAATCTCATATATGTTCTACACAAAATTGACATAAATCAAGATAATACACAAAACCGAAATATTATCTTAAAATGTATATTGTCAACCATCAGCTGTTTATTGCATTTAGAACTTTACCAGTTGATGACGGATAATATCCGAAACCGATAAAGTTAAGGATATATAATAATAATAATAAGTCGTATTCAAGAAATGTTCAAACGTTTATAAATCTATGGAACTCAACAGATTGATTATTGGTCCCTAGCTTACAAACTACTTATTCTAAGCTAAACTAAACTAAGGATAACACAAACACCCATGCCCGAGGAGGGAATCAAACACCTGACGGCGGACTGCCGCGCACACCGCAAGATGGCGCGTTTGTCGAGGTGAAATTATCTCCTGCATTGGTGAAATAACTTCCGCATTTGCGCACATTTTCGCAGCTGGCATGTTTATGCCGGTACTGAAGCAGATGCAACACAAAAATACAGTAATAAAGTCCTTGATAAACGCGTCTTACAATATAAACAATAAAAATATTGTGACTGAAGACGGCTTATTATTATTATATACCCCTAACCTATAGGATACAGCCCTCGTCGAAATTTCGATTAATAATATAAAGTTATAAACACAATAAACAACTGATTGTTGATAATATGCATTTTCAAGTATATTACGGCTCTTAACACACATCTCAGTAAAAATTCTAAATATTGTTGTCACGTGTATACTGACATTTGCGACTTTTGTGAGAAGAAACGAGAAGCAGACAATAGGATGCACACATTCAAGTGAAGGTAAATAAATGAGACAAACGAAAAGAAATAGACCAATTTATTTAATATTTGTAAGTGGTCTTTATATGGTGACCTAACATAATGAAAAGAAAGGGAAGCGACAATGTCTGCTTGTGATTAATGCAATAGTGAATTAAAGACGAAGGGAAAATAATAACACAATAAGGAGAAGTATTATCTGTAGATGATATTATATGGCAAAAGATGCCGGCCGCGGTGGCCGAGGGGACTGCGGCGCTTCAGTCACGGTCTGCACGGCCACTACGGTCGGGGTTCGAATCCCCCCTCGGGCATGGATATTTGGACCGTCCTTAGTTGTAGCTAGTTCATAAGCAGTTTGTAATTTTAGGGATTGATGACCCTGTAGTTAAGTCCCATAAGCTCTACAAACATTTGCAAAAGATGCATGCTAAGTAAACCAAGAAAACAATACAAACAGTCACAGAGTATAACAGTGGATGATGAGTACGGAAAGAAGGAGGAAAAATATAAAATGGACTGTACATTTGAAGAAGTAACAGTGACAAAATATAACAGTAGCAAAAGAAAATATATGAAACTACGAAAACTGAGTAAATATTAGACAAGAAAAGTGTCTGTTGTGACTTGACGGAAATAATCGTCCCGGTGATGAATGTTCAAATGTTTGTTAAGCTTATGGGACTTAACTACGGGGTCATCAGTCCCTAAACTTACAAACTACTTATGAACTACTTACGAACTAGGACGGCACAAATATCCATGCCCGAGGGGGGATTCGAACCCCCGACCGTAGTGGCCGTGATGACCGTGACTGGGGTTCCTCAGTCACCTCGGCCACCGCGGCCGGCCCCGGTGATGACAACGAAAGGATATAAAGAAGTGAACCTTGCTCGATCTGGATATTAATTGATTGCAGAACGATGTAAACGTAGTGGTACAGATTTGGAAGAATGTTTTTGCTTTATAGACGTTTATAAATAAACTCTGAATCTGACTATTAGAGCGACTGCACCTCGTCTTTCAGCGATGATATCGGAGTTCTCCCAAGAATAGCTACATTGGGTGCGCCCCTGCTCGTAGTCCTTGGGAGTATGACGTGGCCGAGAAATCCCGGACTGTGAAGAGCGGAGCCACGTAAACAGAAGGTGATCAGCGGCACGGGCTTATCTGGGCAAGGCGCGGCTTACGCCCTGCCCATAAATTGGAGCCTAGCTGTAAGCTCGCACCTAGTGCCGGCTGTATTTCTCTCACGCCTTCCCCCCCCCCCCCCACCTTTTCCGCACATCGTATGTTTTTCATTCCATGCGCCTTTTTCGCGTTTATGTAAACCGACCTCAATGTTGCCACGTGCCAGTAAAAAAGACTGTAAAACACCACAGAAGCTCCTCGAGCCTCATGTTTTATTTAAATGAACTTCGTTCTGCCATGTTAGTCATAATTCTAGGCACAGAAGTGACAACGGTAGCACGAACACCACTTCCTGCAAGAAAAGAAATGCCTGTAATGGTATGGCTGTCTTGCACGGTTTAAGTTAGTTTAAATAGATCATAATCGCGATAAAAGTTGCGATGTTATCAATTAGATTAACATTATATGCACATCCTCCTTACTGTATATTTACGAATATGCTGTATGATGGTCATTTAGAAGTTGGCTTTAACTTTCTATTCCTGAGTATTTGCGATGTAAGGGACTTGGAAATGCATTCTATGTTTCAAAACATTGTTGCTCTCCGTCTTTAATTTTCTTAATTATATTAGAGACGAATTTTGTAGCTGTATCAGGTACTTTGTTAAGTATACTACAGTGTAACGTTTATTATAATACTAGTTTAAACCCGCGGCTCAGCTCGCGTGTTGGTTGATTATGATAGATAAGCTATCTTTCAGTAGTGTGCTATTTATTTATTCTTATGTTTCCTTATTCGTATGCTTATCCTTACAGAGAAAGAGCTGAAGACATTGCAGCACCAAAGATATGGTCTGTGGCATCACGTTTCGCTGTATGTAACCTCCTTGCTATAGAGTCGCAAACGTCATCGCTGGCCTGCACTCCGATTTTTTAAAATAATTTGACGACTTTCAACCACCATATCTTCCACCCCCTTATAGCAAATCGGCATGGAACTGCTATGGTGTGCAATGGGAGACTTAAGTTCCCAATATACTCCACCCTTTTATCATTATCAACCCTCAAGCAACAATGCAACCAATAAAAATCATTTTCAAATTTTAAAAGAGTAATTATTGTTCTGCATTTCGTGTTATATTCTTCAAATTACTAAATATCTATCAGATCGCTATAAAACCGTGCCTAAAACCTTTCTCAGGTATAAATTAGTAACTGTACAAATATTTAAATCTCTGCGTCTTGTCGTTCGGACGTGATAAGCGTACACCGAACAGACATTCACATTAATATATATAGATAAACAGCTATCCGGATCGCCATAAAACCGCACCTAAAGCCTTCCCCAGGTACATATTAGTAACTGTACAAATTTTTAGCTGTTTATGTCTTGTGGTTCAGCTGTGATAAACGTACACCGAACAGACATTCCCATTTATAGATGCAGATTACGTTTATGAATAGGGGAAGGTCAGGAAACTTGACGAGGAGTCTAAGATGACGAATTTTCAATTCCTCCGATAACTCTACAGATTGTGCAGCGTGCACTACAGTATTGCTTCCTTAGTGCGCTCTGCAGGCATGTGTGTTGAAATAGAACCGCTTCGTCATTATCTTTTGTTGACAACAGAGACTCAGAAGTTGATGCTGTTTTTGTAACAATTTTTCCTCCGATTTAAATAAGCTTCATACAAGTAATACTTCCGCATTAATCAGTATGACTTGATTCCCCTTAAACCTTGTGGATTTACTGATAGGTCACCATGTAAAAACACATTTTGATGAAGTATGATCTGCTCAGTGCACGGGCTTAAATTACAGGGATACAAAGTAGAAAAGTTATGTTTGTGTCTCTTTTGATAAGTAGATAAGCTTCAACAAAAATCTTTGTTTTCTAAATAAAAGCCGGCCGCGGTGGCCGAGGGGACTGAGGCGCTCCAGTCACGGTCTGTACGGCCACTACGGTCAGGGGTTCGAATCCCCCTTCGGGCATGGATATTTGTGCCGTCCTAGTTCGTAAGTAGTTCATAGGTAGTTTGTAAGTTTAGGGACTGATGACCCCGTAGTTAAGTCCCATAGACTATACAAACATTTGAACATTTTCTAAATAAAATGTTCATTTTCTCAACTTATCCTACCTGTGGGGCAAGTTGACGAATAGTACTATCATTAAAAAAAAACAGGTCTAGCTAAAAAATCTCCAGTCTTAGGAAACGTTTAAGAGCTTTATTACAAAGGCGATACATTAAATAATCCTTTTTCCATAAATGAAGTATCGTATTTCAACATAACGGCCAGAAAAAATATACACTACTGGCCTTTAAAATTGCTACACCAAGAAGAAATACAGATGATAAACGGGTATTCATTGGACAAATATATTATACTAGAACTGCCATTTTATTACATTTTCACGCAATTTGGGTGCTTAGATCCTGAGAAATCAGTACCCAGAACAACCACCATTGGCCGTGATAACGGCCTTGATACGCCTGGGCATTGAGTCAAACAGAGCTTGGATGGCGTGTACAGGTGCAAATGCCCAGACAGCTTCAACACCATACCACAGTTCATCAAGATTAGTGAGTGGTGTATTGTCACGAGCCAGTTGCTCGGCCACAATTGACCAGACGTTTTCAGTTGGTGAGGGGTCTGTAGAATATGCTGCCATGGCAGCAGTCGAACATTTTCCGTATCCAGAAAGGCCCGTACAGGACCTGCAACATGCGGTCATGCATAATCCTGCTGAAATGTAGAGTTTCGCTGGGATCGAATGAAAGGTAGATCCACGGGTAGTAACACATCTGAAATGTGACGGCCACTGTTCAAAGTGCCGTCGATGCGAACAAGAGGTGACCGACACGTGTAACCAACGGCACCCCAATGCAGAAGAAACGCTTCCTATAGCTCGTCTACCGTTTTTTTAATAATTACAATTTATTATAATATCAAACAATACAACCCATTACCTAAGACAAAAATGGGAAATAGTATAATACATAAGTTTCTTACGGCTAAATGGTGACATTACATTTCATTACATTACATGTTTCTGCAGAAACCACTGGACATCTTGCTGGTTGTTGATGTTTATACTGGGTGATGTGTATGATGTTGTGTCTTATGCTACTGCTGTGGTGTTACATGTGTGCCAGCATTACAAACCTGCTTGTGGTGGCCAGCTTACCGAGTGAATCCCATTGCGCATGCCCCTGGCACTGGGCGGCCAATTTCTTTCGTCACCACAGACCCCCACAAAAAATTTTTCCCCTGTGTGTCTTATTCTACTATTTAAGAAAAACCTACATCTAACTTACGTCTATGGTCTAATTCGGTGTTTGCCACATCTAACCCCCGAATCCAGGGGATGGCGGATTCTTCCATTGCTGGAGACCAGTCCATCCCCCGGCGGCATGGCAGATGTGGCTGTCTCAATCGGGTATTGGGTCAGATCCGGTTATTGATTCAGGATAAAGTCCCGAAGCACTTTGCGCGAGACATTATTGGCGATTTCGTCGAGTACTCGGAACGTGTGTGGGTTTCTTATGAGCTCAAAGGTGTTATTACTAGGCAGAGCCCTTCTGAGATCCGCAGCCACGTCATCATACGTAGGACACTCATAAATGATGTGTTCTGGCGTGCCTATCTCGGCACCACAGGCACAAGCTGGCGTAGCCTGTCTCCTAAACCGACATAGCTATGTCGGATAGGATCCATGCCCGGTGAGGAAGTGCAGCATCCCTCTAGATGGTTTGAAATGTTTCATACCCAATCTTTCCTGGATATCTTGCAGGAGAGCGTGAGTTCTCCTCCCAAGATTGCTACCAAAGTTGGAGCCCTTTCTGTCTGATCCCAGTTTTACTTAGAATTGGTTCCCCCATAATTTTTTCTACGTTCTCTCCGTTCCCTTTCTTGGCCCAGTACCAAGGTCCCTGCTCCCTTACCTTAATGTCAATGGGGCATAGCCCCATCAACACCAAGAGGGCCCCGCTGGGAGTGGTCCTGTAGGCTCCAACTGAATGCAGGAGGATGTTGCGCTGCACCCTTCTCACGGCCATGGCAGGCGTCAGCCTCGTGAGCCTGTTGGACCATACCGGAGATCCATAGCCCACGATGGACATCAGTATGCTGTTGTGATACAGCTGTATGAGATCGGGAGGGAGGTGAAATCTCCGGTGCCCGATCCCAGCCAAATGGTGTAGTGCTACCAGTGATCTCTCAGCAACCGCGTCCACGTGGGCGGCGAAATTCCAGCGCTCATCTATGATTACACTAAGGTATCTAGCTTGAGTTCGTCTTATGACAGGTGTACCGTTTATCCTGACTGTTGGATTTCTAGCCAATTGGCCCTTTAGCAGCAGGTACACTGACTTCTGCGGTGCAATCTGTAACTTCGTCCTTCTGCACCAAGCAGTAAGCACCTGCAGTGATCTTTCGATCCTGGGCTCGATGTCTTCACGACTTCGGCCCCCGACGATGATGAGGAGGTCGTCTGCGTAAGCTATCACCTCTAGCTCGTCAGGATGTTCTTCGAGCTCTCCAAGGAGAGGTTCCATATTGAGGTCCCAGAAGAGTGGCCCCAGGACGGAGCCCTGGGGACACCCCTTGGTGATCATATTGTTGGCTCTTCCGCTAGGAGATGATAGCCAGACTTCCCTTCCAGCACAATAGCTCCTGAGACACCCATATAGCGACCCTGGACACTCTCCCGAAGATAGGAGAAGAGCGAAGGCCACCACAGGTTGTCAAAGGCGCCACTGATGTCCACCATGATACCCACGGCGTATTTGTACGGCGCAGAGGAGCAGACCTCGGCTGCCAGGGTAATCGCGTCAGACGCCGATTTCCCCTGACGAAAACCGAATTGCCAGCTGCTCGCACCACACAGCATACGATGTGCGGACAGCCTGTCAGCCAGCAGCCTCTCAAATAACTTCCCCATGGTGTCAAGGAGACAGATGGAGCGATAGGACTTGGCCAAGGCCGGGTCCTTATCAGCCCCTTTCTTTATCACCACCACACTGGCCTTTTTCCATGGTTTTGGAAACATGCCAGTGCGCAGGCATTCATTAAAGAGTACAGTCATTTGAGAGACCAATTGGGGCGCAAGGAATTATACTACCTCTGTTGGGATGCCATCGGGCCCAGGAGCTTTCCCTTTCTTGAGGGCTTGTATCTGTGTAGCCACCTCCTCTTCTGAGAAGGGGTAAACAGGAGTGATGTTGATGTATTCCTGGGCGTCCCTTTCTCTGATTTGTCTTTGCTCATCTGTGTCCGTGTTGGCGTCATCGTCAGGAAGGAGGATCCGGAGAAGGACCCCGGCAGTTTCCTGCCAGGACTCCGTCATCCGGACCCTATCCCTGAGAGTCGATAACACCAACAAAGCGCGTATCTTTTCTCGGACAAGCTTGAAGGGGACGCCCCAGGAGTCAGTGGCTAGCTGATTTTTTATGTAGGTCTCCCAGCTCCTGTGTCGGGTGTCTTTCAACAACTGGGAGAAGTGTTGCTTTTCCAGTCGATACCAGACGAGCCAGTACTGACGCTCCTGCCAGATCACAGCATGCTGCTAGTGCTTCCTTATCCTTCTGACAGACTGCCTCAGTTCTTGGAGCTCTTGGGACCATGGCGACGGGAAAGCCGTGACTGCCCTCCTCCTCAATGGTACGGCAGCTTTGATCGCTCGAACCACCGCACCAGCAAGATCTTGCACTGCCTGATCTACGTCAAAGTCCCCCTCTGGCAATGCAGGCACGGTGCACTCCACCGCTAGGCGTTCCCAATCAGTTCTATTAAAGTTTCGCTGCCACTCCCACTGTGCATCCCAGTCACACTCAGCATGTTGTAGTCTGATGGTGATCATGTAGTGATCACTAGATGTTATACGATCATGGACTTTCCAGTCGGTCATGCCAAGTTGGCCATTATGAGTGTGGCATCAACATTGGTCCCTTCTCCGCCAGGTCCAACAAAGGTTGGCGGGTTGCCTGGTCTGTTGGCGACGACTAACTGGAGAGCCATGATGGCCTCTTCCACTTTGTTGCCCTTGGCATCTCGAGTGCGACTGTTCCACAGGGGGGAGTGCGCGTGCAAGTCGGCCACCACAACCACCCTTCGACCATGCAGCAACTGCAACATCTGTGTTAGGCGATCTAAGTAGGGATCAACTGGATCCCCATATTGGAAATACATGTTCACTATATGCACCACCCGCATGGGGGAGTGAACCTCAATGGCGTTGCAGTGCTCGTCGGACAGCTGCGATAGGACAGTGATTCGCAAGGCCTTAATACAAATGACAGTTGCGACCCTAGGGTGAGGCCCCGGGGCCACAATCTGCCATGTTGTTGCCCCAAAAGGGAGTTTGCCATTCACGGTGTAGGGCTCCTGTAGACAGATGACATCTGGACTCATCTCGTCCACGACCTTACGGAGCTCTTGTAGCACAAGCCTTGAGTTGTGTGCATTCAAATGTGCGACTTTTAGCATTTAAGGGAAAAAGGTATGAATGTTACAATCAGGCCAAGATTTGGTGTGGTCCAGGGCAATTCTCCCCGAGGCCAATACGGCCTGGTGGTAAATCTCATTCAAGTCATACCTTTCCCCCCTTCTCTGAAAGACTTTCTCAATGAGATGCTGAAGAGCACCGAAGTCTGTGGGCAGACTCATTATTTTAAGATGGCTTCTATCCAATGCCTCCATCGTTGCCTGATGCGGACGACATGGCGTAGCGCAGTGGTGAGCACGGCTGGCTGTTCCAGGTTGGCGAGCTGTAGTGCCAACTCTAAGTTGGGACAGATCCTCTGAGGGTCCACGGCCGGCCATCTCTTGGGAGGGGAATCCTCCCCAGAAACACCCGGCCCTGGATTCCTCTGATTGTCTAAAGTCGATGAGGATGAAATTTCATTGGACTGTATTACGGTAATGGTTTGGTTAACTTCAGATTTGGTTTCTTTGTCTTGCAAAGTCAAGGGGTGCCCCACATGTAGCCTGGTTTTCGTTGGCTGTGGGTCCCCCAGGTCAGGGGAGGAGGTCACTTCAGGTACAATGGTTTCGGTTTGTGTGCTCACACTTGTTTTTGTGGCGATCTGCCCTTGACTTGCTTTTTGGTGCAGCAAGAATTCCTTGAAAACCCTTGCCCTTTCAGCGTCCCTCCTCCTCTTGCTGGGGGACTTGTGCTTTTTCTTGGGCATCCCTTCGCTGATCATGGCATCAGCCATAATCGATGCGGGCAATCAGTCGTTGCTCGAGCAGTTTATATGCTCGGAACCACGACATAGTCCTTGACGTTCACGGCGCAAAAGCCGATATATAGTTTTCCCATGTTCGTTAATTGCCTCCACATGTCCCCAGACACTTCCGCCACATGGTGGACGGTATCACGGGGACCAGTCTTGAACTTGAGTTTAAAGTCCCGCGCAAAGGCTTCGGAATCTGTGTACTCGAAATTCTGAACTCTGATTCTCTCAACGAGTGTCGCCTCATCAGTGGCGACTGGAACATCATAGAAGATGACCAGTGGTTTCTTTTTGCGCGGGCCTTCACAATTTATCTTTGAGCACAAGGACTCATTTGCAAGAATTTTATCCTTGTCGCTTTTAGAAGCGACATCCACAATAACAACATTCTTAGTAGCTTTGACTTTATTTATTTTGATTTTGTCCTTTAGTGGGTCCACATTGGAGGAGAAAATCTTCTGGACTTTCTTGATGTCCTGCCCAGAACGCGGTCTTAAGAAGACTGCAGACCCAGGCTTCTGCGTAATCTTGGCAATATTCTCTTTGGTGATAGGTGGCTTTGGCGCAGATTGCGCGGCCACTCCAGCGTAGGTCCAGGAGACTGCTTCCGCAGCCTCTCGTTCTCTCGTTCCAACTCCTCGAGTCGTTCTTCCATTCGAGCTTGGACCGTGGCCATGGAGGCCAGCCAGCTCTTGATGTTCTGGATACTTGTTTGGTTTATTCTCCCGTTTTTGTAGCTGGCATCCAAGACCGCATTGATCTTGGCGTGCCATTCCAGTGATGTTCTTGGGGCCTTACAACAGGCTGTGCCTGCGTCACACTTAGAGGCCGCGGCCGCCACCTCACTGGCTGTTGGCTGGGGCACGCCCACCGCCGCGCAGCGGTCGGCCAGTCAAATGGCGGCCGCGGCCTCTAAGTGTGACGTACGCACGGCCTGTTGTAAGGCCTTGTCGTCTAGGTGGTGTTGTGGTGTTGGTAGAACTGACGCGCGACCTGAACGTCCGCAGCAGGAAACACCATCCCTTGGATGTTAGTTGCTGATTGGCTGTTGCCTTCCAATCTGACATCAGATTTTGCGTACCAATCACTCACAGGATAGCAATCGTAAGAGCCTGCTGATACGCTACTGCCAGACAATCGCCATCTTAGATGCATGACGTCGGTATTAGATAACTGAAAAATTCACAGTATATAAGAGTGTACATTCAGCAGCATCCAACAGTTAATCGCCCCGAAGAGGACCACTGCACAGTGGTCGAAACGTCGGCAATTCATTTGCTAAGTGTTTTAAAAATGACGCGGCCTAATACCCAGAATTGTTTTATTCGAAATGACACCAGCCGTGGAAGCCTACGAAATTACATTGACAATTATAGTTTAGTTAATATCAGCCAATTAAGAGATGCGAATTAGATGGGCCTTAGATGACTGATTACCTTATTATGTTTCTTTCTGCAATGATAGCTTGTTACAAAACTGAGAAACCGTGTTCGAATATTGTAGCACTGAAACAATTATAAATATTTAACATATTTTAATTTACTGATTTCTGTGGTCGAAATATCGACTACCATTGTTATGGCAGAAGTAGTCAAAAGTAAATGCTTTAGAAGATCTGTTACAATATTTTCTAGGTTTTATAGGTATTACACCCATAAAATTACAATACCGAGTAATGTTCCTTCTTTTTGCGTTATTATGTTTTAACATCTCTATCGATTTCATATTCCCTTTAAGGGAGAACGAATCACAGAACAGTAGCCATTGAGCATTTATTTTACTCTTATATCTCCATGGCTATATAAAGTAACTCGTAAATACTATCATGCTCTTTAGTGGTATCATTACTTTTCATGAGCTTTGGAACACTGATTTTGGTTTATAGTAGAACTAAACTATTATATTACACCCTATGTAGAAACAACTTGTTTTCTCCATAATTAAACTAATATGTAGGACTGCCAGCAACGATACAAACATAAATTCACAGCTGAGAGTAAAAAACTAATTTCATGAGCTATAATTTGCTTTATTTCATAGACAAGGTCTTCTTTATTGTAGAGGAATACACCTAGAGCAGTAATCAGGAAAAGTTCGTAACACATAGAAACAAAAATTGCCAAAAGGTACATTCTTGTTGTTAGTTACTATACCAGCGATATTACATGCAGGGAAGCAACAAACTTAGCAGTGTGAAATGCGGAATTGAGTTTTGGTTAACTTTTTTTCCTAACACTCGTGCGAATAAGGTAGTATATATAATTTTATAGAGGAGTGGTTCCTAATCTCTTCCTTAGTGGGACCCAAGTCTTTCAGAAAAATTTATCGCGACCCTGAATGGCTCAAACTTACACAGTTGAAAGTACATGATAATAGAAGCAAAAATGTCCCAGTAAACATGGGTCTGCAAACGAGACGTTCGCGAGATAATGACGAATGTATGATTTCAATCCGCCACTGACGTCATTGTAAACATTGTGGGTGCGGCAAATTCATTGTAAATCATAGAGTGAAATTTCACTTGTGCTTTGGCACCTTGTAATCGTACAAAATCAGCAATCCTTCTGATGCAGAGTTTACATTGCCGAAAGAAGTAAACATCGAGGGGTTGGCAATATTTTGTTGTTTTCGGTGGCAAGCTCTTCAGCATAACATCTTTGTTTGGATAACTCTCATCCAGAGGGGTACAATCTGTATGACCCGACCAGCAATCACGCAACAATATGCTCTTTTCATTTGTAACATATTCGCCAAGGACCGAAGTTAGAAAACGTTTCATGTGTTCTTTAGTGATTTTTCCACTTTTGCTTGCCCCCACATGAATGATTCCTGGAAAAGTTTATTTAAAACATTTGGACAGGAATCGCCTTGTGTCTATTGAAAATACATGTACAACTTGTTGGCTAGTCTGCCTGCTATTGATAAAGCCATATCAATTGCGTAGCTGTGGCCAGAGCTATGTACAGACTGCAACACACTACCTTTAGTTCTCTCTCCTCTGTAGGACAGTGTTCAAACTGAAGACATTTCATATTGGAATTGACTCTGGTCACTGTTACAAACATTATGATTCCTCCACAAACTGTTGTGTCTTCTGAGGAATGACGTTATCGTCTTCTATGTCCATACGTGTGACAAATGTAGAATTATTCCAGGATGAAATGCCATATTAAGCGTTGAGCTAGTCAATAAGGAAAATGGACACTTTGAAATTCACCAAGTCAACCATATTATCCCCTTCTAGTACCCATATCTGTAGATTCCAATAGGGAACTGTAGATCCTTACCTCCTTGCACCATCAAAATGCGATATTACATATTCTTTCATAGTTCGTAATTGTGGAAGTGTTTCCTTTGTAACGAGCACCAGCTCTCCGTTTCCTAGACACCTAATTTATAATTAATTCGCAAATTCATTTACTTTTGATGCACTAATTGCGCTTCATTAGTTTGCTATAGGAATTGCAGCCATTATTGTAAGAGTCCTCGCCGGTCGCGGTGGCCAAGGGGACTGCGGCGCGCCAGTCACGGTCTGCACGGCCACTACAGTCGGTGGTTCGAATTCCCCCTCGGGCATGGATATTTGTGCCGTCCTTAGTGTTAGCTATTTCATAAGTAGTTTTTAAGTTTAGCGACTGATGACCCCGTAGTTAAGTCCCATAAGCTATACAAACATTTGAACATTTGTAAGAGTCCTCATAAATGTTATCTAGTTCGCTGTCATCAGTATCCTTTAATACTCCGGACCTCATCTTTTTCAGTGTCGAAGGTTCGTACTCACTGTGACTTGACTGTTCCTGTTGCTCTGGAGATGAATGTCGAGTACTGCTTGAAGAGCACATTCATGACCAGGTTCCTCCTGTCCTTCAAATTCCGTATATCTATCCAGCGCAACGTCGTATATTTCTGTGTCGTCACCATTATATTTCTGAATTATTATGTTATATATCCGCGAACTCCACATCCTCGATGTCATTTCCATATTCAGCACGTCCCAACTTGGTTCCTAACATTTGGATCACATGCGTAAGATTAATTTTCTTCATGATGCCCCTGGACTGTACACATTTTACACAGTAACTAGCTCGCGAACACTCCAAGAGACAAATACGTACTGCATCTATACCAGTCACGCAACTGGACCACTGGTTAGTACAGCTAAAATATGCTACCGTCTAGTGGCGCTAGCAGACGAGTGCGGCGTTTTGCATTAAAATGATGGACACCTCTGTTTTGTTGTCCGCCTCCGTAGCTCAGTGGCAGCATTGCTAACTACCACGTAGAAGGCCCGGGTTAGATTCCCGGGAGGGGACTGGGTGTTGTGTGTTGTTCTAATAATCATCATCTCATCATCAATGGCACGTAAGTCGCCCACGCGGCGACAAATAGAAAGACTTACGCCCCGGCGGCCGAACAATCCCGTAACGGATCTCCCGGCCAAGAAGGCCATACGCTCATTTCCATTTTTTGTATTGTTTATGATTGCTTGTTATTCTATGCATGGTTTCGTGCGGTTCCGAGCTATCGAGTTCAAAGGTGTCCCTTGTAAGTGTTACGAGGATAGTAAATACTAAATAAATATTTACTGTCTCTTCTGGTCACTATTTCTGCACATTAAGTGTCTACATCGAGGTTAGTGACTTTAAAAAGAGCCTTATTTCGTAATCTGTTCTTTGCTATCATCTAACGATTTATTTACCTCTAGCAATCCCGCATCGTATGGTAACAGACACCTTGTAGCGTAATCGTAGTTATATATGACTTGAAACATTTTCTGCGGTCTAAGGCACGTCGCTGCGGAGCGCGCGGTTGCTCACTGTCGGAGGTTCGAGTCCTCCCTGGGACATGGGGGTGTGTGTGTGTGTTGTCCTTAGGTTAGTTTACCTTAGTTTAAGTAGTTTGTAAGCTACGGAGTGATGACCACAAAGTTTGGTCCAAAAGATTTAAAAAAATGTTTAATTTGTATAGCTGACAAAAGAATTAACATCCTCCAACAGGAAGTTTTTTTTTCCTTTCAGACGTAAACGGCCAACTCGGTGGAAAGAACCAGACATGTGCTTATAAAAGAGCGGTTTTCCGCGAGAAATTAATTTTATGCATTTAAAGTCATTTCATACTCTGACACTTTAATAACATTTCGTTGAAAATGTAATAATTTTGCGTTTCTAACGCGATATTGAAATTCTACAGCCTGACGGTACTGCGAATGCGTACGCGTTTCAAACGTTCAATACATGACCTACTTTTAGGCTGTTTGCCAGAGCCGCGGGCGTGCAGAGTTGGAGTAATATTTGCATAATGTTTCGTTTAAGACCAGCAAAGGAGGATATTTGCGGGGAAATTACATGACTGGGCAGGTTTGGGTTGCTGGCGATTATATGTAGATATTACCGGTGGGTGAGGTTTCAATAGAAGGCTCCAGTGAGATTTGAAAACAGTCTGTGTACTCGACGTGGAAGTCAGCTAAATTAAACACCGGGCAGTTGCAAATAGGAACTCAGAGGGTTCCGTAAGGCACAGTTATGCATACAGAACGTAGTAATAATAATCGGTCCCATTGTCAGTTCTCAGCCACGTACGTCATTGTTAGACTACCAGACTACACCCATGAACAGATGCTTCATGTGTAGGTTCTCATAAATGGTTTTGCTAGTATGAAACTACGTGTCATAAACGGCTATATCTTCAGATTGTATTGACTTAACAGCTTACATTTTTCACTCAGACAAGAGACCGTGTATCTTACATGGAGAGGTTCTGACATGAGGGTCACCGATTTCGATCGAATTTTGCATAGACGTTCTATATTGAATATAAAGGGACACGTGTTTCGGGTTTTTGCTAGACATTCAATAGTTTTTGAAAAAAAAATACAAAAAAAATAAACGAGGGCAAAGTTGACTGTGGACAATCGCGTTTACAGTGGCATACATCGAAAAATCGTTTGAAGATGAGCATTTCTACTAATATATATGGGGTCAAAAGTTCATAACGTTCGAGTACTTACCGTTTTTGTGTTTCCATGCTGTAGCTTCGGTACTCGGAAACATGACCGACTTTCAGAGCGCCGTCGCCGGTCGAGTGGTCCAGGGCTTGGACTCACAAACCGTGGATCCAGGTCCCACCTCCATCATGGCAAATTTATGTTAGATTTTTTCGATGTATGTGATAATACACTCACATTTAAAATACCTTTTCTTACCTTATTTTGAAGTAGAGCTTCGGAAAGTGTGATTAATAATCAGTTATGTGTATTATCTGTTTACTGTATTTGTGATAGACAATGTAAAAATAATAAAAATATGAAATAAATAAAATGAAAAACCTTCTGAAGTGGAGGATCTCCAGAGAGAATTTGGAAAAGTTTTCGTCACATGCTCAGAATCTGGAAACCTGACCTCCGAAGTGTGTCAGTTATAATTGAATCATGTTCTAAAACCTTATATGCAGACCAATTTTTTTGTTTGACACTGGATTCATAGGGTGGCCAAACCGACATGACGCGTTACGACAGGACTTTTGTTGTTTATGATGCTCAACCGACCTGTACTGTTAAACTGATACCACAGAAGTACACATTTCTTTGTCAACCTTGTAAAGTTTTCATGATTCGACAGGTCAAGAATTTTATCGAAAGACTTCAAAATCATGCCACATTACACGGGAGCAAAGAAATTCCTGACAGAACAGATGCTATTATAATTCATGCCTTGGTCCATATTCAGTTGTCCGGTTCTGTCTTTCAAGATATGCTTTTATCTCGGACATCATGTGAATGTGGCAATGTGTCGTTCGTGTTTTGTGCATGACGTGAGAAATATTTGTGTTTTGGTTGCTTTTTATGTTTCACCCTACTGACTGTGAGAACGCTGACAAATGGAAGAACTGTAATAGGAATTACTCTTAATAATACACTTTAATTATTATTATTATTTTTTTTTTTTTTTTTTTTTTTTTACCGGGTGATGAAAAAGTCAGTAAAAATTTGAAAACTTAATAAATCATGGAATAATGTAGATAGAGAGGTAAAAATTGACACACATGCTTGGAATGACATAGGGTTTTATTAGAACAACAAAAAAAGTATTGCCAGACGCGTTAAAGATTTCTTGCTTGCGTCGTTTGGTGATGATCGTGTGCTCAGCCGCTACTTTTCTCATGCTTGGCCTCCCAGGTCCCCAGACCTCAGTCCGTGCGATTATTGCCCCTGGGATTACCTGAAGTCGCAAGCGTATCGTGATCGACTGACATCTCTATGGATGCTGATAGACAACATCCGACGCCGATGCCCTACCATAACTCCGGAAATGCTTTACAGTGCTGTTCACACTGTTCACAACATTATTCCCCGACTACAGCTATTGCTGAGGAACGATGATGAACATATTAAGCATTTCCTGTAAAGAACATCATCTTTGCTTTGTCTTAATTTGTTATGCTAATTATTGCTTTTCTGATCAGATGAAGCGCCATCTGTCGGACATTTTTTGAATTTTTTTCTAACTCCATGTCATTCCAAGCGAGTGTGTCAATTTTAATGTCTCTATCTTCATTATTCCGTGATTTATTAAGTTTCCAAAATTATACTGACTTTTTGATCACCCGGTTTACCTTATTTTCATTGTTTTTGCACTTTGTATCACAAATAAAACAGCTGTAAATAGATAATACATTTAATTGAATATTACATTTCCCGATGCTCTACTTCAAAATATGTCAAGAAAAGGTATTTCAAATATGAGTATATTATCAAATTTATTTAATATATTTAACATAATATTTAACATAAAATTGCTATGATGGATGCCTGGCGCAGCCGCTCGGAAAGTCTCTCATGTTTACGATAACCCAAGCAACAAAATGAAAACACAAAAACGTTAATTACTCGAACGTTATTAACTTTTGACCCTACATATATATTAGTCAAAATGCTCATCTTCAGACTTTCGTTGTATGACATTGAAAACGCGGTTTTTCATCACTAACTTTGAGCTTGATTTTTTTTTTTTTTTTTTTTTCAAAAACTACTGAGTGTCAAGCAAAGAGTCAAAAAACCTCTCTTTTTACATTCAATATAGAACATATATGACAAATTGGATGTAAATCGGTGACCCACACGTGAGAGCCTCTCCTTGTTAGTGACGTAAATTTCACCTTGGTATCTCTGCTTTTTCTCCGAGGAAAAAGTGATCTTTACGGTCAGAATGAACGAAATACAACAAGACGATCCTATAAGAGTTCCGTTTTTAGCCAGTGAGGTATGTAACGCAAAAATGGAATATAAGGACTCACTTTGTACTTTCAGGGTTATCACATGACCATCAGATGATCTTAAAGGTCACATACATTCTATTATATCAGTATGCACACATTACATCATGAAAGACTTTGAACACATGATGTAATCAAGATGGTAGATGTTGGCCAGTTTAAAAATCCAAGATACTGGGACAGTGTAAGCTGTAAGAAAGTGATGGTGAATATTTTAAAATCTGGCGGAAATTTAAAATTACATTTCCTGAAATACGTTTATGGTGATAGATACGAGGAGTGTACAAATTGAAAGGTACGAAATGTCGTAACAACCAAACCGGTTGAAATTTGAATATTCCGCTTGAAGATAACGTAGTGCGACATGTAGGGATGCGAAGCATGCGTCGTCACCTCCCCCTACAATTTTCAAGGCTGTGTTCTCTACAGGCAAGGTGATGCTCACCGTCGTTTTCGACGTCCGAGGTCAGATTCTCTTCGAATTCCGCGAGCACGGAAAAACCATTAATCCAGATACAGCGGAATTATTTTCGGTTTAAATTTTATTTTGAAGCTATCAATTGCGTTCATATGACTGCACATGATCGTTATAAGTTATTTTTTTCATAATCACGCCAGTAGATTTGCCATACGCCCCTTCTTTCTGGAAGGGCATCAAAATGAATGTTTTAGAATTTTAATTTGGGGAATCATTATTATTAAAATATCATTTAAAATGAAATATATATAGATATAAATGACGCATAAAATTAAACAATGTTGAAGAAAAACAAACCCAACGACGAGGAAGTCTTCAATATCTTCTATATGAATCACAACTTCAAAGCCTTATCCAACCAGTTTGCAATCAACAATGAAGCTATAATTGATCTGCAACGGGAGCAGGCTACTAAAGAAAAATAAAACACGACACTGTGCTAGAATTCTTAAATACAAGAATGAAAAAGTAAGTAGCCGTTCTCGTTCTTCAGGAAGGACGTCAGCCCAATCTGTGATGTGTACTGTGAGACTCTCCGTAGCCTACGCAAGTTCATCAAGAGCAAACGGCCTGGGATGCTCAAGGAACGACTGATTCTGCTCCATGATAACGCGCGTCCACACGTCTCCACGGTCACACAAAGTGTACTGGCCAAGTTCAAGTGGGAGGAGCTTGAGCATCAGCCCTACAGCCCAAACATGTCGTCCCGTGACTTCCATCTCTTCGGTCCGCTGAAAAAACATCTCAAAGGGGATCGCTTCCACTCGGGCGACGAAGCGAATGACACTGTAGAGGACTGGCTCTTGTCACAGACACAGGAATTCTGGGAACAGGGAATCCTTCGCTCGTTAAACAGTGGGATAGTTGTGCCCAGGCCTCTGTTGATTACTTCAATTATACCCACAGTGTCGTTTCGTACCTTTCCATTTGAAGGCCCGTCGTTGTATGAATTGACATATTTGTTTTATACGTTTTTTACCACCAGTTTAGTGTCTATTGTTATGTTGTTATAGTCTTCAGTCCGGAGACTGGTTTGATGCAGCTCTCCACCCTACTCTATCCTGAGCAAGCCTTTTTATCTCCTCATAAGAACGGCAACCCACATCCACTTGAATCTGCTTACTATACGCGTCTCTTGGCCTCCCTCTGCGATTTTTACCCCACACACTTCCCTCCAATGCTAAATTTACGATTCCCCGATGTCTAAGAATGTGTCCTACCAAGCGAACCCTTCTTTTAGCCAGGGTATGCCAAAAAATCCTTTTCTCACCAATTCTGTTCAGTACTTCTTCATTGGTTATGCGATCTATCCACCTAATCTTCAGCATTTAGTGTCTAAGTAGGTGTCTAAGTAGATGATAAATCACTACAAAAAACTGTCTAACCGTAATATAACGTTTGAACGAGACATAAATGATCTCAAGCATAAAACAACATGCTTAAAATTATAAACCTCAGCTACGGCCTTATAAAGACCTAAATCAACTATTAAATGTAACAGCATAAATACATTTTGTGAAAGTAAACACACAGAGAGGCGGGCAGGCAGGCACAAAAAAGAAAGGTGTTTTTATTACTAACTATCTCTTCAAATGGACAGCTTCTGTGGCGACAGAAGTGTAACATCTCAAAAGACATTGTATAAGATTTATTTCTGATTTGCGGTAGTATTAATAACACATTAACAATGAGATAAATAGAAATGGATACAGACGGTCGATAGGCACCTCTTATATTGGTACACTGAATGCAATGGAAGGGCAGCACAGCAACGTTATTTTCAGCTGCTTTTGCAAAAACCTTCTTGCATGCCTTCGACGGCTGTTGCATTTCTCTCTGTTTTATCTTACACGTTTTGGAGCTTCCAAAACACAGGATTTTCCACTGTTTTCAGGACATTTTCTCACCTGCTGCTTATAGAATCGTGTTGCTTGTATCTTTAAAGTAGCGTCGAAAGGTGTGACTGAACCATAGGAAATATAGACCGCCTTCTTAACGGCCAAAATATCGGAGAGTAAATGCCAGTCGTCAACTGCGGAACGGTTAATAAAACTATATACTAAAATATTCACACAAAAGAAGTCATACAACATTCACCAGAAACGTATGAGAGCACTGCATATTAAATAAGTCATCATATGAAATTGTTCATACCATAAAACTACCTGGGCCGGCCGCGGTGGCCGAGGGGACTGAGGCGCTCCAGTCAGGGTCTGCACGGCCACTACGGTCGGGGGTTCGAATTCCCCCTCGGGCATGGATATTTGTGCCGTCCTAGTTCGTAGGTAGTTGAAACTAGTTTGTAAGTTTAGGGACTGATGACCCCATAGTTAAGTCCCATAACCTATATAAACATTTGAACATTTTGAAAACTACCTGGACCTGAAATTGTGGTTCTGCCTTAGAAGAAGTTGAGAAGTTGTGGGCGTTCCAATCATCAAATACCAATGTATGTATAGCTGACTGAGTGATTAGTGTAGATGTTTATTAAGATATCGTCTATCCGGTTGGAAATAAAGAGATGTTACTGTTCGTAATTACAGTCATATAATCATACACCGTCCTTCGCCACGTTAATCAATACTTGTTCACTAACAACAATCGCACACACTACCTTTAACTCTTGCAGAGTTCGAATTTGCGGAATATTTGGGCCAAAGATACAGGAGAATGTTTTTACAGAAAAGTTATCCATATCGTTCGCGATTGTTAAGTTCAGCGATGCACCTGAAATTAGTATTGAAATCCACTGGAGAAGTTCTATTGGCATATTCAGCGTCGGCGTGAAGATGACGTATTGTTGTTCTGCAATTCATTAGTTACCTACTGGAAAGAAAGAATGTCAATTTCCATATTCAGAAACTGTTCAGGGGTAGCCAATGTGCTCAAAGAACTCAGTCGATCTCTAAAATTATCCTACTCCTTTTTTGTGATTTTATTTTATTCTCGTATAAATGAAACGAGGGTAAAACCCTAGGAGTGAAGATGAATGTAACACGCGCTTGTTTCGGTCAGGGTGCGGAATAGTAGAAGTTGAGGAAATAGTCCCACTGGGAAGTAAACTTTTACTGGGGGTTGTTTGCCGTGAGGGGTTCTTTTCCAGACGAGAGAGACAGAGGGTGGGGGAGGGGGGGGGAGAGGCGGACGGTGTAGGTAGGGGAGAGAAAGCAAAGACGAACTCCCATCACACTTACGTGCCGACTTCTGCAGGGGGGCACTGGGTCAGGGGTTAACGATGCTGCCACCGAGGTCGCCACTCGTCTCGGAGAGTAGGCCACCAAGTTAACAAAGTTTACTGACGCCTCGACTGCCACGAAACGATAGTCTTTTTTGCTCTTTGACATAAAGTCCAAGATTGTGTAAGATATTTACCGTTGTTTCTTCCGTTCCTTTCTAAATACTGCACATTTAACTGAATGGAGGACACGGAATTTCCCATAGTTGATACACAGGTGTAATATCCATGGAGTTCACTTTCCGGTGCAAATTGGGCTTTCCGTACTGACTGAATGTGTGTTGAAATAGCATGCATTTAATGAATCACAGGGAAAGGAAATATACGAATTTAAATGATTATTTTAACCTTAACATGTACAGAATTGCCACCGACGTCCAAGACAAAAGCTTGGTTTTGTGCGCCATACAAAATAAAACCCACTTAGTTTCAAGTTGGTACGGAATTCTGCAATTGGCATTCTGAATTTGGCCCCTTACTTAGCTTGCATTTATCGCGAATCTTTAATACAGCGCAATGTTCCTAGTGATTGGAAAAAAGCGTAGGTGACTCCCGTTTATAAGATAGGAAAGAGAACTGAATCACATAATTACAGACCAATATCGTTGACATAAGTTTCCTGTAGAATTTTGGAGCATATTCTCAGTTCGAATATAGTATATTTCCTTGAGACGGAAAAGCTTCTTTCTATGAATCAGCACGGGTGTAGGACACATCGTTCATGTGAAACTCAGCTTGCCCTTTTCTCACATGACATCTTGCGAGCCATGGATGAAGGGCAACAGGCGGATTGTGTTTTTCTCGACTTCAAAATGGCATTTCACGCGGTGCCACACTGCAGACTTCTAACGAAGATACGAGCTTATGGAATAGGTTCACAGATTTGTGACTGGCAGGAAGACTTCCTAAGTAATAGAATGCAGTACGTTGTTCTCGACGGCGAGTGTTCATCAGAGACGAGTGTATCGTCAGGCGTGCCCCAGGGGAGTGTGATTGGACCGCTATTTTTTTTATCTATATAAATGATCTGATGGACAGAGTAACTTGTAATTTGCGGCTGTTTGTTGATGATGCTGCGGTGTGTAGGAGGGTGTCGTCTTTTACTGACTGTAATAGCATACAGGATGACTTAGACAAAATTTCTAGTCGGTGCGAAGAATGGCAGCTAGCTCTCAATATAGAAAAATGTAAGGTGATACGCATAAGTAGGAAAAACAATCCCATAATGTTCGAATAAAGCATTAGTAGTAAGCTTCTTGATGTAGTCGCGTCGTTCAAATATCTAGGCGTAACATTGCAGTGCGATATGAAATGGAGTGAACATGCAAGGACAGTTGTGAGTAAGGCAGACAGCCGACTTCGGTTTATTGGGAGAATTTTCGGAAGATGTACTTCATCTGTAAAGGAGACCGCGTATAAAACGCTTGTGCGACCACGTCTTCAGTATTACTCAAGTGTTTGGGACCCGCAGCAGTTCATTTTAAAGGAAGACATAGAAGCAGTTCAGCGGCGAGCAGCTAAGTTTGTTACTGGTAGGTTCGCCCAAAGCGCGAGTGTCACGGAAATGCTTAGGTAGTCCTTGCAGGTGCGGTGATCACTGTGTCCCCAGTGGTGTAGTGGTCAGCGAAGCTGACTAGAAAGCAGAAGACTCTGGTTCGAATACCGGCTGGGTACACATTTTCAGCTTCGCCCATTCGCAGTTGATGTCATATATTCTGTGAATATGAAATAACAACAACTAAAGGATCAGAAGTGACGTCTGTTCTTTAGGAAAAGACGCCACATGCCTGTAGCTTACCACTTCATATCAAATAAGTGGTAGTATGGTGGATACAACGTCTGACAATAAAGTTCGGTGACTGAAGTCAGAACGGTCGATCGGGTTAACACAGGCGAATCACAACGTTGCACCTGCGTAGCGGACGGTGATGACAACCTCCCTCCACCGTAGCAAAGCAAATGTTCGTATGGCTTATGGGGCTTAAGTGTGTGGTCATCAGACCCTAAACTTACAAAATACTTATGAACTAACTTATACTTAAGACGACAAAAACAGCCATGCCCAAGGGAGGACTCGAACCTCCGACGCATGAGACCACGCGATCCGCAACGTGGCGCTGCAGACCGCTCGGCTACTGCCGCGCGGCCTACACCGTACTTCATTTAAGTATCGTGTGTGTTCCGTGTTCGACCTGGAGGACAAAGTGCTTGTTTAGTGCGCTGGTTCTGAACTGAGAATAGGACAACGAACCCACACAGGAAGAATTTAAAGTTTTAAGTTTGGTAAGACACCTAAAGAAAAACATGAGAGACTGGTAGGTGTTTATGGGAATCAAGCACTGTTCATGAAGTATGTGTACGAGTGGTTCGCCCATTTTCGAGAAGGCCGCGAAAGACCTTCTGAACATCCTCCATACCCGCCGCATCTCAATCCTCCAGATTTTTTCCTATTCCATCGACTCAAACCCGCTTTGAAAGGAAAGACATTTGTCGATTTTTCTGACTTAGAACGAAAAGTGAACACCATCCCAAAGGAAGACTTGGTTCAAAGTTTCCAGGACATGTATCGCAGAGCTCAGCGGTGCATGGTTATCGGAGATGACTATTTCAAAGTACAGAAAGGTAACTGTGGTTCATAGTTCATTTGCGTCAATATCACAGGGCTATTCACCGAACTTTATTGTCAGAGACTGTATAATAAGTTACAGCTAATCTTTTTCCTCTTTATGTAATCGAAAGAAGGAAAGGCATATTCTGTTATATAGGACCGATAGTTTCAATGTTCAAATGTTTGTAAATCTATGGCACTTAACTGCTGCTGTTATCAGTCCACAGGCTTACAAACTAATTAAACTAACTTACGCTAAGGAGAACACACACACTCATGCCCGAGGGAGCTCCAACGGCGAGCAACACGCGCGCTCCGCAGCAAGGCGCCCTAGAGCAAAAGGTAGTCTAATTTCCTGTTCCTAAAGGTGTAATAACCTTACACTACGCGATAAATGAGCATTTTTTGTCATGCAAACATGTATAAGTTCAAATGAAATACGTTATACGGAAAATAAAGTACCTGTAAATATTATCAAGACAAGGCAACATCCGGAAGGAAGCCTAGGGTTTATCGTCCCGTCGACTGCGTGGTCATTAGAAACGGAATCACGATAGGATTTTCGGGTAAGGATGACAAAGAAAACTGACCGTGCCCTTTGAAAGGAATCATCCAGGCATTTTTCTTGAGTGATTTATGGAAATCAAAAATGTTCATATGTTTGTTAAGCTTAAGGGACTTAACTGCGGGGTCATCAGTCCCTAAACTTACAAACTACTTATGAACTACCTTATACTAAAGACGACACAAACATCCATGCCCGAGGGGGAATTCGGCCTCACGCATCGTAGCATAGCACCTCAATGCGCTCGGCCGCTCCGCCGCGGCAAGGGACAGCACAGTAAACCTAAATCTGGACAGCAGAAGATGGATTTGAACGAGTAGCCTGTCCAATGCGAATCCAATGCGTTAACAATGATTCACATTGCTCGGTGTACTAAAAAGAATATTATTGTTAAACAACTAGTCCAAAATTTAAAAAGGAAATGTATAACGTATGAACTTGTACATGAACGTACGAAGACGCAGGCCAGTGCCATATGTGAATAGGAATTGCTTAAGTAGCTGCAACAAACTGTGTGATAGACGTTCGCTACTGACGAAGTAAAAGTTTATGTGTCCATTTCACATAAAAATGTTGGCCAGTTATGTCCGTATTGATTTAACTTCATGTTAATGACACAATCGTACACTTGATTGGATCTTGCACTACATAAATACGTTTAGGTTTTAACATCTGATCCAAATACCGAGGAGAACAGATGTCCTTTAATACAACAGAGTAGCGTTCAAATATCAACTGTTAAGCAGAAGAAATGTCCGACTAGGAAGATAAAGGGGGATAATTGACATGTTCCGTTTAGGGATTACCACGAAAAATCATTAGGATCCTAATTACAATTCGTAAACAGAAACAATTAATTTATGTGCCAACATAGCGTGTGTAATTCTGCCTCCACACTAGATCACGATACATTAGCACGCGATCTTCGAATGTAGCAGCATGACCAACATAAAAAAAACTTCTATGGAAGCTAGCTATAAAACGAGTTATTGAGCTACAACGTTGTAGCGCTGATCTACGGCAACATCTATACAATACAATTAAATATTGAATCTTTAATGTTCCTACATGTATTTTCTTTTCGTGACTGGAACTTGAGACGAATAAATGTAAATCTCACAAGCTGTAATGATTAACAAAACTTTATCTACGCGATACTTGTGACAATGGAACCTTGGAGAGCTATAGCATGATCATAGGTTCCTTAATAGGAATGGGTTTTTCAGATTTTGGGAGCATGTTTTCAAAAGTTAATTTGCATCTTCCTTAGCACTTTTACCAGTTCAAATCTTTATTCATAAATGCGACTGTCTAATATATATTTGAGGATGGTATCAAAGATTTTCACAAAAGACGTTCAGTTTTCCCTGTCAAACTGATATGATAAGACTGTCGTCGAGTTCCCATGCAGTGCAACACCGGGTCACTGTTACATCCAAACACCCCATAGATCTGGATACAGCAGGAATAAACCTGCTATAGAATGGAAAACCACCCTGAAGTCCCTCCCAAAACTCTGTGAGGTACTGAAAACTTTGTCACACCAGCACACAGTTCATCCATCCTATTCGCAGTGATCACTGTAACGTCTGGCACTGTTCACCATGTTCATGCACTTATGAAGCGCATGCCAGTAACTGAATGTTAACAGGATTACAATTTTCTAAATAATGCTGCTCCCTTTCCATTTCGCTGCTGCCCGTAACTCGAAAGAAATGTTGTTTTTAGTCATTCTTTTTAGCTTAACAGGCCAGGCAAAGACATCAATACGATCTGTCTATATATCGCACCTCGGCAAGAAGATAGACACAAGTCAAAAAACGGCAATTTTTACCTTAGCACTGAAAAATGTACATGAATAGCCTCGATATACATAAAAATGTCATATCGTTTCTCGCACTTTGTCCATCTGAGAACAGTAGTGTCATTCTCGTTGTAGGTTAGCTCACGATTCATCAACGGCCATATCTGCATTTTTGATTTGGGGGCCCATGAATGTACATATTTGAAAACATTTTAAAACGAAAGCAAATGTGTTTTCAACGCAAACTTATGTTTTTTTAAATGGACACCCTATATTTTTTCTTCAGCAATCCACAGCATGACAAATCACATAAACAATGGCGTTGATTGCATCGCAATATTCCAATTACATCCCGAGATATTGCGACGCGAAGTTGGCGCTTGAAATACGCGAAACGCGCGTGTAGCGCACGTCCTGAGACTCAGGCGAGAACACCATGCTGCTCAGGACGTGCGCTAGCCGCGCGTTTCGCGTATTTCAAACGTCAACTTCGCGTCGCAATATCTCGGGATGTAATTGGAATATTGCGATGCAATCAACGCCATTGTTTATGTGATTTGTCATGCTATGGATTGCTGAAGAAAAAATATAGGGTGTCCATTAAAAAAAAAAAAAAAAAAAAAAAAAAAAAAAACGTAGGTTTATGTTAAAAAACACATTTGCTTTCGTTTTAGAATGTTTCCAAATATGTACATTCATGGGCCCCAGCCGTACATTGATACCGGTGAAAGTCGTTTCCCAATAGCTCTTATTGTTCCAGAGATATTTTGGGTGGACAAGATAGCTGGGACACCACCCTATATATATATATATATATATATATATATATATATATATATATATATATATTTTTTCTGAAGGCATTTGTATGGAGTGTTGCCTTGTATGGGAGTGAAACATGGACGATAAGCAGTGCGGACAGAAAGAGGATAGAGGCTTTTGAAATGTGGTGCTACAGAAGAATGCTGAAGATTAGGTGGGTGGATCGCGTAACTAATGAGGAGGTACTGAACCGAATTGGGGAGAAAAGAAATTTCTGGCATAGCTTGACTAAAAGAAGGGATAGGTTGGTAGGACACATTCTTAGACATCAAGGAATTGTAAAATCAGCGTTGGAGGGAAGTGTGTGGGGTAAAAATCGCAGAGGGAGACCAAGAGACGCGTATAGTAAGCAGATTCAAGTGGATGTGGGTTGTCGTTCTTATGAGGAGATGAAAAGGCTTGCTCAGGATAGAGTAGGGTGGAGAGCTGCATCAAACCAGTCTCTGGACTGAAGACCACAACAACAACAACATATATATATATGTGTGTGTGTGTGTGTGAGTGAGTGAGTGAGTGTGTGCTCTGTGAGCTAATTTGGTAAGAATGGACAAGGCAATTTCCTACGTTCGTATACTCTAGTATAAGCAGATTACAACCAGACGAGGTTAGACGTAACGAACACAGAAGTTAACTGGTGCTCATCGCCTAGCGGGCTGTCTGAATACGTAGATGTGTCCGCGTGCTGCAGGCCTCACGTTGTCCTGATTGCTGAGTTTCTACGGGCTACGGCGGAATTCCAGTGCAGCGTGCCCACTGGCGATCGATCGTCTAGTTACTTGTCACGTAGCGCTAAGCGTAATGCGCCGCGTTGTAACAGTGCCTGCCCACTTAACCCTGCAACAGTGGCGCCTCTTTTTCTCCGTGCAGTAAACGCATGGCACCTCTCAGTGTTTCATTAATTTCAGCAGTAAAAGTAATACCCGAGCTTCTGGGCGCTTCGTAAGTTTGTGCATATGGTAGGAAGCAAAACATTTTATGTAATCAATAAAAATTGCAGCTTTTGAAAGTGACCAAATAAATAATTGACTAAGAATCACTGATTAAGTGTTTTAAGCTTTCCAAGTGATACGGACCGGCAGTATACTGTCATTTAGTGCAAGCAAATCCATGCACATTAGAAGTGCTTACGACTAACGAAAAATTCAAATTCAAAAATGTTCAAATGTTTGTAGAGCTTATGGGACTTAACTACGGGGTCATCAGTCCCTAAACTTACAAACTACTTATGAACTAGCTACAACTAAGGACGGCACAAATATTCATGCCCGAGGGGGGATTCGAACCCCCGACCGTAGTGGCCGTGCAGACCTTGAATGAAGCGCCACAGTACCCTCGGCCACCGCGGCCGAAAATTCAAATTCAAAATTTGTAAAGCTTATGGGACTGACAGAATATTAACCGCAATTTTGTGACGTTGGTAAGATTTCAACTTCACTGCCATCCGTTCGATTTCGTGGCCATCCGAAGTTAGAAGGAAATTTTCTTTGTCGTCTTCCATTGCTCGTCGCTGAAAACATAAATCTGGAATATTACCCCAGTCAAACATTCAAATGTTTGTAAATCGATGGGACTTACCTACTGTGGTCATCAGTTCCTAGGCTTACAAACTACTGACACTAACTTGAAGTAACTTGTGCTAAGGACAACACAATCACCCACACACCCATACCCAAGGGAGGACTCGAATCCCTGAAGGCTAACGGCCGCGCGCACCGCAGCAGGGCTCATTAGTGTGCACGGCTATTCTGCCGCGGCTTACTTCAGTCCCAGAATTTCATTGGGCGTGGTCCTTCAATCTATATATATGAAAATGAATGTTTATCTGTATGTCCTCTATGTGTTCATAGAACATTCATTCGATTGCAATGAAACTTTGGTGAACTGTTCTCCGTACGCCCACGAAGGTTTCTGACGGAAAAACAAAAGAGCACGACACTTAGATCAGGAGATATGACGTCATAAATAATGAAAGGCCACCGCGTGAGAACACCCAGATTTATGCGTCAGTTATATGTTGTTTGTTAAGCTTATGGGAATTAACTACGGGGTTATCAGTCCCTAAACTTACAAACTACTTATCAACTACTTACGAATTAGGACGGCACAAATATCCATGCCCGAGGGGGGATTCGAACCCCCGACCGTAGTGGCCGTGCGGACCGTGACTGGAGCGCCTTAGTCCCCTCGGCCACCGCGGCCGGCGCGGCAGTTATAGGAAAATTGCCGTAGTTGCGGACCTGCAACAAAGTTTGCATGTAATCTCAGAAATTTTTGAAGCATTTAGTAACTGAGACCGCCGGCCGTGGTGGCCGCGGAGACTGAGGCGCTCCAGTCACGGTCTGCACGGCCACTACGGTCGGGGGTTCGAATCCCCCCTCGGGCATGGATATTTGTGCCGTCCTTAGTATAAGGTAGTTCGTAAGTAGTTTGTAAGTTTTTTTTTTTTTTTTTGTTTTTGAGTAGCTGAGACCACCCCCCTCCCCCCAACACACACACACAAAATGATAAAACGAAAAGAAGTCTACCGCTCACAACAGTTTCGCTGTAGAAAAAATGTTTGTAGAGTTTTTTGGACTTAACTACGGGGTCATCAATCCTGAAACTTACAAACTACTTATGTACTAGCTTATACTAAAGCTGGCACAAGCATCCATGCCCGAGGGGGGATTCGAACACCCGACGGGGAGCGGCCTCGCGCATCGTAGCATAGCGCCTCAATGCGCCCGACCGCTCCGCCGCGGCTCGCTGTATATGCCGTAAATCTGTCGTATCAGGCATGACCTTGTATCAAATAAAGTTAGCATTACAGATTTGCATGTTACTATTTATTTTAGACTACAAGTCTCCCTTAATTCCCTTGCATCCAAAATTAAGCAATCATGTCTTAGTCTCTATCTATATAAAAGCGAAAGTACACTCACTCAGTCACTGACAAAACACGAAATCTCGAAAACTACTGCACTTATGAAGCTGAAATTTGGCAGGAATGTAATTTAGAGATAAAAATGTCAACTAAGAAAGTATTTTGTGTCAGGTGCATGGCGGGAGGGATGAAATAACATTAAATAAAACAGAAACATACTTTCAATACACCCTAAGTTGAGGACCGTGCAGCGATCAGTTGGCATAGTACATAAACTATGTGCTTGATCATTTTCCCGTTCGGAGTGTTATGTTATGTCCTCACTTTCTTCCGGCTTGAAGATCAATGTAAGCGACCGGACTAAATAATTAGAGCAGAATGTGAACAATACAGCCTAACTTTGGTTCATTTCATTTACAAGAAGTGACAGAGGTTCTAGCATTTGAAGCAGTTCAGATTCCCAAATGAAATGAATCCAATGTTTCATATTAATTATTGGGTTTTTACGTGTGCAGTGATATTGGTGAGGAAAAAACGTTCCTTGTTAACATGTGGACTATTTATACTAGTGATCTCGCTTTTGGGTGAAAAAAGATATGACTATACAACATTCTTTCTTGTTCTCTAGAGTCGCCTTTTCTCGAGGCAGTGAAATTCCTAAGCTATTGTTTGTGATCCTCCTGCATTAGCTATCAACACACAGAGGAATTAACGACGGTAGCTGCCAGTGAACATTGAAATAAATCAATGGGCAATGTTGACAATTTGTGCCTAGTCAGGTTCGAACCCACATCCTCCTGTTTACGAAGCAATTGCTCTGACCAGCAGGTCACTTGGGACACAGGAATCACCCCGACCGCGCGGGCAACCTATGCATGCTAACCGTCAGACTCTACTTTTCACCTTATCCGCAAAATTCTAACGTAGTACTCTACCTTTTAACACTTATTAATTGCGGAATTTAAAATGCATCCGCATTGAAATTGTGAATTGCCTGTTGGAGCAGATATACAATTATTTGTATGGTGTCTGTTCTTTTATGACATGTCCGTAACAACAGACGCCATTTGTTGAGAGTAACGGGCGTAATTTTAAGAATCCGAAATATTTAAACAATTCGACCGTCTCAAGCCATTGAAGTATATCAAATGGCAAATATGAAAGTTTATGCTGGACCGGGATTCGAACCCGGAATTCCCGCTTTGGGCCAGCGGTCGCCTAAACCAATTAGGCAATGCAGTCACGCTTCTCTTCCAACCCAAATCCTCATCCTGTAGAGCACTACGTTTGCAGTGCCCCTTGCCCATTTGATTCCACATGCTCGCAATGTATAATTGTATATCTACATCTACATAGATTGCAAATCACATTTAAGTGCCTGGCACAGTGTTCATTGACCACTTTCATAATCTTTCTCTACCGTTCCATTCTCTAATAGCGAGCGGGAAGAAAGAACACCTAAATCGTTCCGTTATCGATCTTATTTCTCTTATTTTATTGGGATGGTCATGTAATGTGTCCCTATGTAGGTGGGTGCTAGCAACATATTTTCACATTCAGAAGTAAAAGTCGGTGATTGAAATTTCGCAAATAGATCTCGCCGCAACGAGTAATGTCGTTCTTTGAATAATCTCCACCTCAAATCGTGCAACATTTCCGTGACGCCCCCCCCCCCCCCCCCTATAACGCGATAAAACAAAATCGACCTGCCCTTCTCTGAATCTTAGAGGCGTTCTGCCAATGAAATTTAACCTTTGGTTCGCCTTCCCCACAATATTTTCTGTGTGTTCTCTCCAGTCTAAGTTGTTCGTAATTGTAACACGTAGATATTTCGTAGAATTTACGACCTTAAGGTTTCAATGATTTATTGTGTAACTGAAGTTCGCGGATTTCTTTTAGTGGTCATGTGTATTACTTCACACTTTTCATTATTTAGTGTTAATTGCCAATTTTCGCACCATGTAGAAATTTTGTCTGCCCCTTGCGGGAATCCAATATAGGCTGCAAGAAAGTGGAATCGTAGTGTGCTACAAGGAGAGAATTTCGCTTGGAAGGGAATCGAGCCTCTATAGCGTAATTGGTTAAGGTGACTGCTTGCCCTAAGCGGGAAATCTGGGTTCGAATCCCGGTCCAGTACAAATTTTCATCTTTGCCATTGGATTTCTTTCAATGCCCTGATACGGTCGAGATGTTTAAATATTTTGAATTATGTCTTCTGTACAGTATGCCTTTAATTAATATTGTTATTATTTTTTTGATATATTAGACGTTCATTTCATATACTGAGAATATTTTAAATATACCTGTTCTTCGTCTGGTTCAAATCAAAAGTCAGGATTGTTTAAAACATATGCGGGTGCAAACAACGGTTACAGAGGACACACGACTTCAAAATTTGAAGCAGTTTGAATGAAGGTTCCTCGTATATCCTCCATGGTGGATTAAATGTGTTGTATGCCTTACAAAACGAACATTCATTATATGCATCAACATATAACGTACTAGATTAAACCCGCAGTTCCGCTCGCGTGTTGGTTTGTTATTATAGATAAGCTATCTTTCAGTAGTGTGCTATGAGACTGGTTTTGAAGGATGAAATGAAATACAATACCTTCTTTAGAAACAAACATTTTTAATCAACATTCAAGTAAAAAAATAAAATTATTCGTATGCTTATCGTTACAGAGAAAGAGCTGAAGACATTGTAGCACTCATAGACCAAAGATATGGTCTGTGGCATCACGTTTCGGTATATGTAACGTCTTTGCTATAGAGTCGCAAACGTCATCGCTGGCCTTTAGTCGGAATTTTTTTATAATTTGACGACTTTCAACCACCATATCTTCCACCCCCTTACAGCTATCGGCATGGAACTGCTATGGTGTACAACGGGAGACTTCTGAGAACAATTACACAAAGACCATTCGTTTGCGTTCTGTACTTTTCGCTGCAGAGCGAAATATTAACACACACGTAGAATTTTAGATACACCGATAACTTTTCATCCCAACATACTCCACCCATTTATCATTATCAACCCTCAAGCAACAATGCCACCAATGAAACCATTTTCAAAGATAAAATATAATTTTCGCAGAGTAATTATTGTTCCGCATTTCACGTTATATTCTTCAAATTACTAAATATCTATCAGATCGCTATAAAACCGTGCCTAAAACCTTCCTCAGGTATAAATTAGTAACTGTACAAATATTTTAGCCTCTGCGTCTTGTCGTTCGGACACGATAAGCGTACACCGAACAGACATATACATTAATATATATATAGATAAATATCTATCCGATCGCCATAAAACCGTGCCTAAAGCCTTCCCCAGGTACACATTAGTAACTGTACAAATTTTTAGCTCTTTATGTCTTGTAGTTCAGACGTGATAAACGTACCCCAAACAGACATTCACATTTATAGATATAGAAGATAGCATCTATGGTCGTAACTCTTCTACCTTTAAATACAATTTATTAATTCTTGCTCCCGATATTCGTCTAGAGGATGAATCGCGTGAATCTAATGTCAACTTCATAATCATTTGTTCATTACATAAGCTAATGTAGCAATTTCACAAAGCGTAAATAACACATGAAGCTAGACTCTTACGATATATTAGGTTACATTTCGAATATGGTTGCCAAATTCTCATGTGACTGTTCAACATCTTCGTCAGGATTCGATTGCAACCCACATTGTCAGCCTACTCCATTGACCGTACCCTTGCCCGCTTCACAGCCGCGCGCAAGCCAAACAATAGCCGTTGATTTTCAGTGACCTGATTGACGTTGTACGTCGCGGCACAAAGCCTCAAATTGGGATACTGTTACATCGAATATCTGGCTCAGTACTGGTGTACAAGGGACACCTCAATTTAATGATCGCACGTGCTACTGAAACACAATAATTGATATTTAGTGCGCATTGTTTGCTTGCATATGGTATTTGAAGAAAGATATTGTAGAGGTAAGTGGATATTTAGAATGTAAAAACACCTACGTATTGCTTGCGACTATTTTAATATAAGTAAAACGTTCTTCAGTTTGAACCATATAACGCGTTGAACTTTTTATTAGTTCTGATGGCTTTTTAAAATAGTACAGTAGAAAGTATGTACAGAGATATAAAATCTCCCTACGAATACAACTCAAAAAATTCCACACCAATTCTCGATAGAAGGGAACTTTTCACTGGTGCCTTACGTAGATAGAAGTATTACCTACGGTCCCACCTGGCGAAATGTATGGCTCTTGTGACCGACTCAGAATAAAAATGTCATTAAGAAGACTTTCATAAGACACCCGAGTAAAAAGGAACACTGGCGCAAGAACATGAATAGAGTACGTTTATATTACGAAAGTAGCTCCCTAGTGCTTCTGAAAGGAGAGGTTGCGACACCATTACAGTCAGGATTATGCAGATTCTGATACGGGAAAAGTAGAGTAATGATGCCATTCATTGAGGTGACAGAGTGAGTCTGTACAGATACATACAGCGTAAATCGTTCACACAAGGTACAATACGGAGGTGCGTTGGCACAGCTGTCATTTGCACCCCGGTACGTCATGTGAAAAGGTCCGCAGTGGCCGACGGCCTGACGTTTATGACCGAGAGTTATGGAGTTTGCATCGAGTTGTCAGTGCCAACAGACAAGCAGCCCTACATGAAATAACAACAGAAATAAATGTGGGCGTACTATGAGCATTACGACAGTTGGCCGTAATTAGGCGTGACTGGGCTATGGCAGCAGACGACCGAGTAGAGTGGCTTTGCTAACAGCACGACATCGCTTGCAGCGCCCCTCCTGGTCTCGATACCATTCCGGTTGGACCCTAGAAGACTAGAAATACCTGGCTTGGACAGATGACAGCTGGTAAAGGCAGATGGTTTGGTTAGAGTTAGGTGAAGACCCCACGAAGCCGTGGATCCAAGTTATTAACAAAGAACTGTTCCTTTTTCCCGCGAGCTATTAGAGAATAGAACTATAGATAAATACGGTGTGTCCACAAAGTCTCACCGCAGTGGCGATCGCGTGTCTCGCGTTATGGGGTGTGAAAGGTTGGCAGCACAGAAAAAGCGCACCTGCACGCGTTCCGTGGACCTGCAGTGGTAGTAAAGTGGGGGTAGTGTTGCGTGTTACTGTTGCGTGTTGCTGTTACTAGTGTTATTGTCTTGTTCTTGTATACGCTTAGTGTAGTGAAAATATCTGCTTTCTATTACGCGCGAAACATTAGTATAGGTATTCGAAAATAAATGTAAAGTGTTGAACTATGCCTTCAAGAAAGAGGAAATCATTTTCAGCACCTACTGTGACAATGGTGTGTACAGTGTATTTTCTTGTGATTAATATAACTAATTAATTTCATTGATTTAATTGTAATAATGTTGAATCCCATCTCGCAACATAACGGCAGCCAGTAGCAGGGAAACCCAGCCGCTAGCTTATACGACATGAATGTATGTGCCCTGCAAGACGAGACACGCAGAGGTCGCCGCTGCGGAGAGACTTTGCGCACACACTGTATCACAAAAGTGGTTCGATGAACGCTCTGCAATGCACTTCATTGTGACTTGAAAAGTATCCATGTAGAAGCTGGTGGTGGCTACGTAATGTTGTGGACTGTGCTATAGATAATGTACTTGGTCCTCTTGTCCAAATGAGCCAATCATTCACTGAAAATGGTAATCTTCTGCTACTTGATGACAATTTGCAGCTATTCAGGCATTTTATGTTCCCAAACAACAACTGAATTTTTATGGATAACACGCCATGTCATCGGCCACAATTATTCGCGATTGGTTCAAGGAAGATTCTGAATAAGTGCGTAGATCCAGAAAGGCCGACATGAATCCCATAAAACATTTATGCCATTTTATCGAGAGGTCAGTTGGTGCCCAAAGCCCTCCACTGGTAACACTTTCGCAAATATAGACGGTTGTAGAATCAGAATGGCTCAATATTCCAGCAGGGGACTTCCAAAGACTTGTTGAATCAATGCCACGTCTAGTTTCTGCACTTCGCTAGGCAAAAAAAGGTCCGACTCGATATCGGGAGATATTCCATGATTTTTGCCAACCCTAGGTAGTTGCTCAACAGTCGTGCCTCGCGCTTCGACTTTGAGGGTAAAGCTTCTACAGTTCCAGAAACAATAGTCAACTACGTTAGTACATGTTTCGCCAATTGGGACACACTGTTTCAGTCATCGCCAACCACTACACACGAGTGGTGGTCCACCCCTGGTTTTGAGCGGAAATGAGTCAGCAAGCTGCAACCAGCACCAGACGGTGTCTTCACTAAGTCTGGATACTACTTACAGGGCGCCTCCAGAACAGCTTCCACTAGTTGGATAGCAATTATATGCTACAGTCCACATTCTTGGTGGACTGAAGATCAATCCTGGGCCATTTACTGCCTGATCGGGCGGACACTCACTGTTGACTGTTGCCCTTTGCAGGCACACGACATCACTGCCATTCATGGTGAAGGCCGCGATATGAAATCGGCACGTGTCCTGGTACACGTCCTGCTGTCCTAGTATAGCGGAGGCAGGCCAGCTGCCGCGAACGTCGTGGGCTGCCACTCCACACGTTTCTGATCAGTTCTACAGTCGCCACGCCTTCTTGGCTGACACCATTCCTTGAAGAAATTCGCAACGTGCAGCATGTTCACTGTACTTTCCACCAGACCGAGACCAGCCTACGTCACGGAGGGCACTGACTGCCTTCTCACTACCGTGGTAGCTGCTGTAGATTGTAACCAAATGAAGAGAGTTTTTCAATAAGTACTGCTTCAATAACGGATCACGCCTGGAAACTGCCACCACATTACTGCAGCCATGCCCAAGCTGCTCAATTGTAGACATCTAGACCTGTCACAGCCAGCTCACCACTCACTTCTTAAAGTAATGAACAGTCTCATTTTTTGACTGCAGTGGAGAACACTTTGCTATGTACAGGCTTTTCTCTGTAACTTCAAAGGGACTATATCCGCATACGGAAGAACTTCAGTTATTCATGATGGCGGCAGTGTCAGGACCATTGGAGGTGGCGGATCATATGCCGGAAATGATTGTGCTAGTATGGCTACGTGTCCTGCGTATTCAGGACGGCTCAAGGTCGTTCCAAGCCATTTGCAGTGGGCATCAGGGCCAAGCGTCGCGTGCACCCGCAGTGCCACAGTAGCCACCGCTGACCGATGCAGCCAGCAGTATCTGTCTTTAGCGTCAACAAGACTTCGCCTCTGAATTGGAAAGACCAGTTAGACTTAAGCACGCTATTTTGTTCGCTTACACGTGACTACTAGAATTTTTCATCATTCAAGCCTTTAAACTAAATTGACTTCTATAAAAATATTGTTAATCACGAAGTTTCAAATACTGTTGTAGTTATGAACGTTTCTCCACATTAGAAGTACTTTGGTGTATGTATTACGCTGGTGCATAAGTTAGTAGCGTTTGCCACGGTGGAATGGCCAAGGCACCTGGCTGGGGAGCGTACAGTTGCTCCCCGTCGGAGTTTCAAGTCCTCCCTAAGGCTTGGGTGATTTGGTTGTCCTTACATTACTTCAGGTTAGTTTAAGTAGTTTGTAAGCCTAGGGACTGATAACGATACTGGTTAAGTCCCGCAGATAAACAAACATTTGAATTAGTGCCGTTTTCCAAAAAATGTTCAAATAGTTGTTAAGCTTATGGAACTTAATTCCGGGTTCATCAGTCCCTAAGCTTACAAACTACTTATAAACTAACTTATATTAAAGACAACACAAACGTCCATGCGCGAGGGAGGATTCGAAACTCCGACGGGGAACGGCCTCGTGCATCGGAGCATAACGCCTCAATGCGCTCGACCACTTCGCCGCGGCTACCGTTTTTCCGTAAGTTTAATAAACACAACAGTCATATGTAACAGAGACTTCGCTCATAAATAATATATTCTTCTTTACCATTTAGAAAAGTCCGCCAAGACTGGGGTAACTTTTTGATTCCACGGTCGTAAAAATAACGTAGTTTTTAGGCGAAGAACTCGTCAAGCCTTTTTCAGAGGCATCTTCATCCGTAAAGGAAGTTCCTTTGCGGCTATTCGATACAAAACGGAAACGGAGAAAAACTGAGAGTGGTCGTGTAAGGTTAGTGCTGAATGACTTCCCAACCCAACTCCTGTATGGAGTTATATGTCAGTCTAGAAGAATGCAGGTGGGCGTGATCGTGAAGTAGTATCACTTAATGTAGTCTTCATGGTCGTTGTTCTTGGCTTCTCAGGTATCGACAGTAAATTTTCACAGGGATGGTTACACCTCGGAGAAGCAATCTATGTTACACCACACGGTTGCTGTTGCACCAGTTGCGTAACATCATCTTTGTTGTTGTGCACAGGACTTTTTACGGGTTCTTGCTGTTGTTTTTTGGACTCAACCATTACTTTATTTTCCTTATTTTAGTATAAGGACACCAATTTTCGTCACTAGTCACGATACAGGAAGGGAATGGTCGGTGTTGTTCACTAGCCAAATGTTCAAATGTTTGTTAAGCTTAAGGGACTTAACTGAGGGGTCATCTTCTTTTGGGATGGTGTTCAAAAGCCTCGTCACGTTTCGCTGGGTGTCGGGAATATCGTCAAATCTCTTTCCTTTCAAAGCGAGTTTGAGTCGAGGAAATAGGAAGCAGTCTGGAGGACTGAGATCCGGCGAACACGGTGGATGTTCATGTTGCACCACCCCTTTTTTGCCAGGAACTGTTTGACGATGTTGACGGTGTGTGGGCGAGCGTTGTCATGAAGATGTCAATCCTCCAGACTTCTTCCTATTCCCTTGACTCAATCTCACTTCGAAAGGAAAGAGATTTGAAGATATTCTGACACCACGAAACGTGACAAGGGTTTGAACACCATTTCAAAACAAGACTTTGTGCATGGTTTCTAGCACATGTATCGCAGAGCTCAGCGGAGCGTAGTTATGATAGGTGACTATTTAGAAAGACAGTAAGGTAACTGTAATTCATAGTTAATTTACGTTAATGTTACAGGACTATTCACCGAACTTTATTGTTCAGTGCCTCTGAACCCCCGGTACACATCAAGCACGATTACGGTGACGAAACAGGCCAGCTAATGGGATCAAACGGTAATACGAGGAGCGTCCAGAAAGTAAGTTCTGTTTGGTTATATAAAACGAACGGGTACAGATACAGAAAAAAATATTGATTGTACAAAAAATCTACAACTGTTAAACTACTTTTCTACATAGCTTCCGAAATTTTGTAGGCAAATGTCATAGCATGGCACAAGGTTTTGTGTGCCTTTTTCATAGAATGTTGCCGCCTGTGTATTCAATCATGTGGTAACATGTTCTTTCAGCTCGTCATCATCGTTGAAGTGTTGTCCACCAAGGACAGATTTTAGGTGTAAGAAGAGGATTACGGTCAAAAGATTTTTTTTCACGATAATGCCTGACCTCACAACCGAATGTGACCAAACAATTCTTACGGAAATTTCAATGGGACCTGTTTGATCATCCTCCATACAGCTCGGACCTCTCTCCTAGCGACTTTCATCTCTTCTTACACCTAAAATCTGTCCTTGGTGGTCAACACTTCAACGATGATAAAGATCTGTTACCACATGGTTGAATACACAGACGGCAACCTTCTGTGAAGGATGCATGCAAAAACTTATGGCACGCTATGACAAGTGCCTACAAAATTTCGGCAGTTATGTGGAAAAGTAGTTTAAGAGTTGTAGAATTCTGTGCGTATCTGTGTACAATTTCATTTTATTACCAAACGGAACTTACTTTCTGGACGCGCCTAGTACATACCGTCGCTGCTTCCGCCCAAAGGTGCACTTTGGTACCTTAACTGGCGGATCGTTGGGCTCGACGACATTTGTCTTCAGAGACAAAGCATGAGTTGCTTAGGCACGCAACACATGATACTGAGTGAAGTACCAATAATGGTGCCATGTAGCTTTTAGCAAAATTGACAGTACATAATCACTCGTGGGCTAGCCAGGTCTTGAAGACAACTACTAAGGCAATTGCTCATTTACACGAGATATTCCAAAATTGTAATTTACATACGCCAAGTATTATAGGGGTTAGATAACGGTTGGCACCGAGTTTTTGCTCAGCTGAGGGGTGGGAGGAAGTGGGATAGTTTCTTAAAGGGACGGGACACTTTGCCGTTTTGTTCATGTACTACCATGCGCAAAAATATCCGAACGACCTGAATTGCATTCCGCCTGATGTGCATGCAACCCAACTAACGTACGTGTCTTGCGGGTCCTCTGCTCGCTCCGCGGTATAGTCGTTCGACTATTCATAATGGATCAACTGCAGACAACTGCTCTTTATGACAATCACTCCAGTTGTAAATTTACACCACGATTTTGCAAATACAAGGAAACACGTTATTAAGTTCTTAACGTTTATTAAATCCAATTTATTACAATGACATATCTTAAGTATTATCACACTTATTTACAGTCTGATATAACAAACTCCGTCACATAAAACATTAATTAATCCTTAAACAACATTTAATATTGTTACAAACAACAGATTTTACTATAGTATCGGAAATCCTAAAGTCCTGTAGAAATTCGAAGTACTTTTGTTCTCTAAATAGTTTTCTCACAATTGCGGAACGTCGTTCCACTGGCGAGCGGATTTTTATTAACCGATTGTAGAACTAACCAGATTTGTTCTAATGTTTGTATAGTCTATGGGACTTAACTACGGGGTCATCAGTCCCTAAACTTACAAACTACTTATGAACTACTTACGAACTAGGACGGCACAAATATCCATGCCTGAGGGGGGATTCGAACCCCCGACCGTAGTGGCCTTGCAGACCGTGACTGGAGCGCCTCAGTCTCCTCGGCCACCGCGGCCGGCAACTAACCAGATAATAAAAACTCAATTAACAGCAGCAAACGCACTATGGAAACTTCAATATTAACTGCGTATCACCAACATTTTCTCCGTATTCATACCTGAACAAATATTGTACACATCTTGGAACTTGAATTGATATGACAAACTACCTTGTTCTGGAATCAAACCAACCACCTGTAGCCGTAGCTAACTAAGCAATGCATTCATGTCTTATAGATACTTGATTATGCCTAACATTGTCACAGCTGACGAAGCATAAAGATGTGTGAAATATTGGAGATTTCCACACAAATATCAAAACGCGCAAATCAAATCATATCAAATGTCAATTCTAAAATATTTTTATTTATTTACTTATTTTTTTAACGAACCAGGAACTTAATAATCACCGTTATGTCCCTAATCACAAGTTCCCAGACTCAGTTCTGTGTGGGACTGACATACGAGGCTGCTCCTGTCGGAGTTTCGAGTCCTGTGTGTGTGTTGTCCTTAGATTAGATTAAGTAGTTCTAAGCCTAAGGACTGATGGCCACAGTAGTTTGGTCCCATAGATTTACAAACATTTGATTTTGAGTTACATACCCGGTATCTAAATGGAAGATAACTAAGTGAAGTCAGATGTTAGTAGTCTAATTATTTCACCAGCAGCGGGACGTTTGAATCTGTAATCAGGATATAATTACGTTATGCGTCACCGGGAATCGAACCCCGAACCTCAAATGTTAACTTAACAGGAATGACGATGCGTGCGTGTCTGACTAGTAACAACAGCACATATCGTTGTTATAATAACAATAATAATAATTTCGTGTGGCTCAGAGTCCTGGTGTATGTCATCCAACTGTGCGCCACTTCAGAGACTTGCATGTCCCTAAACTGCCCCAATTATCCAACCGGGGAAGGCGACCTACAGTTTAACGTGGAATCCAAACCACATGTAGTTTATGACACACATTGTTGAGACGTGAATGCTGGGTTAAAACACAGCTTGAAAAAATCGGTGACCTGACTAGGTTTCGAACCCGCGACCCTTCAGTCACCAGTCAAGCGCTTTACCCCAAGACCACCGCAACACCTTAGCTTGCGTACATAAGGCACGAAGAGACATTCAAAATAATTTTTTGTTAGTAGTCCAGTGTGCTCTATCTAGGGCGTCAAATGAAATTATGAATATTTTGTGCTGGACCTGGATTCGAATTCATATACGTGCCTTTCGTGGAGACCTAGAGGAGTCGGCAGTGAATGATTCAACTATATGATTCCGAGAGGGTCGAGTGAGAAAAAGAGGAGATCCGAATTAGTATCCTAGTCGAGCACCAAAATTTTAACGTCTCAAGTTAAATTCAATACGAGACACGTGACCTTAAAGGACAAGTGGTTTATAAAATAGAATAAAGTTTTGTAATATAAGAAAAGCTTTCGAGCGACAGAGTTACTGATTGCCGTGTATTCTACCTGTTACTGGCAACGATAAATCGGCTCTGTCAAAGTTGATAGCGAAATAATTCGGATTAATACGGATTGTTAACTACGGTGCAACTTGACGTTCTTCACTTGGTGTTACCAGCGGTGAAGTAGCCAGTTAAAATATACACATGTCAGACCCTCTCCTTGTTAGTCCCGTCAGCTGAAGCAGTATGATGTAGTGAAGACTGTTAACCTCTGCTCTTTCTTACCGGGAAGTAAGGCATTGGATTATTTGGCTCCATAACAACACTACAACACTTATTGCGCGTGTATGCAATGCATAAGGATTCGAGAATTTACTTGTACTGCGGCTTACATTTCTGTATATGCTTGACCTAAACTGCAACTTCATTGTTTGTTTTACTTTATTTTTGCACTCACTGAAATAAAATTGCCTGACTTTCCAGTACGAGACCTTTCTCTAGTCCTTACCTCCTCGTAGATTTACTTTCTAACCAGAGAAATAAACCCGGTAATTGATTCACAAACGACTAGTTCACGCTGTTAAGAAATTTCGCGAAGGAATTTCATTTCCTCTTAAAACGTGCTAATATTTCGTGTGGCTCATTGGCCTGGTGCAAATCTTTCGACTGCACGCCACTTCGGCGACCGGGGAAATAGGACCTACACCTTATCGTGAAATTCGAACCATGTGTCGTTTCTGGCGACTCCTCACATCGTTAAGAGGTGAAGGTCGAAATAAAACGCAGACTTAAAAGAAATCCGAGGCCCGAGCGGGTATCGAACTCGGCACCCTTCGGTTTCTAGTCAAACATTTTACCCCAAGACTACCGAGCCATACATACCATTGTTCTCAAATTTCCTTAATAAGAAAAGCTCGTTGTCAGGGTAGGATGAGGTCTGGGCCAGATTAATCTTTTCGTCTGATAGCATAAGTATTTTGCCGTAAGAAGTATCATAAGTTGTCTTTCTGTAGCTATGGAAATCATCAGCTGAAATAAAGACCATAAAGTGCGGTACAGATAAAAATGCAAAACGATTATCAACCGAAACTGAGGTGCATTTTTTACCTTGCCTTCCTCGACCGAGTATCGGAAGGCGTATGCAAAAATGTATAATGTGTTATGAATACTTTGAATGCTACATTTACGTTGACTCTTCAAAAAAGAATACTTTGTTTACAACGAATTAAAATTAGTAGGCATGACGGGATTTGAGTCGATTTATGGCAGATTATCAACTTACCGTCTTACTCACTATGCAAAGCTTCCATTCGAATACACTCGCCTTACTGAATGGTATAATGTCATACGTGAGATAACACACTTTCTTATGAAGATACGATAGCCGGGACAATCTAAATTTTACTTTTAATCTCAGAAACACTGTCAGTATTACTACGTATGAAATTTAGAGACAAAATTAATTTCCACGATATTCGTAATAATACTAGGAACTTGTTTATGAAAGCTTTTTCGGAGCAAGTAGTTGGGAATGAATTTGACTTCTGAAGCAAAGAAAGTGTTTCCACATCGTATTGCACTTGCTTCCTCTTGCCTTGTCGATAGGTGCTTACTTGCGAAATGACACAACTCATGAGCTTTGATAAATGTTGTATTCTTGCACTTTATGAAGAGGGATACAGTATCGGCGCCATTTCCCGTGCTCTAGGATACAGCAAATCCACGATACACCTGTGGGTGAAGAGGATGGCAGATGAAGGCCATGTTAACAGTCATCGTCGCCCCGGACGTCCACGCACTATGACTAGGAGCAAGACAATGATATACTCCGCTGCCGTGATGAAGACCCATTCCGCACCAGCACCGAAATTAGGAACGTTCTACAACTACCTGTAAGTAGATAGACCATCCACCATAGTCTCAACGAGGAAGGAAGATATGGACAAAAATCGGCAATAAAGTAAATGTTGACAGAACAACATAAGACTGCCAGATTAAACTTCGTACTGGCATCTGGCATACGTAAGCAAACCAATTTCATTCTGGGAGCAGAGAAGGTATTTTCCACAGCACCAAAAGGTTCTGTCCATGTGTTTCGTCCAACTGGAACGAGATTCGACAGAAAATATGTCCATCAGAGGCAAAGGTGTGACCGATCTGCTATCACAGTTTGGGGATGGATGTCGGCAAATGGTTGCGGCATTCTGTGGGAACTGGACCGTCCGCCTATCAGTAGTTACTACTGTGAAATACTAGATAACATAATGCTTCCTTCTGTTTGTGAGACGTTTCCGGATGGCAGAATAATATCCCAACAAGACCGCAAATTGTGTGAAACAGTGGTTTCGAGTGAACGGAGACGTTGATGTGTAGGACTGGCCTCCCAAAGATGCTGACCTCAACCCCATACAGAACGTGTGGGCAGAGATGGAGAAGATTATTAGCAGCCGAAGACCTACGCCAACAACGAAGGCAGCGCTATCTGAAGCAGTTCCGGATGCATGTGGAAGAGCTGTTACAGAATAGTGGGTTTGTAAGAAAACTAGTTACCTCTGTTCCCCGGCGGCTAAGTGCAGTTGTAGAGGAGAATGGAAACTGGGCACGATACTAAATTATGTTGTCATCAGAGACAAAGCTTTGTTTATATTAAATGGAAGTGTCTTATTTTCTCGATTATTTTTCTTGAAGATTTACATTACTTCGAAGAAAAGAAAAATTATTTTGTGTTAATTTCAACCCTTCTGTAATAAAGTATTTCATCTTAAATTATTACATGAACTTTAAGAAAAACCAAAACCAGCATGAAAATTAAGAAGGCTTATGAAGTCGATGCCAATGAAGGCATCAAAGAAAGAACTATTTACTTTTTTTTATTAAGTGAAGAAGGCATTTTATTTATTAATGTTCTGTTTATTTAGATGTAGGCAGGGTACCAGTACAGATAAAACCATAAGAGAGGTGTCATTTTTAAAAGTGTTGAAAGGCCAGCTGGTAAACGCAAACTCCAGCGTTTGAGTCCACTACATCCCTATATTTACTAACTTGCAGTCGAATATAACTCAGTGGTCAAAGCCTACTGTAATTTCATCTTAAAGCCCATTAAGTAACGCTTTTAGAGTAGACCCTGTTCATATTAACTTGGCGTCCAATACACCTGTTCATCGACTTTGTTGAGTATCACGTAAAATTTACGAAACCAGAAAAGGAGGATTAGGATTTAATATCCTGTCGACGTCGTGGTTATTTGAAATGGAGCCCAAGCTGGGATTGTTTCGTTAAGAATGTGGAAGGAAATTGGCTATGCTTTTGAAAAGGAACCATGTTGCCACTTGCCTAGAATAATTTCAGGAAATCACTTGAAAAACAGAAGGACAAACAGACATGGAAACTATACACTTTCGTCATTGTATCACTGAGCAGTCAAAATTCAAATAGTCGAAAACGAAAAGTGAAATACCGAATTTAATACTAATTATACCTGGAGGCAACAGAAACTTACATGATACGAAATTAAAAGTCATTTCTACACGTTGCCGTTAAGAGTGATGTTGCATTTCTATTGAGCACTGAAATCTCCAATAAAGATTACTGAATCGAAATTTTAAAATAATACCAACTTCTGGTCAGTGTACCAATCCGGTTTTATGGTAGAAATGACACATAAAAGTAGTAAGGTTTCTTGAAATCACATTATATAGACGTTTCGGTTAAATGGTTTATTTGCAGTAACACTCGTACAACGCTAAACTACAATGTCACAACATCTAGTTTTACGATCTGGTCAGCAGTGGAAATCAAAACATCTTAGTAATAAAGTCTGTAAATAACATTGCTTCTTGCATTCGTTATTTCGCTTTCTTTATCTGTAAGAGAAGCTTCCTCGTCACCTTCTTATCACATAATCCTATGAAGTCCTTAAGTTTTTATTTCCTTAATTCCCAGAATCTATGACGAGGTAAAGAGAGGCAGAAAGGAAGAGGTGAGAGAGAGAGAGAAAGGAAGAAGAGAGGGAAGACAGGATGAAAGGAAGTATAGGACGGACAGGATTGCGGGATAGACAGAGGGAAGAGGAGGAGCTGGAGGAGGTAGAAGGGGACGAAGAGACAGAGGCAGATCGTAAGAGAGAGAGAGAGAGAGAGAATGGGGAATGGTAGACAGAATTCAGAAAGCAAATGCTTTTCTCAAGGGCAACAGGGTATTTGACTGTTCTCTGGTAATCATCTTAAATGGGTGATCATGTCATCTTACGCTCATAACATGAGCTGCGGTGGAATGGCCGAGCGCTCTAAGGCGCCTTGCTGCGGAGCGCGCGGTTGCTCCTCGTCGGAAATAGCGTCGCCCCTCGGGCATGTGTGTGTGTGTGTTTGTGTGTGTCTGTGTGGTGTTGTCCTTACTTTACGTTAGTTTAAGCAGTTTGTAAGCAAATCAAATGTTCAAATGTTCGTACAACTTATGGGACTTAACTACGGGGTCATCAGTCCCTAAGCTTACAAACTACTTATGAACTAGCTAAGACTAAAGACGGCACAAATATCCATGCCCGAGGGGGGATTCGAACCCCCGACCGTAGTGGCCGTGCTGACCGTGACTGAAGCGCCTCAGTCACCTCGGCCACCGCGGCCGGCAGTTTGTAAGCCTAGAATGATAACCGCGGCAGTTCAGTCCCAAATATTTACAAACATTTGAACATTTCATAACATGACTTGTTTTCCTCGTCAATTGCAGTATTCTTTAAAAACAAACGGAAATGGAATTCAAATATAATTTGAAATCCAGCTAAAACGCTTCTTTTGAGTCAAGTGATGCCTGTAAACTCAACCCACATGGTGTGCTCCTACTATTGTAACATGCCGGCCGCGGTGGCCGAGGGGACTGAGGCGCTCCAGTCACGGTCTGCACGGCCACAACGGTCGGGGGTTCGAATCCCCCCTCGGGCATGGATATTTGTGCCGTCCTTAGTATAAGGTACTAGATAAGTAGTTTGTAAGTTTAGGGACTGGTGACCCCGTAGTTAAGTCCCATAAGCTTAACAAACAAGCAAACAAACAACTGTTGTAACATTCACTAAAAGTGGTATATTGTCTGTGCATTCGTATTTTAGGAAAAGGTCTAGAAATATTGCGTAGTGCCCAACTGTAAAAATAAATCTATAAAAATCTAGAAAATATGATTTTGCATTTTCCAAGCAATGATAATGGCATAAAATGTAGTTTATTCTCCCTCGTAGAGATCCTAATCAGATAGCGGTCACTTGGTGCGTTTAATTTTAGGAGGATTACTTTGATGTAAGTAAACACTCCGTACAACAATTATTATTCTATTAGTTCACAACCGGTATTAAGAATCATGCTCTGCAGCCGCAAAGTTGTATAGTTTTTTTGGGACTTAACTACGGGGTCATCAGTCCCTAAACTTACAAATTACTTATGAACTAGCTACAACTAAGAACGGCACAAATATCCATGCCCGAGGGGGGATTCGAACCCCCGACCGTAGTGGCCGTGCAGACCGTGACTGAAGCACCTCAGTCCCCTCGGCCACTGCGGCCGGCAGTTGTATAGTATTATTGTGTACACATCAGTGAACTGATGTTTACATTTGTGAAACAGGTGTACACGATATATTTGTATTTTAAGTCGTTTACAAACGTAGTTGGTGAAAGTAAAAATTTCATTATGGTTGTCTTTTCAATATTTACTTCGGTGAGGCACTGTTTCGGTATATGATAAAGACATCAACAATTTGTCTCAAAAATGCCTTTTTAGCGCATATACTGAAACCAACTGGATTTCAACACGGAATGCAAAATTTGTGAACGATACTGGAACCGCATCGTTACCAAGCTTATGTGGAATTGATTAAGTCTATTCGAAACTTCGACATTTTTTCTTGGAATATTTTAATTTTGGCACGTAAGCCAAGATAGTTATCCTTTTAATTTCATTCTTCTTTAGCCTAACAAGTTCCGATTTAACTTGACAAATTTCTTTGTAACCATACAGCACGAGAAAAATGCATAGTAATTTGTGGAAAGTGGCTAGCGCGCAAGATTAAATTGCGTATACACATGAATTAATCGGAATCGGAAATGTAACTACGTATTAGCGCACTTACCGTGTAATTTTTGCAGTGGCTTTTATAACAGAGTTAATTTAAATGTGAAATGCATTTGGTAGAAAAACGAAGACTTAATCTAACACGCAATCCATATTTACACACTTTTATGGTGTGTAATAGTTTGTATCTTTGGACTAGAGTCAGTCTGTTGACATAAACAAATATACGTATATTTTACTTTAAATGCAACTTTCACCTTTCTTACTTACGGTACGTAAAAATCTGGATTGTTGTCGAGAAACTAAGATACCTTAAGCGCATCAACTTTCGGAAGGTTTTTTCACTATCAGACTTCACATAATTTTCTCCCTTCTTACAAAAAAGTTATAAATGCGTTTTCCATCACAAGTAACTTAATTGTACACAGAAAAAGTCAGGAAAAATTTAGTAACCTTCGCTCTAACACGCATATGGCTTCTTCTTCCTCGTGTTGTGTGAAATCACCAGAGCTTAAGCCAATAACAGAGCGTTTTTGATCACGTGACCTAAACTTGAAATTTAATTATATTCATGCTATAATTTCAAAATAATAACAAATGTTTTGTAAGAACAACGACGGAAAATTCTATTTGAACATTACAATCATCCAGATTGAAAACAATTCGAACCCAATTTTAAACATAGCATAATAGCCTACTATATATGCCACATTCCAGATTTGGTAACCCATTTCAATGTGTAAGTAGGAAAAGGGGAACAAAATATTATGTTCTCATTAGACTGATGTATTTTCTCGGTACGTCTATGTTAGCTAGAATACTTTTGCCTACTGTCCCATTCATTTCATACCAGACTGAGCTACAGTAAAGCATAGCCAGGTTTACCTAGTTAACATGAAAATTTCGAATGTTGGTAAGGTAACAATATTAGTAGAAGTAAGGATGGTGAAATCAATAAAATATTTCGAAATGAAACATAAATCATTTCTTCCGTAAGACCTATGATTGTAAAATCGCTCCTACACAGATATTAAATGCCAAATGAGTAATTAACCCTTTAACTATAGTGAACTTCTACAGACGTTCATTGTAATCGGACCTTGTAGAAGGTAGACTGCTGTAAAAGCCAGGGAAAAGAAGTCCCCTCTGATGAACTTCCGTCTCTAATGACCACTCTGTCGACGGGACGTTAAACGTTAATCTTCCTTCTTGTTTTCGCGTGAACTGGTGCAGTCCTCTGGAGGGAAAGACTTTCCAAGGCAATTTCAAAAACAGTCTACCTCTGCAAGGCCATATTATTGTGGTATTTTAAGAAGTCAGCGATTGTTACAGAGCTAAACGTCGGTCTCTGCGTGACATTCAAGTAAAAGCCGATGGTGACCATTTGATAAATACAGTACCTATTTTAAGGCGTTAATATCACTTCTCACTCTAGAACAAAATGAAAATGATCGCTTTCCAGTGAGTTAGTCAGCGAATGTGACATCTTTCCAACATTTCAGCGTATTATAACAATTACATATCGATAATTAGTGTCCGCGGTGGGTGTCAGACTAGAACTACGAACAAATTATACCAACTGCAAGATACTTTACAGTAATCCCATCTCACGCACTCTTAAGGAAACCTCTTCCCGTATCTTTCGCACCTCTCTGTTTCTGGGATACTGGAAACTGGAGAGTTCATGCATCAGATGCTTTTCACTTTTATTTAAACAGCATCACCAGCAGTTACACTGTAATCTTTACGAGTAGACCATACTTATGGTCCCTTTCGATTTTATAGAATGAATTACATATTCTAAACTTTACTTTCGCGACTTTTTTTTCTTGTCTCATATTCTTATCACAAATGCTTCTCCTATCACTTATAAGCTTGAATCGAATTATCATTGAAATTGTTCAGATGCTTAATTTTTTCGCGGATGATCTATTTTTCAATCACTGGAAAAGATTTATTTGCACGATTCGTCTGATTGGAAACTATGTACTCGAAACTTATGCAATATGTTTGTGAAGTTTGCATTTTGTAATCACGGTAATTCTATCATTACATTTCTGCAGTTATGTGTTAGAGGTGGTGCCAACGAAAAACTTCATAAGGAAAATAGTATTCAGGTATATAACATTAGAAAGTATTGTGCAGAAAATGTTAATAACGTCTCGTGATGCTATAGTTAAAGAAATCGATGAAGACTTATTCTTCTATGCTGGGTATATCTCTTCTCAGTCAACACAGTGGCGCCTTCGAAGCCGCTATCTCCGTCAGCGCTAAGGCAGTGCGAGGAACACAGACGCCCAGCAAACGTATTCTGCCTGTCGCTAGTCTAATGGAGAATTGGCAACATAGCAGAGTACGCTTGGCAACTCTGTGAGCGGGGAGTTACTTCCTGGTAAGCACAGAATTAAGCTGATAAATTCACTTGATTTTTCATGTCATTTCCATTCAATAATCTGAGTGATTTTCACTTAAGGTGTCACAAAGTTATTAATTCATATTTTTGGGTCCAGGAAATTCGTTCCACACGAAAATTGCAACCAATCTCTTCTTTTAAAGTTACGCCTGATCTGGTCTCCTAACTTGTCGGCCAGTAAGGAGGAACCAAATACCCGAAGGCCTCGCTAGCCGAGTTCCGTCGCGACAGCGGCCGAGTGAGGAAGTGCGGCCTACCTCGCTGGGCAGCGGCCTACGGCGCGTGCTGTTGACGGAGTTATTTATTTCCTGTAAGTACTGATACGAAAACATCATGGACTCCTCGATGAGACATTGTAACCTGAAGTTTGGATTTTCGTTCGGCTATGGACGTCCCAAAGTTTCCAGCGTTGTCGACTGGTTGTATGACGACATAGGTTTGAAGGACGAAGATGTCATAGGAATGCAGTATGATTTCCTAGAAAACATATTGTACGTGAAAATAGTTGACGAAGACATTTGTCTACGGATTATGGCTAAAACGAAAGGTTCTATCAACTTCGTTCACGATAATGGTGAAATTAGTAAGGTGTCTGTTAGCTTTGCTGGTTTAGGTCTCCGTACTGTGCGGATTTTCAATGTTCCCTTTGAAATGCCACTCGAGAAATTCGAACAGGCACTTACGCCTTATGGGAACGTACTCGAGATTCAACGTGAGAAATGGTCTGGACTAAAACACTTTAACGTCGATAATGGCGTAAAAAGTGTTACCATCGACTTGCGGAAGCACATACCGTCACAAATCATGATTCAAGGGTTCCGTGCTCTCGTAATTTACGAAGGCCAACCCCGTACTTGCGCTAAGTGTAACTCACCGGAACACCTACGCGCAGAATGTCCCAACATACGGAACGTGCGTAGAACCACCCACCCTGTACAACTACCGAATAACCCTGCAGAATCGGGTGGTGAGACGTACGCAACGGTGCTCGCCAATACCTCGCCACGTAGAAACGAGCAGTTACAGCCTCTTCCTGGAGTACAACCTGCTGTGCCTGATCCCGTTATAAATACGATTAAGATCCCAGAGCCCCCAGTCAGCAGCATTACTGATGCGGGTAGACAAGAGGAAACGGACGCCGTAACGGCTATGTCCACAACGGCGGCCGAAGAGACGCGGCCCTGTCAACAACAACAGCAGCCAGCGGCCAGCGCGGAACCTGGTGGTACGCAGCACCGCCAACAGGTGGCGCCGCCTGTAGCGACACAGGCCTCCGCTGAAGTACGGGAACATCACTGTCACCAAAAGCCATAATAAAGAATTAAAAAAAAAAAAAAAAAGTACGGGAACCGGACAACGAAATGGATACTTCAGAACCAAAGTCCGATGTTGAAAAATCCTCACAGTCAGCCAACCACTGCCACACTAGCAAGGAAACGGCAGATACGCAACGAATGGAGATCAACTCCTCACAACAGAGGAATACTAGAGCTAAGAAGTTGCGAACGCAAACGGAAGAAGAACTTCAAGACTTAGATCGAAAACGACAAAGAACCAAGAGGATCCTTAAAAATGGACACGCCGACCCCACGAACACCACGGAGGAAGACAAGGGAAAGCAACGAGCGCAGACTCCCGCGCCCTCCCGACCTGAAACGACACAGGAAGAACCGACGGATGATACACGACACCACCCACCGGATAAACCAACTGCATGGGCTGAAGAAATGGAGGATTAAATCCACAAAGACCCATGCAAGATTATAAAGTCGCAACCTTAAACATCAATAGGTTAGAATCCGCACGAAAAGTACAAGCTTTAAAAGATTACATTTATGCTGCGGATATCGACATACTCATGCTCCAGAAAGTTTGTACTACAGATTTAGGCAATATATATGGCTACGACGTGAATTTTAATATTGGACAAGAAAGTGGAACCGCTATATTGGTACGACATGGCATACATTACGAAATGACAGCACTGCTTGAAAACGGCCGGGGCATCTCGTTTCAAGTACAAGATATCCTTTTAATTAACATCTACGCCCCGTCAGGCACTGGAAATAGACGTAGTCGCAGCCAGTTTTATCGGGACGACTTGGCCCGTCTCATTCCGAGAGCGAATTCGAACATAATTTTAGGAGGAGACTTTAACTGCGTCCTCCGCCGAGAGGACCAAATTCCTAACTTTAACTATTGTGACGAGCTTCACTTTTAACGGAGAGCCTCCATATGGTAGATAGCTGGATAAACCTGAGACCGAACTCCCAAGGATTTACCTTTGTCACAAACACGTCCGCTAGCAGATTAGATCGTATCTACTGCACAACAGACCTTTCCAGATCCGTGAGAAACTGCGAAATATGGCCGGTTAGTTTTTCAGACCACTGTGCGTATCACGTATGGGTGAGACTCACGCAGCAAAAAACCTTTCTTGGACGCGGAGTCTGGCAGTTAAATCTTTCACTGCTCCAAGACGACTGTTTAAGACAGGATGTAATTGAAACATGGAACAGATGCGTTCGACTTCAAGCCCGATACCGAGAACGCTTGGCTTGGTGGATAAACTGTGCCAAACCACAGATCCGGAAAACCATCATACAGTACGCCAGACAGAAAAACTATTGGAGGAAGAGAACAATGGAAGTATTTTTCACCTGTCTAAGGGAGCTCTACGCCAATTCGGTTAATCCAGCAGACAATTTTGCTCGAATTAAACGTACCAAAGCCAAACTTATATCCTTGACTAGCCCATCTGGGCAGGGCAAGATAGTACGCGCACGCAACGTAAATGACCTCTACAATGAAGAAGCGTCAATTTACCACATCATTCGTGAATCCAAGAGGGCGAAGCAGAAAATAATAACCCACATAAAAGACGGGCAGGGCAATGTCTACTGTGACCAACGGGCGATAAAACTGTGCATTCTGAATTACTATCAACAACTCTACTCCGAATCGCTGTACCAAGACACCGAAGAAGAGGATCTGTTATCCGAGGTTACAACTCAACTAACCCAAGAAGATAACGTATCTATTTTAGAAGAATTCACTAACGAAGAGATGAAAGCACTTTTAAAGCACGCGCCACGTAACAAAGCCGCTGGAACAGATGGATTGCCTATTGAATTTTACGTGAGCTTCTGGGACGTCATCGGTACTGAGCTTACTAAAATGTACAACGAACTCCTGTCTATTAGCGAATTACCACCAACCTTCACGGAAGGCATGGTGGTTCTTGTGCCAAAAACTCGAAATGCGACGATGATAACACAGTACCGTCCTCTAACTCTGTTGAATTCGGATTTTAAAATATTTACACGCCTGATCAACGATAGAATGAAGCCCACTTTAAAAAAGGTTTTAGGATCATATCATGCACACCCGGCCACCGGAAGAACAATGGCACACGTTTTGGCGGAATACAGGGACCTCTCCCACTTAACATGGATTACTAAAAGTCGGCTCTCAGTCGTCTTTTTGGATTTCGAAAAAGCTTACGACAGAATCAGCCACAAGTACTTACTACATACGATGCGCAACATGGGGTACAACGAACAGGTCGTTAGTATTATACGGAAGTCCATTGGACACACACAGTCCAAATTCAAAATAAACGGTCAGTTAACCGAAGCTGTGAAGATTAAGCGAGGGGTGCGGCAAGGATGCCCTCTATCCTCAACACTGTACGCACTCGCCATCGAACCACTCCTTAAGGGGTTCCACGCCAAACTACAAGGTCTCCGGACTTTAAATAGCAGAACAGTGTGTCATGCGTACGCGTATGATGTGAGCGTGGTCGTCAACAACCCACAAGAACTCGATATAGCACGGCAGCTTGTAGAAAAATATACTAGTGCTAGTGGTGCAAAACTCAACATGGAAAAGTCTAGAATATTGATGTTAGGCCCTCAGACAAACACAGAACAACCAAGGTGGCTGCAGGAAACCAACGAGAGGACACAACTAGGGCTGAAAATCACAGCCAATCCACTGCATATGAGCAACATCAATTGGACGCAGAAGTTGAATAGTTTGCGATTCACGATTAAGGAACACAATGTCCGATCGTTGGATCGTTTCCAGAGAGCGGATTTTGTCAACACCTACGTATTTAGTAAAGTGTACCATACAGCTGCAGTGTTACCAATACCCCCTAAAATAGCGGACCGAATTTTAGCGATTGCTTGTTGGTTTATTTGGAGGGGGAACATTTTTAAACCTCCCTTTGCGACCGCAACGTTATCACGCCTACAAGGAGGGCTCGGTGTGAAAAACATTCACGCCCAGTGTACGGCCCTCTTCATACATGCAACAATGAAGATGTTGCAAAGCAACGTGAACACGATCACGAACCGACTTTTCGCATGTCTAGATCCTGGTGACAAAAGGCCTCCGGTGAATGTAGGTGGAATAAATAGCAGTCTGGCCTATGTTCGCAATTATTATTTAGAATTAAGTTACGTCGACGCAGACTGTAAGGGACTAACAACAAAAAACCTGTATACTGAAATTACAAAAATGCAGCCACCGCATCCAATCCAGTCGAAACACCAGGGGCTTCAGTGGAAGAACATATGGAAAAATGTTCAGAATCCCGTGCTTCCGTCTCATGTTCGAGCTGTCTGGTACGAGGTTGTCAACAACGCCATCGCTACAGGAGAAAAACTATATAACATCAAACTCCGTCCGACTCCATATTGCAATGCATGTCTTCTCGTTGACTCCCTCGCGCATAAGTTCACTTGCAGGGATCAAACGGAGATATGGACCTGGACAAGGAAAAAGTTGTCTCTCATAACACGAACTAGTACGATGAATATCACGACTACGCACATTTTGCACCCAGACTGGAAATTCTTTCCTAACGCCAAAAATAACAGTTACGCCTGGCTAATTGGATATTATGTGCACTACAGCATCAACTATAAAAAGAAATCCTTACCTGACTTTTTACAGTTGTTATCAACGGAACATCACAAGTTACTAAGTCGACCTAGATACAAAGATATGTTTCAAAGATTCCTCATTGTACTGTTATCGGCTTGAAGTGACAGTACGTTCAACTACGACACGCGACGAAATGCGAAAAACATTATTATTATTGTGTTTTTTTAACTCATTATTTTCTTTCTTATTTATTATGTTTCTGTTCTACTTCAGTTTGGCACTTATAACTGGAATCAAATAAAGCAGTGACGATAAGGAAAGTGTCACAAGTTTTACAAAAACAAGAAGGAAGATAAAAAAAAACATGCTTTCCGTTTACCTAAATATAAAATCATAACGCCCATGAGGGCGTTTTTCGAAAACAATCGAAGGAGAAATATTATTCAACGAAAGCCTCACAGAAGAAGGCGTTTCAAACGTACTATAGAAGAAAACTTTGATTTACATAAAGGCAATGAAGCCTGCGCCAAAGAAGGCGACTTATGGTGAGCGTAAGGCCGGGCTGAAGGGGTGGAAAGGAGGCAAAAAAAAAAAAAAAAAAAAAAAAAAAAAAAAAAAAAACGGTTAAGACGTAAAAAAAAAAAAAAAATCGGGTAACGTAGTCGGCTGCGAAACGAACGTGCTGTCAACTTTCGCTGTAAATCGTGGTCAGAGCAAATATTTTTAGCTCTTCTCTGACAGAGCTACAGGTATCCAGATTGAAAATCAATGGGGAATTCTTAACAAAACTACTCAGTCAAAAGGTGTTTAGCTGTTTTTGCAGGACGGCATTCTCTCATATACTCTGAAAGTGACTTACAATGCTCGGGTGGTTTACCGATTCCGTGCGTGTAGAAACCAATTCCTTTCGAGTTAAAGCTGTCGCCGAACCATGTTGATGTCAGTTTGTCGAGAAATACATTTTCTTGACGGTTGGATAACTACTTCCAAAAATGAGTAAAAAGTCTTAACATGAGACTAGTATAATTTCTGTGTCAGATGCTTGCTTATAGTTAATCCTTTCATTGAGCACCAAATTGTCTTAACTGCGTCTAATCGATATGTGCAGTTTCCGTTACATTGACGTAGTAGTCTGGTGGATCGGTTGTAGTTTAGAATCTGTCATGTGTGCGTTGGATTGCACTCTATAGGTGTATATTTTTAACTGGCACGATCATGTCTACTTCACCTCTTGTAACACCAAGTGAAGATCGTCAAGTTGCACCGTAGTTAACAATCCGTATTAAACCGAATTATTTCGCCATCATCTCGGACAGAGCCTATTTATCGTTGCCATAATAGGCAGAATATATGGCAATCAGTAACTCTGTCGCTAGAAAGCTTTTCTTATATTACAAAACTTTATTCTATTTTATAAACCAATGGTCCTTTAAGGTCACGTGTCTCGTATTGAATTTAACTTGAGATGTTAAAAATTATGGTGCTGGATTCTAATTCGGATCTCCTCTTTTTCGCACTCGACCCTCTCGGAATTATATAGCTGAATCATTTCGTTGCTTTCTCCAAGACTGCCGACTCCTCTAGGTCTCCACGAAAGGCACGTATATAAATTCGAATCCAGGTCCAGCACAAAATATTCATAATTTCATTTGACGCCCTAGATAGAGCACACTGGACTACTAACAAAAAATTATTTTGAATGTCTCTTCGTGCCTTATGTACGCAAGCTAAGGTGTTGCGGTGGTCTTGGGGTAAAGCGCTTGACTAGTAACTGAAGGGTCGCAGTTTCAAAACCTAGTCAGGTCACCGATTTTTTCAAGCTGTGTTTTAACCCAGCATTCACGTCTCAACAATGTGTGTCATAAACTACATGTGGTTTGGATTCCACGTTAAACTGTAGGTCGTCTTCGCCGGTTGGATAATTGGGGCAGTTTAGGGACATGCAAGTCTCTGAAGTGGCGCACAGTTGGATGACATACACCAGGACTCTGAGCCACACGAAATTATTATTATTGTTATTATAACAACGATATGTGCTGTTGTTACTAGTCAGACACGCACGCATCGTCATTCCTGTTGAGTTAACATTTGAGATTTAACGTCCATTCGTGCTTAGAAAGGACACCTGTAGGTTCGGGGTTCGATTCCCGGTGACGCATAACGTAATTATATCCTGATTACAGATTCAAACGTCCCGCTGCTGGTGAAATAATTAGACTACTAACATCTGACTTCACTTAGTTATCTTCCATTTAGATACCGGGTATGTAACTCAAAATCAAATGTTTGTAAATCTATGGGACCAAACTACTGTGGTCATTAGTCCCTAGGCTTAGAACTACTTAATCTAATCTAAGGACAACACACACACAGGACTCGAAACTCCGACAGGAGCAGCCTCGTATGTCAGTCCCACACAGAACTGAGTCTGGTAACTTGTGATTAGGGACATAACGGTGATTATTAAGTTCCTGGTTCAGTAAAAAAATAAGTAAATAAATAAAAATATTTTAGAATTGGTATTTGATATGATTTGATTTGCGCGTTTTGATATTTGTGAGGAAATCTCCAATATTTCACACATCTTTATGCTTCGTCAGCTGTGACAATCTTAGGCATAATCAAGTATCTATAAGACATGAATGCATTGCTTAGTTAGCTACGGCTACAGGTGGTTGGTTTGATTCCAGAACAAGGTAGTTTGTCATATCAATTCAAGTTCCAAGATGTGTACAATATTTGTTCAGGTATGAATACGGAGAAAATGTTGGTGATACACAGTTAATATTGAAGTTTCCATAGTGCGTTTGCTGCTGTTAATTGAGTTTTTATTATCTGGTTAGTTCTACAACCGGTTAATAAAAATCCGCTCGCCAGTGGAACGACGTTCCGCAATTGTGAGAAAACTATTTAGAGAACAAAAGTACTTCGAATTTCTACAGGACTTTAGGATTTCCGATACTATAGTAAAATCTGTTGTTTGTATCAATATTAAATGTTGTTTAAGGATTAATTAATGATTTATGTGACGGAGTTTGTTATATCAGACTGTAATAAGTGTGATAATACTTAAGATATGACATTGTAATAAATTGGATTTAATAAACGTTAAGAACTTAATAACTTGTTTCCTTGTATTTGCAAAATCGTGGTGTTAATTTACAACTGGAGTGATTGTCATAAAGAACAGTTGTCTGCAGTGGATCCATTATGAATAGTCGAACGACTATACCGCGGAGCGAGAAGAGCACCCGCAAGACACGTACGTTAGTTGGGTTGCATGCACATCAGGCGGAATGCAATTCAGGTCGCTCGGATATTTTTGCGCATGGTAGTACGTGTCCCACTCCCACCAACCTTAATCATGCCCTAGGACACTATGAAGCACTAGAGCCAGCCTTCGATACTTCGCATCACCTTTCAAATTTCGACAAATGGTCATTTTATCTGTTTTCCGTCGTTACTTCAAAGTGCAATACACAGGGCAGGTGACCTGTTCTGACCATTTGGAGCATGTATATACAAGTACAGGAAGACATTAATGGATTGACAACAAACACAAAAAAAAACAATCGCCACTGCTACGCTTCCTAAATAAAAAGAAGCGAAACGTGCACGGCATAAACAAATACGCGCCTCGTATTAAATGGCTTAGATTTCCTATAAAGGTGGAGAATAGACGACGATCGGTGTGAGTTGTTACCTGCCACTGCTGAATCCAAGAACAAAAGCACAAACTGTCTTCCTCTCTCTCTCTCTCTCTCTCTCTCTCTCTCTCTATTACTGTAATTAATCATAAAATCATAATATTTTTCAAGGAAAATGTTTATCCCACAACGGTATCAGTTTTAGATCACAAGCATTGTCGCACTGTCTTCCGAAAGGAAATTGAAATATATCCACAAGATAACGAACGGTTGTGGAAAGATCGTTCATAAAATACACGAAAACAAGTTCGATTTGTTTACCGTGATCCAGAGGAAGGTTAATAACCGAAACGCTGCGCTGGGACGTTACTAACAAAATGACTGGCGGGCTACTAGGTCTCTGCATTGCCTGACGTTAGCTGTAAGCGTAGGATTATTTTTAGCAGGACAGCCCAACGTCCCACTACATGAGTCATTGTGTGCGGAGGCCCATCGTTAGGAGTGTTGGGTGCACTGCGAGTTCGGACAAACTTGTTTTCTGCCCAGTATTAATGTTTGATATCAGTTCAACCACAGGTTCTGTTTTACAAGTCTGCCCAACCCACGACACAGAACCTCTGTAATATGCAATGACCGGCCAACACCTCGACGTTAGGACGTGTTTTCACCTTAGTTTCTCCTTTTGTTGAAGACGCTCTCCACAGCACTCTTCGAACAGCCGACACGTCGCGTAGTTTCCGAAATGTTCGTGGCGATCCCCCAGTCCAGCACTGACAGCACCTCACTGATACTGCATCCGCCATTCGCGTTTCTGACTAGCAGTCATTTCTCGTCAGGTGATGCTACTGTCTCCTGGATGGATTTATAATAAGAAGCTGGTCATGATATTCTCGATAATCGGTTTATGTTTATTGCATTTGTGGATGCTAATAAAGTATTTAAATTATGAAATTATATCGGATATAATACAGGGAGCGGAACACGTAAAGAATATCGTGGGAAAGGCGAACCAGAGACTGCGTTTTATTTGCAGAACCCTTAAAACATGCAACGGAACTAAAAAAGAAACTGCATACACTACGCTTGTCCGTCCATTTTTGGAGTATTGCTGCCCAGTGTGGGATCCTTATCAGATCGGTTTGACGGAGGACATCGAAACAGTCCATAGAAGGGCAGCTCGTTTCGTATTGTCACAGGATCATTACAACAACGGCGCTTATCGCTGCGAAGTGGGCTACTTACGAAACTCCAATCGCCAATATTCTCCTCCGAATGCGAAAATATATTGTTGACTCCCAGTTACATAGGTAGAAATGATCATCAAAATAAAATACGAGAAATCAGAGCTGGAACTAAGAGATTCAGGCGTTCTTTCTTCCCGCGCGCTATTCGAGAATGGAATGGGAGATAAATAGTATAATGGTGGTTCGATGAATCCTCTGCCAGGCACTTAAATGTGATTTGCAGAGTATCCCATGTAGATGTAGATGTTGTCTACAGCTTTCAGATAGCACAGTGCCATTCTTATAATTTAATCACATTACAGGGTGGTAGCAACTGAGGAGGGAGTGTGACAGTGTTGTAACCTACCTTTCATGTTATTAAGTCTGTAGATACTGATTTCATATTACATAACTAAAAAGGTTTATGTTGATTAGCCGCTCTGGAATTGCCGTGCGCTCTAAGGCCACTTGCTGCGGAGTGCATGGTCGCTCCCCGTCGGAGGTTCACGTCCTCTCTCGGGAATGGGTGTAAGTGTTGTTCTTAGTGAAACAGTTTAAGTAGTTTGGAAGTTTAGTGAACGATTACCATTGCAGTTAGGTCCCATATCTTTCAAAAACTTTTTATGAAAGAGAAACACATTATGTTGATTAGATAGACGCCAGTGGATACTTATTTTAATGATGGAGGATAGTTAATTGAGTAAAAATAGTAGAGGAGACAAAGGCTTGAAAGCATTAAGCAGGTTCACGTGTAATAAGTTATATATCACACTGTGCTTTACTGTTAAAATTGGGAGAATGTACGTCATTACAGCCAACGTGTATAATGCTTCATCACAAGTGTATCTTGCGTAAAGACCAATAAGGTACAAATTGCAGATGTTTGAGCGTATCACAGAGGACTATCAACAATAGTTCTACTAGCCTACCAACTGCGACTAGCACAGGCAAGTGAGTGTTATACAAAATACCCGCTGCCACACTCCAAAAGATCGCTTGATAACATGTGGAGATAGATGTACATGCATGTATGCATTATGAAATTTAAATCGTCTGACACGATACAGAAATGATGAGCAGGTCACAATATGATCAGGTAAATAGCTGAATGTTTTTCTACCATTAGCAAGATGCAAGCTAGTTTATAAAGATTAGTACTACTTCCTCAGGATACAAAGAATCCTTTTAATTGGAAAAATTCTGATCACTGATAGGTTCAGCTAATACTGTTCACTGAGAAACTACTGCTACCCATCAAAATATTGGATAAACAGCAAATTAATTATGTGTGTCATAAAAACAAACTAGCTATTGATCATCTAAAAAAATCAAAATCAAATTTTATAAAACTGTGGGACCAAACTGCAGTAGTGACATCCATGGACATACAAACTGCTTAATTTAACTTACAGTAAGGACAACACACAACCATGCCAAGGGGGGGCTCGAAACCTCCTGTGGGGAGCAGACGCAACCAGGAGCGCACGGCCATTTCCGCTCAGCGATCATTTACAGCTGTAATTCTTAATAAACGTGCTGTGTTGTATAATCAGTCCTCAGCTAGATGGAACTATTGATTTACTTAAATGTCTTACAAGAACACCGTATCCACCAATTTCCTAAATATGTTTTTCATATAGTTATCTGCAAGATAGAGAATATTTATCCAGCATTTACTGTGAATAAATAATGTGATTCGGATTTATTAAAATTATGCTCTCCGAACAAATAACGATTGCAGCATAAACGTATTCTTTGATATTTCTTTATTTCGCTTTTGTGTTAAGATGAATAACAAAAGATATCTTTAATAAACACAAATAAAACAGAAATAGTAAATCAGATTCTCATCAGAAGCACTGCTGTCTCCTAAAACAGCGCCATAGTTACCTCAAAACAGACAGTAGTGTAATGCCTGTAATAACATGCCGCTAAACAAAGACTGGTTATAAAGATGAAGCGCGCTTACTGGGGTGACATGATTGTGACAAATAGCATTCTCTTCCATCTTCCATGGCAAAATAGATCTGGATTCTTCTATATATTTAGTGAAAATGCCATCGCATGTCGTTGGCCAGAGAACTATAAATGTTCCCCGTTATTTCAACCCTCAGTGCGGTGTAAAAAGATACTGAAATAACCAGCTGGTAATAACCAGACGCAGTTCACAGCAGCCAATATGCTCGCCAGCTTAAGTTACGAACACCTCATTTTAGTCTCTAAAATTTACTACAAATATGACAACAGATCCCGCACTACACAACCTGAAAATTAAACACTTGTTTACATGAATGGAATGTGTGTATGAATAGCCAGAGTTGAAATGAGGTGTACGTTAATTGCTTCCTGGACGACGCGTTTAGGTAATAGAAGCCGGCTGTTGTTATACCCTGCTCCTGAACATGGATGCAGGTAATATGAGTAGTTTAACTGGAACACTTACGGTGACTCTGGTACTGAAGGGGATGCTCCGTAATGACGTATTTCATTTGGCTGCGAGAGCTATCCGCCGGATCCCATCTGTTCCCAACAACGTACCCGTCGCAATCATATGCTGAATGAGGGCCAGTAATTACACTCCGCCTGTGAGGAAATAGCCTCGAGCGTTCGAACGTTCTGCTGCTGAGTGCACATGGGGCTTCCGTTCGCCTCGTCCGAGTGCGTTCGTCATTTGAAGTGTGTGTCTAAATCTCAGCTTATCACATACACTCACGGTGCAAGTCTGATACTTAAATAATCACTGCAACCCTGCAATTATACTTTACAAAATTATCGACGTAAAATTCAAAATTGTAAAATTAGGCAGCCGTTGCTTGTATGTGTGATACTGTAGCGAAATTACACCCTAAAGCTGGCAACGATATTAAACAGGGAACATATCGATAGCAGGACACAAACACTTTTCGAATTTAATTTCGTGTACACAACTGGAGAATAAGAATGCGTTTCAGACAGGAGCGTGAACAGCAGACGTAGATATCAGCGTTTGAGACATGACTTCTAGCTTGGCTCAAAAGAAGCAAGTTGGAGTAATCAGTGAATTGCTCGACATTAGAATAATAAAGATGCTAGTATTTGACGATATCGGCAGATTTGAGTTAACCGTGGTGCAACACAGCGTCAAGAAAGAAGTTGTCGACCTAGAGTGAGAGCACAACGTGACGATCGGGATCGTATGAGAGGCACTCAGCCTCGGATTCATCATTACCGACATTCCGATATGCAGCTGATCCTTCAGTAAACAGATAGACGATTAATAGGGAGCTCACGGAGGAAGTCTGAATCCTGTCGCCAGATCAGGCTTCCAGTGAATATTCATAAACCCAGACAAATCAAACACCACAGACAAATATAATGATCTTAAATTTAAATATATCAACGTAAATAATAAAAAATGTTCAGCAAGTGTTAAAAAAACAATACATATTGCGCAAAAATCTTGCTGAAATTCAAAATAACTGTTTCCTCCACAAAACAAATGCTAAATTACGAGTTATATACGACACCATTTCAACTTCCTAACAGTATTAATAATATTGCCTTTTTCTCCCAACTCGTCAACAGCCTCTAAAGTCTCACAATAGAAATAGTGACCAATGATTATTAAATTCGAAAAACCTCGATTACCATGCAATAAATCTAAACGTAGCCAACAAAACCTGACATACAAGTTCCAACCAATATTAGTGAACTCAACAGAAGCCGAATGTTTGCTGACCACGGAAGAGAGGATAATAAAAGGAGAGACAATAAATGTGATAACATTGGATTAAGTACAGAACTAGTAAAAAATTAAATCTTTCGTATAATAACCTACATGAAAACATAACAAAGAAAACAACACAAAACAGAATATGTAACGCTCAGAAATCTCAGGACAAAATTTCAAGTTAAAAATGTGATTATCAAAAGAGAAGACATGAGAAACACCGCACTTCTGAAAGATAAAGAATAATATATTGCAGTCGCAATAATTCGCGACAGAAAACAATATTAGAAAGCGCGTTGCAATGGAAGCAGGATTGACTTCGAAGGCAACTAAACAGAGCACTTGTACTGAAAACACGTTTATTACGAACTCAACATACACGCAGCACTGAGTGCCTCTCAGGCAGAGTGCTCTGCTATTTATACACAGACAGAATTTACCAGAAATTAGAAGAACAGTTAACATAAGAAACAAGTAGAATTTACAAGTGAACATAAGAAAGATGTAGAACCTTCTGGAATTGTAAATTAGAAAGAAATAAATTTTTGCCGGTGGGCGGGATTGAAGCGGCGACCTTCTGCTCCGCAGTCCGTGACGCTATCCCCTGCGCCACGCCGGCAGTTGGTGTTCGTGGTCTCTCGCGGCATTGCTCCCTCTCCTGGAGAAACAGCGACCCGCTGTTATGATCCCTGTGGAGCCAGCTGCAATGTCCTGGATCTTGACCGTGTCATGGGTCCTCTGTATGACAGTTCAAGAGAATCCTTCCCTTCTCCGCGATTATCGACGACAGACGTTCCTGTCGTGGCTTCATCAGGAACATTACCGTCCTTAAAGTCCTTGAACAAGAAGCCATAGCCGTCTACCTGCTCTTCAGGATCGTAGTAAGGCTTCATGCGCAGGAGGTGAACAATGTCTCTTCGTTTTTCACGTTTCGACGATGGCTCATAATCCTCAACTTTGTATGTGACGTCTGACAGGTTGCGTATGACACGATACGGACCAAAGTATCGCTTCAATAACTTTTCTAACAGTCCAACCTTCCGTAAAGGGGTAAAAATCCATACCAGATCTCCTGGGCTGTACACAACAGGTCGGTGCTTGTCGTTATACCGCTGACGGTCCTTATCCTGGGCGTCCAGTGTCCGTATGCGAGCCAGCTGTCTTGCTTCTTCGACCCTGGTGATGAGCTGTTTAACATAGTCATCCTGAGTGTCGTCCGATTGGAACGGGAACAGTGTATCCATTGTCGTCTCAGCTTCACGGCCATGGGGCAGGAAAAACGGAGTGAAGCCTGTGGTGTCTTGTCTTGCGGTATTGTAAGCAAATGTTACGACTGGCAGAATTGTATCCCAATCCTTCTGCTCAACATCGACGTACATCGACAGCATGTCGGCTAACGTTTTGTTAAAACGTTCCGTAAGACCATTTGTCTGAGGATGGTAAGCAGTTGTCATTCTGTGGACAATGTTGCACCGTGACATTACCTCTGATACTAGTTTTGACTGGAATACTTTTCCACGATCAGATATCATGACACGTGGTGCTCCATGTTTCAAAATAATGTCTTCTACAAGGAATTTTGCGATCTCTGGAGCTTCTGCAGTCGGCACAGGTTTGGTGACAGCGTAGCGTGTGAGGTAGTCAGTGCAGACTATTATCCAACGGTTACCGGTTGTCGACTTCGGAAACCTCCCCAAAAGATCGATCGCAACTCGGCGGAATGGAGCTGCTGCCGGCGGAATCAGTACGATATTTCCTGGAGGTAATTGCGGCACATGCTTCCGTCGCTGGCACTCCTTACAGTGACTCACATAGTGCTTGACAGTTCGGTAGAGACCTTTCCAGTAATACCTGCGTCTGATTCTGTCTAGGGTCTTCACGAATCCTAGATGACCGGATATTGGAGCATCGTGGAAATATTTGAGAATAGCTGGCTGGAGATGGGTTGGAACAACAAGTAGCCATTTGGGGCCCAGTGGATCGTAGTTGCTCTTATACAATGTTCCGTTTATAAGTTGGAACACTCCATTGGTCGGTTCTCCTTTCTCCAAGGCCTCTATCGTTTTTAATAGTGCTGGATCTTCCCTCTGTTCAGCTGAAATTTCATCAATGCTGTTGTGTTCCACTAATGGATTCCTCGAAAGGCAGTCGGCATCCTTGTGTTTGCGACCGTTCTTGAATACCACTGTGACATCGTACTCTTGGAGTCTTAGTGCCCATCTTGCTAGTCGACCTGATGGATCCTTCAAGCTAGTCAGCCAACACAAAGAATGGTGGTCTGTCACGACGGTGAATGGTTTGCCAAATAAATACGGCCGGAACTTGTTGATAGCCCAGATAACCGCGAGACATTCTTTTTCAGTTGTAGAGTAGTTTATCTCGGACTATGAGAGTACTCTTGACGCATAGGCTATCACTTTTTCAGCATCTTCCTGAACTTGTACAAGCACTGCACCAATCCCATAACCACTGGCGTCTGTGTGAAGTTCCGTTTCTGCATTCTCGTCGTACAAGGCTAGCACTGGTACGGAAGTTAGAGCGTCCTTAAGTGCCCGGAAAGCTCTTTCTTTTGTCTCATCCCAGTAAAACTTGGCGTCTCCCTGCAGAAGTTCTTGTAATGGACGTGCCTTGTTACAAAATCATTTTATGAAACGTCGGTAGTATGAGCACAGCCCGAGAAAACTACTCACATCACGAATGTGCTGAGGAGTTGGAAATTCCGTGACTGCCCTTACTTTGTCTGGATCAGGACGGACACCATCTCCGTTGACTAGGTGCCCTAGGACTTTTATCTCTTTGGCGACGAAGAGGCACTTCTTTGGATTGAGGCGGAGACCTGCAGTCTGAACACACTTCAACACAGTTGACAAAAGACTCAGATGTTCTTCAAATGTTTTCGAGAAAACGACAATGTCATCTAAATAGCAGAGACACGTCGTCCACTTTAGGTGTCGAAGCAAGTTGTCCATCATGCGTTCGAAGGTGGCTGGAGCATTACATAATCCAAATGGCATTACTTTAAATTCATAGAGACCGTCAGGTGTAATAAAAGCCGTCTTCTCCCTGTCAGCTTCGTCAACCTCGATTTGCCAGTAACCTGTCTGCATGTCCATAGTTGAGAAGTATGTAGCTCCTTTCAAGCAATCTAAGGTGTCGTCAATGCGCGGCAATGGGTAGACATCTTTCTTTGTGATTCTGTTCAGCCACCGATAGTCGACACAAAAACGCCACGTGTCATCCTTCTTCTTTACGAGGACCACCGGAGACGACCAAGGACTCTCCGAAGGTTGAATAATGTCATCTCGCAACATCTTGTCCACTTCCTCCCGAATTATCTGTCTTTCAGCTGGCGACACTCTATACGAACGCTGGCTAATTGGCGGATGATTCCCAATATTGATACGGTGCTTTATCGTGGGCCGTTGCGTCTGACTTTTCCCCTGCTGAGGTGTGAATGCACCCGAAAATTGGCGTAGTATACCTAACACCCGCTGGCGTTGTTCCTTAGTCAGTCCAGGCCCTATTGTCAGTTCCACGTTTCTTTCCTCCAGCGTGTTGTCTGTACTAACAGCAGAGCATGGGTCTTCATTGATGACATTGAGCTCACCGTCCTGGATTGGTTCAGCTGTCCCGATACACATTCCCTTGGGGATAAGTTGTGACTGCTCGTGACAATTTGTGATCCAAATCTCTCCTTGACCACCGGTAATGCTTATGATAGCCGCTGGTATGTAAATTTCTTTTGTGAGCCTCATAAACTTTTTACTATCAACAAGAACTTCACAGTTTAACCAGTCATCTGTGTTTGTGACTGCAACTCTTCTCATTGTCAACGGCGGTATCGTCATATTGTCAACGACGAATAGCTTCCCAGAAAATTCTGTATTACGTGTATCCGGCGGAACAACTTCTTCAATTTGCAGCTTAGATCTTCCATAGGCGTTGATAGTTTGGGATGCCTGAAGGAAGTCCCATCCGAGGATGACATTGTGACAACATTCTATTAACACGACAAATTCAAACGGCTGCGTCCTGTTGTTGATGGTTATTCTTGCGACACAAGTTCCTGCTGGATGGACGTACTTTCCATTCGCGACCTTCAGCACAGTTGCTCCCGTATCACAGAACATTGTCTTCTTTAGTGTGCGGCGGTAATTATGCGATAATACGGAAAAAGAGGCTCCAGAATCAACCAGTGCCCGGACAGGTTGGCCGTCGATTATGACGTCGATGAGATTTCCCGACATCTTAGCGACTGTCGTCCATGGAGGATTTTCATCTGCGGCGGCCTCACCTCCGTAGATGGTCGCCTCGCTTAGTTTTCCTGGGCGCGGCGGCTAGGGGAGCGGCTGGTACCTCTGTACGGCGACGGTGAACGGCTGCGGCGCGTCGGGGAGCGACCTCGTCTAGGGTACGGCGATGGGCTTCTTCCCATAGGTCGACTGAATTCATCAACAGTTGACTGCCTGGGATAGAACTGCTCTGACGGCTGCCGTCTTGCGGCAAAATAATCATCGAATACTCGCCTCCTCTCTCTGCAGTAGCGTACGACGTGTCCAGGGCGTCCACAGTGGAAACACAGTGGTGTGTTGTCTTCTGTCCTCCAGACGTCTGTTCTTCTGCGGGGCGTCATAGTTACCGGGGGAGTTGGCTGTGGTCGCGTCGGCCGTTTCGTGGACTGCCGTTTGGCTGCTGCAGCGTAAGTCATAGCAGGGCGACGCCATTCTTCACGTCGAGTGCGATTGACGGGGCAGACAGGAGCTAATGTTTGAAATACCTCGTCCTCAGCGGCGTCGGCTTCCTCGTGACTTACAGGGCTCACATCCATGGCCATAATCTGATGCTCGCTCGGTCTAGTAGTCCCGGCTGCCATGCACTGTTGTAATTCTTCTCTCACGATTTGTCGTATGAGAGAAGCGAAGTCATGCTGGTCTTCCACAACGGCCATAGGGACTACATTTGGGAGTCTGTCATACTTCTTGCATCCAATCCTCCTATGTTGCATTTCTTCAATACGCTGGCACCACTTGATGAACTCTTCTGTCGTAGCGACGTCTTTTATCAGAAGAGCTTGGTACATCTCTTCTGCAATTCCCTTCATCAGGTGCGTGATTTTGTCCGCCTCATTCATGTTCGGATTGACTATGTTACACAGGGCCAAAACATTCTGTATGTACGATTGTGTCGGCTCACCATGTCGTTGGGCCCGGTTCTTCAGTTGTTCTTCCGCCGAGCGGATTTGTCGCTGGCGGTCTCCAAACGTCTTCTTCAGTTCCTCCTGGAACGTCTCCCAGTCATTCAACTTGTCTTCGTTGTTCTCGAACCATTGCTGGGCTGTTCCGTCCAGATAGAAGTAAACGTTGGCCAAGCACATCGTATGATCCCATCTGTTGTACTTGGCGACTCGGTCGAACCCTTTTAGCCACTTGTTTGGGTCCTGTCCAGCGTCTCCAGAGAACACCGACGGATGCCTGATGTGTAGCTGCCTTACTGCTGGTTTCGTTTCCATAGTTCGTCTGATGATACGGACTCTTGGAAGGACGTACTCGGTGTATCCCTTGTATTCCGGTTCCAGTCCGTGTAAGCGACGGCTTTTACGTTGCCTAATCGGAGCCACGGTGATGCAGCTGTTGCACAGTGTACCCGGCGCCTCCACCAAACAATGTCGCGTTGCAATGGAAGCAGGCTTGACTTCGAAGGCAACTAAACACAGCACTTGTACTGTAAACACGTTTATTACGAACTCAACATACACGCAGCACTGACTGCCTCTCAGGCAGTGTGCTCTGCTATTTATACACAGACAGAATTTACCAGAAATTAGAAGAACAGTTAACATACGAAACAAGTAGAATTTACAAGTGAACATAAGAAAGATGTAGAACCTTCTGGAATTGTAAATTAGAAAGAAATAAATTTTTGCCTGTGGGCGGGACTGAACCGGCGACCTTCTGCTCGGCACACCGTGACGCTATCCCCTGCGCCACGCCGGGAGTTGGTGTTCGTGGTCTCTCGCGGCAATATAGGTATCGTAATGGGCAACACAGGGAAATGAAAGCTAACACAGGATAATCCCACTGAACCTATCCTCCCAAGATAATCAAAGCTCCCTAAACAGAACATCCCAGCGAGACAGATAGTGTTTTCCGAGAAGGCCCCATCCATAAGTTAGTAGGATACATTTTGAAAATACGTAAAGAAAACTACAGACCCACTAGAAATATTGTACAGCCAATACAAAAAAAAAAAAAAAAAAAAAAAAAAAAAATCGTCATCCATTGAAGTTTCATCTATATCAGGCATGGCCAACATTTCCGCCCGGCGGGCGTACACTGTAATTCACCGCCCCGGCCGTGACCGTGCAGAAGTTTTAAAAAAATATCCAACACACGTATCGAAGAAAAACTTAGTAATATTGTGACGCAAATTTCAAAATGTTCAAATGTTTTTAGAACTTATGGGACTTAACTACGGGGTCATCAGTCCATAACTTTACAAACTACTTATGAACTAGCTAAGACTAAGGACGGCACAAATATCCATGCCCGAGGGGCGATTCGAACCCCCGACCGTTGTGGCCCTGCAGACCGTGACTGAAGCGCCTCAGTCCCCCCCCCCCCCCTTTTTTTTCTCTTTGGTAGGTCTTGTCCTTGCGAACGCTGATCTTGTTTGTTCGTTTGGGTTATACGTGTTCTTTGGCTCAGCTTTTTTATTACAGAGAGCGTTTAGCCCTCTGACCGGGCGCGCTGAGCCACGGCGCCCTGCTCCCCTCGGCCACCGCGGCCGGCGTGACCCAAATTTGGTTCTATTAGTATTACACATGCACACTCGTCATATATACAGTAGGCTTCTTCTGAAAGATATATGTTTCTTAAACGAGCTATTATCTTAATATGCTATTTTGAAAATAATTTTATGTAAGGGCTATATAGTCATTCTTACAAGTAAACATTTTTTGTTAAAACACAAAAGAAACTAACAAAAAAAAGATTGGTTTTAGGTGCATTTTTCTCTTCCTGCTCGCCATTCTACCTCACACGCCGCTGCGCACAATGCGCGGGTGAGGCCGCAGCGAAGGCGCTCGTGCCCGCGGGCGGGGCTACGCACGCGGCATGGGTGCTCGCGGGGCGGTGTTTGGCCATGCCTGCGTCAAAGCAAGAAATTTTTAATTCTCAAAACAGAAAAAAACTAGTTTTTATTTAATACTCAATTTTATGGCTGGCCGCGTTGGCCGAGGAGACTAAGGCGCTCCAGTCACGGTCTGCACGGCCACTATGGTCGGGGGTTCGAATCCCCCCTCGGGCATGGATATTTGTGCCGTCCTAGTTCGTAAGTAGTTAATAAGTAGTTTGTAAGTTTAGGGACTGATGACCCCGTAGTTAAGTCCCATAGACTATACAAACATTTGAACATCAATTTTATGTACAAGATGGGTCCCCAGTTTCAGAGACCTTAGCAAAAATAATTTATAAACCACACTGAACAGATAATTTTTGACAAAATTGTAGAAACTTGTTATACGTTTTGGTCCAGTTTAGGTTACGGTAGTAACACTAAAAGTGGGCCTTTGCGATCGTCTTTTGAAAGCTCGAAATTTAAATGAAAATAACGGGTTAACCATTCATCTGACACGAAAATTGAATAACCGAATTTGTAGAGGAGATAATTCTCTACAACTTTCCTCTCTTATGTTTTTTTCATATCTCGTATCGTTTCAGAGATATTTGCGAAAATAAAGGAGTTTTGACACCCTCCATTGAATTAACGAAAACCACCCGTTCGCAGATGTCACGTGACATTTCTCGCATAGAACTCTCTGTGGCATACGCCATCTCGCGTTGCGTATTTGATGATTTTCGTATTGTAACTTACACGTTGTCACTTCAAAGCAATGGCGCACTGAAGAATTAACAAAAACACGCCGTTTTTCGTACGATAAATGATAATCTAGCGTCTACAAATGCCATATTAGCATCAGTTAACAACGTCCAAAATAGTATGAAATTAAGTTCTATGTCTTATCTGTGTTTTTGTTTTTTTTTTTTTTTTTTTTTTTTGTATCTGGAAGGAAGGACTAGCAGCTGAACAGAAATTATTTATTCAATTTTCTGAGAGCGGTTTCTGTGCTACAATCACACCATCTTCAGGCCTCCGTTGTGTAATTTTCATTAAAAGCATATCAGAATAGGGTAACCGTTAAATGTGCCATTAATGACAGTTACACAGCAAGGGCCTGAAGATGGTGTAATTGAAGCACCGAAATCGGTCACGCAAAACTGAATACATAATTTCTATACAGCTGCTGAAGCTGCTGATACCTCTTTACTATGGAAAGAAGTAAACGTGTCGTACTGGTCCAGGTATCTGGTGTCATCCTCTGCTCAATAGATGGACCACAAACAAAAATTGAAGAACCACACATTGACATCAGAAAGTAATTAAAAATTTGAAATAAACAACAGAAAGAGAAGAAGACAACTAAATCAACTTTCTGGATATAATAATAAGAAAACAAAACAAGCATATGTTTGAAATTTACAGTAATCACGCAGCGTCGGACATTAGTATCTCCAAATCCTCCAACCACCCGCACTCACAGAAGCAGACCACAACTGAACACATGCTCCGTAGACTCAATGCTGTAACTCTCAAGAAAGAAATCATTCAAAAGAACTTTACATACTAATGCAGAGAGCCGAAAAAAATGGTTACAAGAATAACATAGTCACAGAGCTAAACAACAAAATAAAAATAAAACACACAGTCACAACAACGCAACAGAACTAAACACTATCACAAACACTCAGTACCATAACAGCTACACAGAACAAAATATATATGACACAAACTCTATTTCACACATAAAATAACCAATGTTTCCAATAGATAGGACATAAATATAGTACACATAACTGACACTTCTACTCCAAAATACACCCCAAAACTGACAAAAGATAGATACATGTATTAGACAGCAGAGATATGCCACAGTGTAATACTAGCTGTGGCAGATAGTAAAGCAAATAAGCAGAACGTCTGCGGTTAGATGGAACAAACCACTCCACAGTTGCAAAGCACTTAAGAGAACAAAATCAGAAACCAGCCTTTAGAAAGAAGGACATTAGAATAAATAGAATAAATAATGAAAAACAAAGTCTAACTCTTCAAGAAAAATATCACATTGAAAAACCAACGCAGAAAAGAAAATCCTTTTGCTGCTGAATAATTAAATGAACTTCTAACCCCTCCTCATACATTTAAATCAATACTCAAATTATTTCAACTTTTAACCACTCTCTGATAACCATTACGTGCACACACACACACACACAAATACACGCACACGCACGCGTGCAGACATAAATGAAACAGAAGGTAAGGCATGTTTGAATTCAATATACACTAAGGTTGATAACAGGTACCAAACCCACTATGAAGAGAGACAAAGCGAGTTAGAGCTCTAAATTACATGTTGTGGAAAAATAGTTACAAGCAGGGACAGAAGAACAATGCAGTGTTCTACAGTTACCACAAAGAACATGAAAACTATGAGGGACGATTTCGTAACGTATAAGTGTACGCATTATGCATAAGGAAAGTGATCGGACGACCTCAAACCAAGACTAGATTAGAGGAACACAGATACCAACCATAAATACAAAGAAAACGGACGTTAATTGTTTCATAATCATATGAAAACTACGCATCTGGAAGCAATAAAAAAAACTCATTGCAGCACGAGAAAGGTGTTTCTACTTAGAAGACGAATATTTTTGTGCTTGCTGCGGAAGATGTTCACGTAAACAAACATGTTGAAATAGATTTTAAACTTTCGTTTCCTTACTTCGCGTTTGCCTCGTGACCTTTCGACAATTCTGATTTCAATTAATCCTTAGATTCCTTCATAGAGTAGAACAGCAATACTATATCCAAGTTACTGATTCCTAGAGACTGTTAAGGGCTCGTTTTTACTACTAAATGTGTTCTTTCCAGCTCATCTGTAGCACTGTGGGTTTACTCCCACTTAATTCACTTGTTAGTTCTATGTCTACAAATCTTCATTTAGTCAAGTCCTCAGAAACTGAATCTATGAATCCTGCACTATCATTGTATCTGTCTTCATTGAATCGTGTTACAGAAAGAATGTTTACATGTATTTGCTCTTTTATCAACAATCTTTCCCTAACTGAAAATTAAAAGCTCAGAAAACAAGCCTAACTACTATCTTCCTCCGCACTGTTTTCGTCATTCGGTAGATGGTTGAAAAGTTTATATTACAGTATCAAGGTTAGCCCTCCCACGGATGACATTTTTATGATACATGTCTTTCTTCAACTGTCGGTCGCTGTGCAGCGATGTGGTACTTAAACCATGCAGTTTCCTGCGAACTGCATGGCTCGTTGTACTTAACTGTTGTAATCCACATTCATTCCTAAAAGAAAGTCCTTTCAACGTAAGTTAACTACTATATTGGCTCCTTTCCTCAACGAATTTGCTCGCGATCCATGGCAGCAGTTGCGTTGTTTGGCAATCAAATTCTGGTAGCAGATGATTAACAAAGAGAACATGCTTAAACTGCGAAATCTGACCTGAAATAAAAGTATGTTCTTTATTTTATGATTATTATAAGAAGTGATCAAAACGTGTTGTAGATAAGGCGTAGAAGGTACAATTTAACATTAGGTACCACAACTTTCGTTTGCTTAATATTAGCCGTACAATCATTCCATACTGATAAATTGTAGACATCTATGTGTAGGGTCGGCGATTGGTATGGGTATAACGGTAGTTTTACCCAGTCAAAATCGTTACAGTGGGTACAATACCCACTCTTGATTTGCGGGAATATATATTTATATACATAAAGTGCCGAATTTACATAGATAGATCCTTTAATATGTATTTACTCAATAGCAGAACAAGCACTGCATGCCGTTACTTCCATAACATATCTTGGAGTAAGCATAAGGAGAGATTTGAAATGGGATGATCATATACAAATAATCATAGATAAGGCCGAAACCAAACAGGAATCCTCAGGAAGTGTAGTCCGTGACAAAGGAATTAGGTTAACAACATTCGTTCGGTCAATGCCTGTAGAAGCATATCTCAAAATGAGTTATACCAGTATTCTGTTTTGTTTTAATCACTATTATGCGATATGGAGCAACTTGTTTTCCTATTTATATATCTATACGTTGTTGTGGATAGTAGTAAGGATTTTCCGGTTTTGGGTGTCTCCGCTACATACTGTTCACGTAAACAATGTATAGCTAGAAATGTATTACATCAACAATAATTCAGTTCATTGAGATAAACATTCTCTCGTTATACCAAAAGTATTAAATATGAGGAGAGGCATTGAATTATAATTTGTGTTGGGGCCAGGATTCGAACGCGGGACTTCCTGCTTATTAGGCAGGCGCTTTAGAGTGCTCAGATAACACAGCATTACATACAAAGCGACCACACGGACTGTCTTCAATCACGTCTCCATCCACACCACATACTTTAATTCTGCCTCAATATTCCGTGTGAAATACGTATCAAATTGCCAAGGCTCTCCTATATATACCTTTAATAGAAATTAGTCCCATGCAAAATGAAATATTGATAAATTATAGGTACCGTCAAGCGTAAAACTACCCGAACGACCTGAATTGTGTTCCGCCTGATGTGCATGCTTGCCAAATAACGTATCTGTCCTGCGGGTACTTTAATCACTTCCCTGTATAGTCGTTCGTGTATTCAAAATGGATCAATTAGAGAAAATTGCTTTTTAATGGGAATCATTTCACATGTAAATTAACACCACGATATTGCAAATAACAGAAAACATGTTATTAAGTTCGTAACGTTTCTATACTCCAAGTGATTTCAATAACTGACATATCTGAAGTATTATCACACTCGTTAGAGTTAGATGTAATAAAATTTGTGACATAAAACGTTCAGTAATCCTTAGACACCATTTTCATTATTACGAACAACAGATTTTACGACAGTATCGGAATTCGAAGTACTTTTGCTCTCTGAATCGTATTCTCACAACTGCAAAACTTCATTTTTGTGGCGAGAGGTTTTGTATTAACGGCGTATTAAAGAGATAATAAAAACTTGACTGTCAGAATGGAAATTCAATATTAACTGCATATCACCAACAATTTATCTGCACCGTGAATGAACAAATACATCTACTTACTTTTTAACTTGGAATGATATGACGAGATATATTTTCCTGGTTCTGGAATGAAACCCATCATCTGCAGTTCATTGCTAACCAAACAAATCATTCGTGTCTTATTGATACTCAGTCATCGCAAAGGTATAAAGATGTGTTACTCTCGGAGATTTTACCACAAGTTTCATTTTACAATTCTGTACTTGAACAGGATTGTATATAAGTAAAGTCAGATGTTACTAGTCGAATTTTTTCGCCACCAGCGACATGTAATTACGTTATAGCTGACCGTGAAATCGAGCCCCGAACCTATCGACGTCCTTTCTGTGCATGATTACACGTTACATCTCTAATTTTCACACGGCACCTATGGTTGTTATTGTTAGTGCATGAAGTGACATTGAAAGCTACCTTTCATTAGCAGTCCAGTGTGCTCTGTTTAGAGCTTCAAATGAAATCATGCATTTTTTTTATGGTGGACGATGATTCGAACCTATATTTGTGCCTTTCGTAGAGACCTAGAGGAGCCTACAGTATCGAAGAAAACAACTAAATGATCCAGCTGTATGGTTCTGAGAGGGTCGAATACCGCAGAAAAGGAGATCCAAATTATAATCCCAGTCCAGCAGCACATTTTCAACATCTCAAATTTGAACACAAAATGAAGCTTTGTAATGTAAGGAAACCTTTCTGGTGACAGAATTATTGATTGCCGTGTATTCACCTGTTACTGCCAATCATAAATCGGCTCTGTCCCAGTTGAAAGCGAACTGATTTTTGTTCAATACTGATTACGAACTATGGTGCAAGTTAACGTTCTTCAATTTGCGTTACCGGAAGTGAAGTAGATAAGATCGTATCGGTTAAAAAGAGACGTCTAAGGGAGGGAATCTAGCCCATTCATTGGAGATATTAAACCAGAATCGACCACAAGACCATTACAGCGAAATGATATCGTTACGTAAGGTGTGCTTCGCATACGTACTGGAGGCCGTGAAGACAGTGTGGCACTCATTGAAATGATAACCTACAAGGAAGCTTCTGACACAGAAATATACTAGTCTAATGTCTGCGGGATGTAAAGAGGACTTCTAGCTATGATGTTCCGATGCGAAGAAATCATCAAATTTCAACTATTTCAACAAGTTCATTAGTTTGAAAAACACTACTGCAGAGTGTGAATTTACCCGACAAATGGATTATTACTGTCAGTATTTTTTAGTCATTGGGAAAGATTTATTTGCACTGTTCGCCTGATTGCAACCTATATGCTCGCAACTTATGAAATTTGTTTGTGAAGTTTGCGTTTTGTAATCAGTGTAATGCTTTCTTTACATTTGTATTTTACAGGTGGTCCCAATGAAATCATTCATAAGGAAAATGTTAATAGCGTCTGGTGATGCTAGAAAACCAAATTGCTTCAGACGAAGTAGTTCGCTTGAGAGAGAAAAAAACTGATCTTCGACACCAATTAAACAATTATTTCCTAAATAAATTATTTACTATGTTGAAATAACAGTCGGCACATTGTAACTACGCTATCAGCACAGCTTATAATTAAATAAATGCGATTAAGACGTATCGTTGTAGGCTAGGTATTTCTCTTCTCAGTCAACTCGCTGGCAGGCTGCTTGCAGCGCCTCCGAAGCCGCCATCTGCGTAAGCGATAGGCAGACGCCGAGGAAACGTATTCGTCCTGTAGGTAATCTAATGGAAAATTGGCAACATTGTAGATTATTTCTGGAAACTCTGTGTACGTCTAGATTCTTCATGGTGAGCACAGAATTCTGCTGATTAATTCACTTTAATTTTCATTTCCATTCAATAATCTGAGTGATTTTGACTAAAGGTGTAAAATAAAGTTATTATTTCGTGTGTTTTTGACTCCAGGAAATTCGTTCCACGTGAAATTGCAATCGATCTCTTCTTTTACGTTTAGATTTATCTGGTCTAGGAATTGGGCCAGTATGGAAGAACTAAGTACTGTACGTCTTTCCTAGCTCTGGGGGAGCGTATTCGTAAGCGAAAAGACGGTGCTTTCCGGCTGGTGGAGCCAGTCACGTTGAGGAAAATTTTTTTTAACTGTTCTGTGATACACCAACAAGTAGCCAGATTGAAAATAAATAGGGAATTCTTAAAAGTTGTTTAAGTATTTCCACGATGTCATCGTCTCATATTAACTGAGAGTGACTGGTAGTGTTCAGGTAGTTTACCGATTCCGTGCTTGAGGAAACCTACTATTTTTTGACATTACCTGACACTGGAGACACCTGAAAGTGTAATATTCTTCAAATGTTAAACACCAAGATGGCGGAATACCTGTTTATTTAAAGACGACCGATTTCGGACTGTGTCAAAGTACATTGTATAAGCTGATCATCGTATTTTTCTCCATTCTTTAAAATAAGATGACCAGCTTATAAAATGTAATATGACCAGATGATGGTGACAGAGACCTCCGAAATTAGTCCTCATTAAATAAATTAATATTTTGCGATCTTAGCATTTAATTTTTGATGGATATTCAACTATTTTTTAGTTAAAGGTATCGACAAAACCACATTAAAGTGCATTCTACTCCATAAATAAAGTTTCGTTACAGTTTGACAACTCCTTCTCAAAATGAGAAAAAGCCTCAAATGCTCTACAACACACGTGCACCATCAGCAGTATGTAGATAATAATAGCACTACTGACAGTAATAATCGAATTATCTGGTAAATTCATACTCTGAAGTAGTATTTTTCAAAGCCGGCCGCGGTGGCCGAGGGGACTGAGGCGCTTCAGTCACGGTCTGCGTGGCCACTACGGTCGGGGGTTCGAATCCCCCCTCGGGCATGGATATTTGTGCCGTCCTTAGTTGTAGCTAGTTCGTAAGTAGTTTGTAAGTTTAGGGACTGATGACCCCGTAGTTAAGTCCCATAAGCTCTACAAACATTTGAACATTTAGTATTTTTCAAACTAAGGAATTTGTTAAATTAGTGGAAATTTGATAATTTATTGACATCTGGATGTGATGGCTAGAGTGGTCATTACATCTTGCCAACATTAGACTAACATAATTCCGCTTCTAGTACGAATGCTAAGTGCACCTTACGTAACGAGACCATCTCGTAGTGTACTTGTGGATCGATTCCGGTTTAACATCTGCAATGTATGTTTTCGTTTCCATCCTCCAGATGTACATTTTTAAACAGCATGATCATATCTCCTTACTTTCCGTAACGCCAAGTTGCACTGTAGTTCAAAATCTGTATTAAACAAAAATAAATTCGCTGTCAACTGAAACAGAACCAAAAAAAATGTTCAAATGTTTGTATAGCTTATGGGACTTAACTACGGGGTCATCAGTCCCTAAACTTACAAACTACTTATGAACTACTTACGAACTAGGACGGCACAAATATCCATGCCCGAGTGGGGGTTCGAACCCCCGACCGTAGTGGCCGTGCAGACCGTGACTGGAGCGCCTCAGTCCCCTCGGCCACCGCGGCCGGCGAAACAGAACCGATTTATGGTTGGCAGAACAGGCAGAATACTCTGTCTCCAGAAAGCTATCCTTAAATTACAAACCTTTATTTTGTTTTATAAATCAATGGTCGTTTAAGGTCAAATGACTCTTATTGTCTTTGGGCTTGAAACGTTGAAAGTATGCTGCAAAACGTATCTTCAACGTGGAGAAAATTATTATCGGGAAGTAATAAATACGCAAGATCGCGCTACACTCACAAGTTACACTGCGGCGGGCTGCAGGTAAACAGTGGCCGTAAGAACTGACTGCTTGCATACAATACGCTGTAGCGCAGCCGGAAAATTTGGCGCACTTTCTAAAGCTATATATTCAAGTTTACTGGTACTATTTTTACATCAAACGCTGAACAATATGGGTTATATTTTATTTCATTTAAAAATGTATGCTATAGCCAAAAGGTAACAAATGATGAAAAGTACATAAAATTTAAACTCTAAAAATATCGCATAAATACCGCATCATTCTATACAGTAATGTCTTCATTTTGTAATTTATTTAAAAAATTTACTTTGAATAGTTTCCAACCTCTGAGTGTTATGATGGCATTAGTTCACGAAATTACATTACTTTCGACCCTAAAAAAAAAACAACCGGAAGCGTTTGCGTATCACAGCTGCGACTTTGTCAAAGATATTAACTTAATGTTTATTTTCTGTAACAGTAAAATGAAACCCCACAGAAATGCAAGGTTTCCTGCTGTCCCATTTGAAATGCAATGTCCCATATGTCGATTCAAATCACGGTCTAGCACAAAAAGTTCACGACTTCATTTGTAGCTCTAGTTCAAATGTTCAAATGTTTGTTAAGATTAAGGGACGTAACAGCGTGGTCATCAGTCCCTAAACTTACAAATTACTTATGAACTACCTTATACTAAAGACGACACAAACATCCATGCCCGAGGGGGGATTCGACCCCCCGACGGGGAGCAGCCTCGCGCATCGTAGCATAGCGCCTCAATGCGCTTGGCCACTCCACCGCGGCTATCATACTACTAAATTTCAGTTTTGCGAACTGATACTTGTGAAGAAATCTCCGATATTAACACACATTTATACCTAGTCAGCTATGACAATCTTTGTCATGACTGAGTATCGATAAGACACGAATGCTTTGTTTGGTTAGCAATGGCTGCAAGTTATGGGTTTGATTCCAGAACCAGTTCGTCATCTCATTCCGAGTTAAGGAATGTGTAGAAATATATGTTGTTATGGTACAGATAAATTGTTTGTAACATGCAGTTAATGCCGAAGTTTTGATACAGCATGTGCTGCTGTAAATAGAGTTTTTATGATCTGGTTAGTTCAACAAGCCGTTACTACAAAACCGCTTGGCACAGGTATGGAGTTTCTCAGTTGTAAGAAAACGATCCAGAGAGGAAAAGTACTTCGAATTCTATAGAACTTTAGGAAATCCGAGACTGTCGTAATAGCTGTTGTTCAAAACAATGTTAAATACTGTCTAAGATTACTGAATGCTTCATGTCACAGATTTTATTATATCGAATTCTAACGGGGATGACAATACTTCTGATAATTAGTTATTGTAATAACGCGGAATTTAGAAACGTTAGGAACTTAATAACGTGTTTTCTATTATTTGCAATATCGTGGTGTTAGTTTACCTTTCTTTTTTCTTAATTAAGCTTATGGGACTTAACTGCGGGGTTATCAGTCTCTAAACTTACAAACTACTTATGAACTACCTCATACTAAAGACAAAACAAACATCCATGCCCGAGGGAGGATTCAAACCTCCGACGGGGAACGACCTCGCGAATCGGAGCATAGCGCATCAATGCGCTCGGCCACTCCGTTGCGGCGTGTTAGTTTACATATGGAATAACTTGCCATACAGAGCAGTTTTCTCTATTGGATCCAGTTTGCATAGCCGAATGACTACACCGTGAAGCAATTAGAGTACCGGCATGACAAGTACATTATTTGGGATGCATACACATCAGGCGGAACACAATTCAGGTCGTTCGTATATTTTTCCGCATGATAATACATACATCAGTAGTTACTGTCTCAAGTTATAGAATTTTTCAATCACTCAGGAAAAAGTTCTTGTCCTTTTTCCAAACCAAGGATAATCATATAATGACAGTATGGGCTTGTTTTGAAGCTGCAACCACCGACACAATAATACGGATTTCATAATGAATAATGTGTAAGAATGATTTTGTATGTGTTGGGCAGCCACCCATGCATGTAATTGTTTACATTAAAATGCCTATTTTAAGTATTTATACCTTTGCTTTCTATCACACTGCAATTGCGAAAGAGTTGGAGTAAGCCTTCCCGATTTTAGATCCCTAGGTTATCCTCGTATTTCAGCTGCGAGAATGGTCTATTTACAACTGTTTTATTACACATTGCTCATCCATTTTGAATAATTACCACTAACAACAGTTCTGTTACACTGTACACTATGAAGTAAATAACACAAATACCGCTGTTGAGGACAGTAACAAACACAGAGACACACTCTTCAACTCCACGTGCTACGCGAAGTTCCCAATAGCGAGTCTTGTGCGTTCGGCACCTTCCGGAAACATTCGTGTGTGTATTGCGACGTGTCATTCCGAAACGTTGGGGCGGAGATCCCCGTCCCACCCTTCCTACCCATCACCCCAGCCAAGGCAGCTGCAATAATATTCACAAGCTCTGTTCTCCCCACCGTTCGATGGAAGACAACGAGATATATTCCACCCTACGCGTTAATTCTTAAAGAAGGATACTGGCTGTTATTGTAATTATTGTTAATATTGTTTATTGATTTCTGATTTAATTTTGACATAGGCTTCGGTGATAGCTTTGCTAGCCCACAATATACGCCACTTGCTGCAAGAGAGCCGTTTTGTGTCGCGGTGATCGCTTCGGTCCAAGTTCCGAGAGCATACGTCTCCTGAAGAGTGAACAAATAACCTTTTACGTATATCCAGTGGAAAGAAGGCAAGAATAAAAGTTAGAGAGATACATCCCGTGCGAGGGCAGATCGGCTATTTTTTATTTTATTTATTTATTTATTTATTTTTTATTTTTATTTTTTTATTATTTTTTTTTTTTTTTTTTTTTTTTTTGCTTACGGTAGGCGACTGGAATACGAGAATTGACAATGGTACATAAAGTACCATCCACCACAACCATGAGTTTGCCGGGTATGAATGTAGATGTAGACATCAATGTGAATGACCTTTGAATGGAAACTTCTTGGTGTACGTACTGTTGTCATTAGAGATTAGGCACTTATTCAACCGCCAAGGAGGAGAAGTTATATGTGGTTTGCACAGCTTCTATAGTTAGTTCTGTTCCTCGCAGTCGCTGCTCGTGTTCGTTCGTTGTTGTTCGACGAGTTCTTGGCTCAGCATTTTTTTTTTTATTACAGAGTACGGTATGCCCTCTGAGCCACGGAGCAAGGCAAATCCTACACCACCGACGACACAGGTATCACGACACCTGCACGGAATTACTCAAGTACGACTCTCATCAGATACAAATTCTCAACTTTACCCTGTCCGCTAGAACTCAAACTCGTAGTTTTTGTAAGCTGATTCCAGTAAGAGCTAGGACCTAGGAGTGCCTCCGCACTAAAGAAAGGATCATTGCCCATCATCGGCAATTTGTATAAATTATATACCGGGTGTCAAAATGTCAGTATAAATTTGAAAACTTAATAAATCACGGAATCATGTAGATAGAGAGGTAAAAATTAACACACATGCTTGGAATGACATTGGGTTTTATTAGAATAAAGAAAAAAAAGTTCAAAAATGTCCAACAAATGGCGCTTCATCTGATCAGAAAAGCAATAATTAGCATAACAAATTCAGACAAAGCAAAGATGACGTTCTTTACAGGAAATGCTCAATATGTTCACCATCATTCCTCAACAATAGCTGTAGTCGAGGAATAATGTTGTGAACAGCACTGTAAAGCATGTCCGGAGTTACGGAGAGGCATTGGCGTCGGATGTTGTCTTTCAGCATCCCTAGAGATGGCGGTCGATCACGATAAAGTTGCGACTTCAGGTATCCCCAAAGTTAATAATCGCACGGACTGGGGTCTGGGGACCTGGGAGGCCAAGCATGACGAAAGTGGCGGAGTGGCGGCTGAGCACACGATCATCACCAAACGACGCGCGCAAGAGATCTTTTACGCGTCTATCAATATCGGGCGGAGCGCCATCCTGCATAAAAATCGTACGTTCCAGCAGGTGTTTATCAGCCAGGCTGGGGATGATGTGATTCTGTAACATATCGGCGTACCTCTCACCCGTCACGGTATCAGTTACAAAACCAGAATCACGCAGTTCCTCGAAGAAAAAAGGCCCGACAACAGTAGATGTAGTTCTAATAAAACCCCATGTCATTCTAAGCATGTGTGTCAATTTTTACCTCTCTATCTACATTATTTCGTGATTTATTAAGTTTTCAATTTTATGCTGACTTTCTGATCACTCGGTATATGAGGCGTCTCACAGTCGTATCTACACTTAAAAACTCGATGAATAACATCATTGAAAATCGCACAGAACATTCTAGGCTCTTTTGCAAGTAAAGCCATACTTTTATGTGTCTGCCTTGATGTACATCGTAGTGTCGTATGCGAGGTAGCCACATAAATATGGAAATAAAAGATAAACACATGCGGTGGCTGCGGCGCGCACATGCAGGCGAGAGGCGAGTGCGGTCGATAGCGCGATGTTACGTTAGAGTTGAGACGCAGCCGCGGAATGTTTGCAGGTCTCTCTTTCACGTCCCATTCCTGCGGTTCAAGTGACGGAGGGCGACTCACGCTTGCCTCAGAAGGTCAGAGGTCACCCGCACGGAGAGCAGATAACGTTTCTCTCCCGCTGGTGAGACGCGGCAACCGAGTGTTCTTAACGTCAGATATGAATTTATGTGGCAAAAAGCGGCCATGAATAATGTTGTCATGGTTTTATACATTTCTTACTCTACACGAGTTGCGACGTTTCTATTATCGTCCGTTACCTATGCTATTCGATTAGTCCTTTCTGAATAAATGTAACTCGCGGTACACGCAGATTTCTTTGTTTCGTTATTGTTTGTTGTTCCTCAACAATATTTACTAATATAATATTTATATTACACTTAATAAACTGAGCAACAAGATGAAGCAAAATATAATTGTTTCCAAAAACCAATGAGTTGTATACGACACACTGGCTTTCGACATACAAATTATAAAATGAATTTGAGGAATAAACAGTTTTTATATTTTGTAAACTTGATATGAAAGTATACTAGTAAAAATAAATTATTTCTGCCTATCTTGGTACATATAACGCTAGCTATACTTTGATCCAGAGGATGCTCAGTGATAGAACTGTGAGCTCACATCATATGGTTCACTAATATCTTCCTTTCTAATTTGCTTCGGTGTCACATAGGGAGATTATTTTTGGTGGTGGGAAGGAAACTGCATTAGCATCTTCTTCACAGTATTCTCTGGTATTGCCATGTAGGCTTCCTCCTTTCCCTACATGGAGCAGCGACAATGTATCCGACCTTCGAAATTGACGTTTACATTTCTATTACTAACATTATTACTATTGCTATAATTATACGTAGTTCACTTATTATCACACTGCACTAGCGAAATGTGCCAAAAGTACAGAAAATTACTGCTGAATATTTTCAAATTAACAAACGCTTATTACGCGTTACAAATACATTGAGTCTATATGACTTGCAACAGAGTACTACTTTAGTGCTACAAGTGGCTAATACTCCATTAAATGTCTGCTGGATAAATAATGACATAAGTTTAACATAGTCACGACATGAATAAGTGAAGAAAACACACACAATTGTAGGATATTTCTGTTTTTCCACTGTAAACGTTTGGTAAACCACTTTGGACTTCAATAAATGCTGACCGAGAATGCTAAAACTTGATGTCGTAGGTTACGTAAAATTGCGTAGAAGACAGAACTTATTCAACTCTGTGTTTCGTAACAACACGCGGGACATAAAAAGGTTAATGACAAAGATACAAAAATGTTCAAATGTTTGTTAAGCTTATGGGACTTCACTGCGGGGTCATCAGTCCCTAAACTTACAAACTACTTATAAACTACCTTATACTAAAGACATACAAACATTCATGCGCGAGGGAGGATTAGAACCCCCGACGTGGAACGGCCTGGCGCATCGGAGCATAGCGCCTCAATGCGCTCGGCCACTCCGCCGCGGCTGTCAAACATTTCTTACAAATGAAATGTAGAAACTATATACCTCATATTGAAAACAGTATGTGAATTACTCAGAAAATAGTAACGGCAACAGTATACAGGGTGTTACAAAAAGGTACGGACAAACTTTGAGGAAACATTACTCACACACAAAGAAAGAAAATATGTCATGTGGACATGTATCCGGAAACGCTTAATTTCCATGTTAGGGCTCATTTTAGTATTTCTCTTTAAATGTAAATTGAAATAATTCGTGCAGACAATTGTCAAAATACCCAATTGCTTCGTTAGTGTGTACTTTACTTCATCGATTCACCGCCAGTTGGCCCAATTGAAGGTAGGTAATGCTGAATTCAGTGCTTGTGTTGACACGCGACTCATTGCTCTACAGTACTAGCATCAAGCACATCAGTACGTAGCATCAACTGGTTAGTGTTCATCACGAACGTGGTTTTGCAGTCAGTGCAATGTTGACAAAGGCGGTGAATCGAGGAAGTACAGTACATACAAACGATACAATTGGGTATTTTGACAATTGTCTGCACGAATTATTTCAATTTACATTTAAAGAGAAATACTAAAATGAGCTATAACATGGAAATTAAGCGTTCCCGGACACATGTCCACGTAACATATTTTCTTTATTTGTGTGTGAGGAATGTTCCCTGAATGTTTGGCCGTACCTTTTTGATCAAAAATGTTCAAATGTTTGTAAATCTATCGGACCAAACTGCGTGGTTATCAGTCCGTAGCTTACAAACTACTTAAACCTAGGTAAACTAACCTAAGGACAACACACACACCCATGCTCCAGGGAGGACTCGAACCTCCACGGCGAGCAACCGCGCGCTTCGCAGCGAGACGCTTTAGACCGCTCGGCTACTTCACCGTGGCGTACCTTTTTTGTAACACCCTGTATATGTGTATGCTTACGAATTATAATTATTACAAAGTACTCTTCAACGTTTTACATTAAATATCTACAAACAAGCTGTGTTTTTACTAAGAAATTGTGAAAAATAATACAAGAACGCAGACAAACGAATTCTCTGTGGCCTTTAATAAAAGCTTTCGATTCACTTATCGAGCGCAATTCAATAATAATTCGTGTAAATATCTACGAGCATTTTTAACAGATCAAAAGTGGTGTGTTGTGAAATATTCGCGTCACTAGAGGCGGAAGGCCAATGTGCAGGCTGCGGGTGTCGCCCGCCCGTCAGTGGACGGTGGCCGAAGGGTTCGATCAGCGCCGGCAACATTTCCAATGTGCACTGGGTATTTCTGCCGGGCGTTCAAACGTACGGCGTGCAGTCGTCTGCAAGTTGCGGCACACGTCGGAAACAATAAAGCGGTACAGATGGGCCAAACAGCATGTTGAATTGGCTAGTCAGAAATGGCATCAAATACTATTCACAGACGAGACTCGCATCTGCCTTCAATCAGACAATCACCGGGGACATTTTCTGAGCAGCCTGGTGAGCATGAGCGTCTTAGGCTGACCGTCCAGCGAGTGCAGATGGTACTTCCCGGAAATTATGGGGTGCCATCACTGGGTGCCACCGTACACCACTGGTGCTCGTAGAAGGCGATCAAGCGGCTATAGGTACAGGAATGGCATTCTCCGAAGTATAGTGCAGCGATATCGGCAGCATCGTGGTGGAGCAGGTGGAATGGGGACTCATTGGTATATACGAGGGTTGGAACTTAAATAGTGGCAATACTGCTATGGTGTCACTATGCAATGGAATCTACTATTGTCGCTGACAGCAACCGTTGTTATCATACCTACCTTACCTCCGAGCAAATGGACTTGCCCGTTCCACGTCACCGGCGTGTGTACAATCGAGGGAAATACAGTCACATGTGAGCGAGCGGTCTGACGTACCGGTATTACTATGTTTTCGAAGCGGGAACATCGGAGTTGGATCAAGATTGAATGTGCCAGAGCTCTTACAGCACGACAGTGTCATCAACGACTTCATGAGACGTGCGAGAAATCGGCATTGCCGTACAGCACAGTGGAACGTTGGGTAAAAGACTTCAACGAAGGTCGGCAAACTGTGTCAGAAATGCATCGGACCTGTAGTCCTAACGTCTCTGAAGAATTCCATATTATTGCCGCGTTAGTGGACGGTGATAGACGCCAGACAATTCGTGAGCTCCCCCGCGAAACCGGATTAGCGCATACGACTGTGCTTTGCATCCTGAAGAAACACCTGGGCATGTGAAAAATTGCATCAAGATGGGTTCCGCATGAATTGACGGAAATGCAGAAATGGATGCGTTACGACGCTGCTCAGACGCACTTGGAGCGCGAAGGAGTGGCTTTCCTACGCCGTTTCGTCAACATTGGATGAGACATGGGCCACATAGTACGAGCCAAAACTGAAAAGCCAATCAAACAAATGGCGTCATTATGTGTCGCCGCGAAAGTCGAAATACATCATAGCCACAGTATGGTGAAAGTTGTTGTGATTCTTGTGTATGACTGTGATGGTGTTATCCTAATGCATTACGTTCCTCCACGGCAGACCGTCAGTTCACAGTATTACTGTTCCTTTTCGGAGCATCATCTGTGACCACCTTTGCGAAAGAAGCGGCAATACTTTCTGCGCAACCCACCCAACATTTTGCACGACAATGCGCGGGTGCATACAGCGCAAGCTGTGGCTGCTCTGTTCGGTCGATGTGGCTGGGAAGTACTGTACCATCTACCATACTCTCCATACTTAACTCCTTGTGGCCGGCCGCGGTGGCCGAGGTGACTGAGGCGCTCCAGTCACGGTCAGCACAGCCACTACGGTCGGGGGTTCGAATCCCCCCTCGGGCATGGATATTTGTGCCGTCCTAGTTCGTAAGTAGTTCATAAGTAGTTTGTAAGTTTAGGGACTGATGACCCCGTAGTTAAGTCCCATAAGCTTAACAAACATTTGAACATTTTTGAACTCCTTGTGAGTTTCAGTTGATTCCGAGGATGAAGGAACCACTTCGTGGCCATCGCTTCAGAATTGTTCCAGAGATTCAAAAAAATGTTCAAATGTTTGTATAGCTTATGGGACTTAACTACGAAGTCACCAGTCCCTAAACTAACAAACTACTTATGAACTACTTACGAACTATGACGGCTCAAATATCCATGCCCGAGGGGGGATTCGAACCCCCGACCGTAGTTGCCGTGCAGACCGTGACTGGAGCGCCTCAGTCCCCTCGGCCACCGCGGCCGGCGTTCCAGAGATTCGACAGGCAGTAGTAGACTGCTATATTCGCACCATCAACAGAACAGGCTTTGCTAAAGGTATACTACGCCTTCCACATCCTTAGCAACGGGTTATACACAACGCTGGTGACTACTTTGAAGGATAGTAAAGCTGCAAACACGTAACACTTTTGCATGAGTTGTGAATAAACAGTTGCCACTATTTAAATTCCAACCCCTATATACAGGATGAATCTAAATTCGCGCACTCGGGCTTCGAGGAGCGATTCCTCACATGCTAGCAATAAAAAGAGTCTTTCAAAAAAATTTCTCCTGCGCATATTTTCGGAAGTAATTGGACGTCGAAGATTGAGATGGGTGTGTGTCCCCTGCATAAGTGTGTTTCATAATTACACCAACAAACTTGTAAGATATGTATTAGGCGTCTTGAAGAACAAAATGAGTATGGAAACCCATGCCCGGAAATGCCATTTAACGACGCTACGGAGAGTCCAAGTTACAGGCACCAGCTCCTGCCGCTAGACATCCCCTCAGGCAATTTCGACGCTCTGTAGCGTCATTGGATGACGTTTCCGGGCGTGGGTTTCTATGCTCACTTTCTTCCTCAAGACACCTCCCACATCCCCTACAAATTTGTTGGTGTAGTAGTGTAATTCTGAAACACACTGACGTATGGGACACACACCCATCTCGATCTTCGACGTCCATTAACTGCCGGAAATATACGCAAGATGAAATTTTGTGCGAAACAATATTTTATTGGTGGAGGTGTATTACCGTCTTTAGCAACTAAATGAAAGGCGTTTTGTGTGTGCCATACGCGTTTCGCTTCTTTATTTATGAAGCACCATCAGTGGCCTGTAATAATGTTATTTTTGTATAATATTGTAGTACAGTCATAATATTACAAGTATTTTTCACAGTATGACAGTTAACAGTCTTGTTACAATTACTAAAGTTCGGATCTACTAGGTTAGAAACAACTTCTGTAGCACTAGCTTTTGGAAAGTTAATTTAATTATATAGTTTTTGGCCCTACTTACGGTTTTCTGTTTTATTCCATGTGTGTCTTCATGGAGATGTTTGTGAGGTCTTCAGTTAGATGTGGTATTTTCGGTCTTGATGAAAACCCTTGCATCACCACTTCACTGTGTACTCGTCTTTGAACGTTTGTTTACAATGTTTAGTGTTGCCAACTGTCGCTTTTCGTCTGTCTCTTGTTTGTGTTCCTTGTATCTCTGAGTGTATCAGCTGTTTTATGTTTGTGTTGGTGTCTGTGTAGGCTGTGTGTGTGTGTGTGTGTGTGTGTGTGTGTGTGTGTGTGTGTGTGTGTGTGTGTGTTGTTATTTGTGTTAGTTTTTTGTGAGTATGGGAGTGTGTGTGTCTGTGTGTGTTATTTGTGTTAGTTTTTTGTGAATATGGGAGTAGGGGGAGGGGACCGAAAGGGAGAAGGAGGTAGGGCATTTCACGTTTCGTTATTATTTTTCACTGTTCTTGTGGCCAGCTTGATCAGTGAGTTGTTGCTTATGTTGATCTGATCATTGATCACTTTTTTATTCATTACCAGGGCTCTCTGTATGTGAAAGTTTTCTTGTAGTGTCAGGATTTTTCTGTCTCGATTGTTTGTTCTGATAATTTTCATGTCTTGTTCCATGGTGCATGGTTCGTGTCCGTGTTGTATCAGGTGTTCTGCAAAGGTGGAGTGGCTATTTTCATACTTCCAGCTTCTTATGTGTTCTTTATATCTGGTTTTGAAGTTTCTGCCTGTCATTCCCAGATATACTGATTTGCATTCTTGGCATTCTAGCTGGTATATGCCTGCCCCTTCATATTTGTCTGGTTTATCTGTTGTTTGCAACTGTGACAGAAGTGTGTTTCTTGTTCTATAGGCAATTTGTAAACCTTGCTTCTTTAGTATGTTTGCTATTTTGTGTGTTGATTTGTGTTTGTATGTAAGGGTGTACCATTTATTTTTTCTGATTGTGTTATGAGTGTTGGTGTTTTGTGTGTCTGTGTGTGTTGCCTTGTCTGTGTTTGTGAGAGTTTTGGGTGTTTGTACTTTGTGCTTCTTGGAATTTTTCATTAGTTGTGTTTTGATTTTTTGGTTGAGTCTTTCTACTGTTTGGGTGTTGTAGCCATTGTTTTTAGCTATAAGTTGTATTGTTTTCAATTCTTTCCCATAGTTCTCCTTGCTTAGTGGGATATTGTTCAGTCTATGTAACATGTGTCTTAGAGCTGCTAGTTTTTGATTATGGGGGTGGTTGGAAGTGGCATGCATGATTTTGTCTTTTGCTGTTGGTTTTCTGAAGATGTCAAATGTGTGCTTATCATTGTTTCTCTTTATTGTTATGTCCAAGAAGTGTATCTGTCTGTTTGTTTCTTTCTCCATTGTGAATTGAATGTTGCTGTGTATACTGTTTATGTCTGTGTGGAGCTGTTGTATTCTCTCTGCAGATTCATCTACCATACAAATTATATCATCCACAAATCTGTACCAGTAGACAATTTTGTATTTTTTCTCTGTAATTATTGCGTTAAATATTGTATTCTCTATGTGGTTGATGAAGATATTTGCCAGTGTTCCTGATATAGGGGATCCCATTCGTAGTCCATCATTTGTAGGTAAAATTTTTTTTTTTCAAATTCAAAGTAGTTTTGGGATATGACTACCTTAAGAGTTTTGGTTATTTCTCTAACATTCTCTGCAGGTAGTTTGTTATGAGCCATCAGGTTATCTTCAATTAGTTTTACTGTATCTGTGGTGGGTATTGAGGTATACATGCTTTCTGTGTCAAAAGAGATGAGTGTTGCTGTTTGTGGAATGTGTAAGTTTTTTATTTGTGTTATAAGTTCATTTGTGTTTTTCACTGTTCTGTTGTTCTCCATTTGATAGTGTTCCATTAGGATTTTGTTCATTTGCTTTGCCACATAGTATGATGGTGCATTCCTGTAGTTGATTACAGGTCTCACTGGGAGATTTTGTTTATGTACCTTGGGTTTGCTTCTGAGTGTGGGTGCTCTTGGGTTCTTCTGTGTGACATATTGTTTTTGTTTATCTGTGAATATGTGTTTGGTGGCTTTGAGGTTGTTTTTATGTGTTTTTGGAAACGTGCTGTTGGATCGGATTTCAGTTTTGTGATGTTGTTGGCAGATATGAATTCTATGGTTTTCTCTACATATAGTTCTTTTCTGATCAGAACTGTGGCATTTCCTTTGTCAGCCCTGGTGACTATGATGTTATTGGCCTGTAATATTTTATTGCTAGCATGTGAGGAATCGCGCTGTATACGAGGGGGAGTTTCCTCAGTCGACTGTGGTCAGAGTTGAGTATGAAAAGGAAAAAAAAAAATAGAATGAGACATTAAAGATATGACATATCTTTATTTATTTTTTTTTACATAATATTCAAGTACATTGAGAAATTTGTCGTACCGCTTTATAAGCTTCAAAAAGTCGTGCAGGAAAAAATCAGGGCGCTCCCAACGAAGACTTGCAATATGGTTTTGCGTTGCCGACGCCGAGTGTGGTCTCGCATTGTCATCCAACAGCAGAACGCCAGATATGAGAAGGCCAGGTCGCTTTTTCCGAATCACCTCTATCAGTACCGCTCAGCATTGGTGTTGCATCCTCCAAAAAGTCCAGTAAAAAAACTCCTTGGGCTTTTCAGAAAACGGTGACTAGCACTTTACCTGGAGACGTAGTGCTTTTGAACTTCTTTCGGACAGGTGATGACGGATGTTTCCACTCCATAGCCGTTCAACTCTTTTTTCCGTAAGCAACGCCCTGATATTTTCCTGGACAGCTTTTTGAAGCTTCGAAAGCAATTTGACAAATGTCTCATTGTACTTGGAAACCATGTAGAAAAATAAATATATGTCTTATCTTTAATGTCTCATTCTATAATTTTTTTCTTTCATACACAACTCTGCCCGCAGTCGACAGGGGAAACTCCACCTCGTATATATATATATATATATATATATATATATATATTGGGACATGGAGACCATACTGCCAAAGTTATCAGTCCCCCTGTGGGGAGGGGAAGGAGTGAGGATAGGAAAGAAGGGAAAGGGGAAGGAAATGCAGTCCAGCGTGGAAAGAAGGAAGAAAGATTGCATTAGCTCGGGGCCCCGTTCTCACCACGCACGTATTCACGAAAGAACCGTGAGCACCCTATCGTGATTCTGCCTGCAGGGCCACGATAGTGGGATTTGAGTCTGCAGACAGCGCGGTAAGAGACTTAAACGGTTGCATTATGACTCGCCATACTGGTTCATCGACGGATATTATAGTTTGGGATAGTATTGTATTCCACTCCCGCAGCCGTTCCGCCCCATCCCCCCCCCCCCCCCTCCACCCCTTAGACACGCATTATCGGTAGCTTGTACGTAAGTTCGGAACCAGAATACCGCATTTCAACGCATAGAGTACTGCGGAAGTTTTATCTCTACACTGATACTACCTGGTAATAATGCATGTGGTTAACCTTGCCCTTGATGTCTGCAAATCTGTGTCACTTGGCCGATACATCTCATTACTAAAGTGAAATTAATGCATGAAGGAGAATTTGTGTGACAGCTCTAGGTCATTTCATACAGTCACTTCCGATATGGTGCGTTGAGCAATACCAGTAAGTGACAGCAGGAGACTTGTGGCGTGTGGATCCCCTTATGAAGGCCGCACAGCGCGCTCAATGACAGCCACGCCGTCTGCACGCATTCAGTTTGATGTAGCGTGCCGGGAGCGGTCAGGCGAGCATATTGATTATCTGTGGTCAAATTTATATTTGGATAGCCTTCAAAGTATCTCCCTGTGGCGTTGTGTTTGCTGGATCCTCTTGCATAACGTAAAAACTTCCGCAGGACGCATACTGAGCCAACTGACTACGTCAGACAGTTTTTGCTAAACACAATTTTGAAATCTGTGTAAATGCACTTCATTGAGTGAAAAACGTTGCCATCCATTCCATATACCTGAGTCTTTCGCAAGCTTTTTAACATAAGTGTTGGAATTATGTACTTAATTTCAATATTGTAAATGGTTAGATTTATTTACATTAGTATTACGTTCATATTCATTTAGTAAAAAGACAGTTGAATGTACACTATGTACTTCGTTTGTTTCATGCTCTTATTTGCAGTATACATATACATAAAAGGTCATGATCACCGAAACTGATTTTTAGAATAAAATAAATTTGAACAGATATGCCAATGCACTTAAAAGTATATAAGTGCTACTTTATATAACCTCAGAAAAATGGATGAGGTGGAAGAGTAGTTAACGGTACATAACTCCTATTCCAAACGAGCTTTACCGTTCCACTTCTCTTCTACTTAACAGCGGCATATTACCCAGGCTTTTGCCTTAAACAAGATTTCGCTGTATGGTTTCATTAAATTACCATCAGGAAAGCACCGAGTGAGGCGGCGCAGTGGTAACACGCTGGACTCACATTTGGGAGGATGGTGGTTCACATCCACCTCCGGTCATTCAGATTTTGGTTTCCCCTGATTTTCCTAAATCACACGAGGCAAATATCGGAATGACTCCTTTCAAAGGGCACTACCGATATCCTCCCACACCCTTACCGAAACATTCCGAGCGTGAGGTCCGCCTCCATGACTATTCTGTCGATGGCGCCTTAAACCCTTATCTTTCTTCCTTTCCATTAGGAAAGAGACTGATTTTTGGCGTACCTATGTTAGTGAAATTATTTTTGGAAGTGATTACCACTATTCCCACTCCTCCTCTAACCAGCAACACATTGAAAAAAAATGTTGTACACCTTATTTATCACCACAATAATGGTTCATCGCCTCCGTGACGTCATGATAACACATCCCCGCCAACTATAGGTCGAGTACTGCTTTGACTATTTCTGATAAGCGTTTTATCAATCTCTTGGATTTCCACATTCCCCTTATCTTTTTCTTTTCTTGGAAACAATGAAAAGACAATAATACTTCGCAAACATATTACCGTTGATGTACCGTCATTCAAGCTGTCAATATCTAAAATACAAAAGCTTTCTGATATAGAGTGTCTCACTTAAACTTCACACACCAAATATCTGTGGAACAACAATGGATTTGCGTGCTGTTGATTGCATAAGTAATAATGTAGGGCATCCATTTAAATAAACAAAATTAGTGTTGAAAATAATATTTGTTCATTACAAAAAATGTATTCGCAATTGGGAATATTAATCAGCACCAGCTGTATTATTTAATGTTGACGTTTGGAAATTTGTTACGGACCGGAACTCGAACCCTGATTTCTTGCTATTCGCGAGCGATCGCATTAACCATTAGGCCCTACTCTATCCGAACAGTATTGGCCGACCCAAACTTCCATATGCCACACATTACATACTGCCCGTACAATTCATACTTTAAGTCCCGCACAAGGAGGGAATCCGGGTTGGAGTCTCGGTTCGGCACAAATTTTCACATGTCATCATTAAATTATACTGCTCATACTGATTAATATTCGCAACTGCGAATACATTTCTTGTAATTAATTTGACAGCTGTAGTCACCGCGGTATCATATGGTTCAGTCGATAAACACAGACTCTGCACATCGTATATTTGTTTACGTTTTACACCGTCTTATAGAGTTTACTTTCATAAGCACCTGTCGTATGTTCATGTCCGCGAAAGCCGTTTCTCAGTACCCTAGCTATTGTTGTTCCAGAGATATTTGGTGTGAAAGTGGGTACTCCTCGAAAATGAAAAAAGAACACCATGAATTCGTCAAACCAGCAGAGCGAAATTTCATTGACATATTCTTGAGAACATATACAATACATGCCACGGGGTCAGAACCATACTCACGTCAATTGTCACCAGAACGTGCACAATGTCGACACTAGTATCGTGCATACTCTCCTTTGCAGCAATTCATGGTGCAATTTTCTCATGAAGACGATTGTAGAGCTGCCGATTGAAGTCTTACGGTATGGCCTGCCACGCAATTTCTATCTGACGCCTCAGTTGGACCAGATCTCGTGCCGGTCGTGTAGACCGCGCCAAGATGACGTTCTTATCCGGCTCTAGACATATTCAATGGAGGACAGATCTGAGGATAACGATGGGCAGGGTAGTTTACATATACCTTGAAGAGGATTTTGGTTTGTACGGGATATGTGTGGACATGCCTTGTCCTGTTGGAAAAGCACATCGCCTTGTTGGTGCATGAACGGTGGCAAGACGGGTTGAATGATGGTTTCAGTGAACCGTGTACTGTTCAATTTTCCCACAACGAACACTAGAGGAGAACGGCCAGTGTATGATATGGTTCCCCACACCCTGATGCTAGGTGTCGGCTCCGTTTGCCTCTGACCCGTACACCCAGATTTTCGCACTCCCTGCATGACCCTAACTGGTACCGAGGCAGCGACGACTCTCATCACTGAATACGACACGTCTCCATTCGTCCCAACGATGTTGGGCCGTGAGTAGATGACATTCTGACGGCACACATAATCGTGCATAATTATAAGGGGAGCCATTCTCCTCTAGTGATCGTCTAGAGAACATTGAACAGCGCACGGTACGCTGAAACCATCATTTAACCCGTCTTGCTACCACTCATGCACCAACAAGGTGACATGCCTTTCCAACAGGACAATGCAGATCCACATGTATCCAGTACCACCCAACGTGCTCTCCAAGTGTACGTCAACTACCCTGGCCAGCACGATACCCAGATCTTTCCCCCATTGAGCATGTTTGAGACCGCATAAAACGTCATGTTGGGTGGTCTGCATTAACGCCACGAAATCTGGCCCAACTGAGGCACCAGGTGGAAATTGCATGGCAGGCCATTCTACACAACCACATTCTGAACCTCTACGATCGTTTCCATGAAGGAATTACAGCTTGAATTGCTGCAGAAGGAGGGTATACACGGCTCTGCCTGTGTGACCGTGTGTTATATGTGTCAATAAAATATCCCTATGCTTGGTCGATGAATTCATGGTGTTATTTTTTCATTTTCCAGAAGTGTATTAATTTGCAGGAAAAAAATCCACTACCCAACCTGGTGCAGACTACAAAAGCTCAAAAACTCACTAAACTAGTGGAACGGTACATTTATCTTTAAGCTGCGCTGTAGGGAATGCAAAGTGTGTATATTACCGACTTCCAAATTCATCGTACTGTTCTGGTCCGACGAACGGTGGCAAGACAACAAACAAACAAACGTGAAGCTGTAAATGTGAGACAGAGGCTACACGCAGAACGAATTGTTGGGTCCGAGAAACTCCTATGTTTGAATTTACTAAAGTAGCAAAATGGAACACGAGATCCGTACCGTTTGCTTGGCACACTGACGAGGAGCAGAAATCAATCTCTATTGCACGTTCGTAAGCTAGAACTTCTATACGCAAACTACACTCTGATAACAGAGAAAGAAATATGCGTAACTTAAACAATGAAATAGTTGTTGTTGATGAGGTCTTCAGTCCTGAGACTGGTTTGATATGTTGTGCGTTATCTGCCTCGTTGCCTACATAGGGCGAAGTTTGCGATGTAGTCTCAGGATAGCTGTCTCATCCACGTACATTTCTTAGCGGTCAGAGAAGAACATACTCATGTCAACAGTTTTTCATTGTTCTCTAGTCATACCTAGTTCTACGTAACAGTTTTAACGCTGTTTTTTCCGTCATTGGACTGCTTAAGTGTACTTTTTCTGCACTATGCAGATTTCGGCCTTTGGCGTTTACAAGTGCAACACAGCAATATCTGATGAAAGTCGTCCAACTTGGGTGTGACCCAAGTCATTATCGAAAACGCTAAAATAATTCCATATTAGATAACTTGCAAGTAGGCGCTAGAACGCTGTCACAGTATAACTGCCCCCTGTACTGTCTACTTTTACTCTGATGTTTTGATGCAAGATAGCTATTAAAATCAGACTGTAGTATTAGTTTTCTTTTGTACAAATAGCAAACGAAGACTACAGTCTGATTTTAAAAGCTAACTTGCATCAAAAATCAGGATAAAAGTGAACAGTACAGGCATCTGTTTCATTGTGCGTTCTCGCACCTGTATACAAATTATCTCATATCTGCGCGAATTTTAGTGTTTTCGACATTGATTTGAGTCACACTCAATTCTGATGGCTTTTATCGTATATTCTAGTGTTGTGACGATACATAATTGTTTTGAAATTTTTAACTACTCATATATTTTGTAGTTAAAGAACGGAATATACTCCAACTCACCTTATCACTATTATTGATACTTATTTCAGGTTGAATGTGTCATGAAATTTAGTATAAAATTCCATTTAAGGTCGTAATCGGCCCACGTTGTATTTTGTTTACTATTTCAAATATTCCTAAGAAGAAATGGCTATTGACGATCATATGTTTGCCGATCGTCCACTTATAATTGTATTAGCAATTTTTTTCTATGATTAAGAGTAATTTAATTCACTAAGTACTTGGAATGACTCAGTTTAACACAAATAATTGTATGTAGGTATTATATTAAGCGTTGTTATTGTTGTTATGGTCTTCAGTCCGGAGACTGGTTTGATGCAGCTCTCCACCCTACCCTATCCTGAGCAAGCCTTTTCATCTCCTCATAAGAACGGCAACCCACATCCACTTGAATCTGCTTACTATACGAGTCTCTTGGTCTCCCTCTGCGATTTTTACCCCACACACTTCCCTCCAATGCTAAATTTACGATTCCCTGATGTCTAAGAATGTGTCCTACCAAGCGATCCCTTCTTTTAGTCAGGGTATGCCAAAAATTCCTTTTCTCACCAATTCTGTTCAGTACCTCTTCATTAGTTATGCGATCTACCCACCTAATCTTCAGCATTCTTCTGTAGCACCACATTTCGAAAGCCTCTATTCTCTTCCTGTCTGCACTGCTTATCGTCCATGTTTCACTCCCGTACAAGGCAACACTCCACACAAATGCCTTCAGAAAAGACTTCCTTACCCTTAAATTAATATTCGATGTTAGCAAATTTCTCTTTTTCAAAAATGCTTTTCTTCCCATTGCCATTCTGCATTTTATATCCTCTGTACTGCGACCATCGCATGTTATTTTACTACCCAAGTAACAAAACTCATCTACCACCTTCATTGTTTCGTTACCTAATCTAATTCCTTCAGCATCTCCTGATTTTCTAAGACCGCATTCCATTATTTTTGTTTTGCTCTTGTTAATGTTCATTTTATACGTTCTCTTCAACACACTGTCCATTCCATTCAACTGCTCTTCCAGGTCCTTTGCTGTCTCTGACAGAATTACAATGTCATCAGCAAAACGCAATGTTTTTATTTCTTCCCCCTGAACTTTAATTCCTTCACCAAATTTTTCCTTGCTTTCCTTCACCGCCTGCTCGATGTACAAATTGAATAACATCGGAGAAAGGCTACAACCCTGTCTCACTCCCTTCCCAACTGATGCTTCCCTTTCATGCCCTTCTAGTCTAATAACTGCGGTCTGGCTTTTGTACAAGTTGTAAATAACTCGCCTTTCCTTGTATTTTATTAAGCGTAATATGCTAAAACTCTGAGATTAGTGTGTCACATGACGCGACGTAATTATGACGTAAACTGTATTATATATACGTACACTGGTACAGCGAACATTGTCTGTGTCTCTGTTGTTATGAAGTTTATACGCTGAACTGATAGAACCAGTAAGTAAGTGGGAGATGTATTTCGTCAGTATACGTGAGCTAAACTAGCAAGGAATATTTTACGTTAGTCAAATGGGTGACGCATCAATAGTGTGAGCGGTTGCCTGGTGTCAATATTCAATATGAAAACTATTCTGGACTTGGTACGGAGGTAATATATGCTTGAGAGAAAGTCAATTCAAAATTGTAATTTGGATTAAACAAAGAAGATAATTTTAATTTATGTACTATTGGTGTTTAAATAAAAGTTGTTTGTAGGAAGGGAGGAAGGAAGTTAGGGTTTAACGCCCATCGACAGCTTGGTCAGTAGAGACGGAGCTTACGCTCGGATTTTTGGGTAAGGATGAGGGAAGGGAATCGAACGTGCCCTTTCTAAGGAACCATCCCGGCATTTTCCTGGAGTGATTTAGGGAAATCACGAAAAACCTAAATCTGGATGGCCGGAGGTGGATTTGAACCACAGACCTCCCGAATGTGAGTCCAGTGAGTTACCACTACGCCACCTCGCTCGGTAAAAAAGTTGTCTTCTGATGAACATTTATGAGTGCAGTACGGATAGAAGAACCTAGAAGTTTTATCCCAATTTATAAACATTTTTAACAGTTTACTTTTCGTGAGTGTTTACAGTTCTAGTTCCATGAAGTGTTTAGCTTACACGCTGCGACAAATTAGTGTAGCACAAGAAAATCTCGATAGTGCAATGAAACAAACACTTAAACAGTCAAACGGCGGAAAAATCCTTTAAAAAAATTTACATGAATGTGATTCCTCAGGAAGCAAATATTATAAACTTTTAACGCTATCTTCAACGATATGATCTAGAGCGATTGTACAAGTGATCAGGAGTGATATTGTAGGAGAATGAGTGAGAGTTTATCTGCAATCATTTCTCTTTCTAGCAATTCCACATTTTAACCCTTTCAAATGTTCAAATGTTTGTATAGCTTATGGGACTTAACTACGGGGTCATCAGTCCCTAAACTTACAAACTACTTAAGAAATAACTAATACTAAGGACGGCACAAATATCCATGCCCGAGAGGGGATTCGAACCCCCGACCGTAGTGGCCATGCAGACCGTGACTGGAGCGCCTCAGTCCCCTCGGCCACCGCGGCCGGCTTTTAACCCTTTAATGCATCACTTTTTATTTGAAGCTATAAAAAATACCACGATTAATGTACAGTACGTATATACTGACAAAAATATTTAAAAAAAATATTCGTTAAAATTTTTATGCACTACTACAAACAAAAAGTTTATAGCTGGTCAGCTATACAGCGCTTCCATAATGTATCCAATGTAGTAAATGTCACTATCATGCCTCTCATCTTTCCAGAAAGTAACCCATAATGCAACAGTTGTATGAAATTGACTACTTTTACTTGGAAAAGGAGGAACACTTATGTAAACAAACGAACATGTTAGGAGGAACTCAATGCCGCTAACTGTCGAAATGACTCAGTAGCTCTCTGCAATTTCTAATTTCTAGGACGAGCTAGTAGCATATGTAACACTATGTATACAAGCAGCTTATATATGAATTAGTGGTAAAATTTTGATCAGTTTGAGAGATAATATGAACAATAAGGTATGTAGCTGATCAGCTACACTATGCATTAAAGGGTTAACGACATTTATTCCCACTGCATCTACATACATACTCCGCAATCCACTGTAAGGTGCTGGCAGAGGGTTCACTGTACCATTTCCTTTCCTATTGCACTAGGCTCGTATAGACGCCAATGACGTCGTCCTGGAGCGCACGTAACCTGCCCCGTTCCCTCCCACACACGCAGATGTAACATTAAAAGATAGTTGAGGATTGAAGATACGGAGGAGTTGGTTAATTAAGCGGGGACCGGGAGAGCGCAGTGAACCCGCGTGAAGGTCCCCGGCGCACGCAATCTCATCTGCGGAGGTCCACGGGCTCCTGGGGGAGCGCCTGATCAATGGCGACTGCGGCGCACGCCACCGGCTTTCAACCTAATTATTCGGTCGAATTACGGGGAGTGGCAGCAGCATCTCCCGCCCACAAACGTCGCTGCCGAGACGGACGGCCGAGCGCGCCGCTCACGAGATCGCGCCACTTCTTCCCCCTCCATAAATAACGGACGCTGCCTTCCGAGGTGCCGCCAGCTATCTCGGTGGCCACCGCGGAGCTCTAATTCTCGCAGATATCGAGCACAAGCGGACGTCTTTCTGCTATCGTCGAGTGTCCCGTAAAAAAAATATGATAACTAGCTGTAAACCTGGCATTTCCTGGGTGTTTATTAAGTCCACAGTCTCCCAGCCATCTCCCCTCTCATTCTCTCTCTCTCTCTCTCTATCTTCCTCTTCCATCCCTCTGCCCGTCTCTTCCTTTCCCCCTCTCAGCCCATCTCTTCCGCCGCCTCCTCCTTCTCTCTTATTCATTTCGCTTATTCTATATCTCCATCTCCATGAATACTCTGCAAATCACATTAAAGTGCATGACATAAGGTTCATCGTACCACTTTTATGATATTTCTCCATAGTTCCACTCTCTAATAGCTCGCGGGAAAAAAGTAACACATAAATCTTTCTGTTTTAGATCTGATTTCTCTTATGTTATTACGATCGTCATGTCTCCCTATGTAGGTGGGTGCTAACAATATATGTTAGCATTCTGAAGAGAAATTTGGTGAAAGAAATTTCGTAAATAGATCTCGCCGCAACAAATAACGCCTTTCTTTTAATGCTTTCCATCCCAACTCCGGGGGCACTCTCTTTACCATATCGCGATAATACGAAACGAGCTGCCCCTCTCTGAATTTTCTCTAAATCGTCCGTCAGTCCCACCTGGTGTGGATCTCACAATGCGCAGCAATACCCCAAAATAGGACGCACAAGTGTAGAGTGGGCAGTTTCTTTAGTAGAACTGTTGCATCTTCTAAGTGTCTGCCAATGAAACGTAGTCTTTGGTTCGCCTTCCCTACAATATTTTCTATGCGTTCTTTCCAATTTAAGTTGTTCGTAATTGTTACTTCTAGGTGACGGCCTGTAGTTCTGACTGATTTATCGTGTAACTAGAGTTTAACGGATTTCTTTTAGTGGTCATATGGATAACCTCACACTTATCATTATTAAGGCTCAATTGCCAATTTTTACACCATGTAGATATTTTACCTAAATAATTTTGCAGTTGCTTTTTATTTTCTGATGACTCTACTAACCGATGAATGACAGCATCATCCGCGAACAGTCTAAGAGAGCTTATCAGATTGTTTCCTAAATCGTTTATAAAAATAAGGAACAGTAGGGGCCTTATAACACTTCCATGGGGAACGCCAGATATTACTTCTGTTCTGCTCGATGACTTACTGTCAATTACAACCTACTGTGTACTTTCTGAAACTAAGTCACGAATTCAGTCGCACAACTGTGGCATATTCTATAAGCACGAAATTTGATTAGAAGACGCTTGTGTAGTACATTGTCAAAAGCCATCCGGAAATCTAGAAATGAGTAATCTATGTGACTTCCCTTATCGATAATCTCCTACTTCCCCTATCTATGAAAACTCACATTTATCTATCGACTTTCGTAGTGACCAGTGAAAAACTGGTCGCGGTGGAAGGGCCGAGCGCTATAAGTCGCCTTTTTGCGGAGATCGCGGTTGCTCCCCGTCAGAGGTTCGGATCCTCCCTCAGGAATCCCATACGAAATTTTATGTAGACAGTCACCTTCCTCATATTTGATAGGTCAAGTGTCCAAAATTTAAAGATCAGAATAAAACTGTAGATTTGTATGAAATGCAAACAAATATACAAAGGGAAACATCTTTATATATAATACAGATACGATTAATTAATCGGTACTTTAATTTCCTCAAAGGAGTAGCAGTATGCCCCTTTTTATTCCTGTGACTGCAGTTCCCAAATAGTTGTAAACGAGTATTACCTTTCGCGCGAATAATATGAGTCGGATTTTCGATATTTTTCGATTTCTTAACTATTCCTTTGTGTTTCCCATAATTTTTTTCTAACTCACCCCTGTATTATAGCTAACAAAAAAAAAATATTCAAAAAGCCCAAGCCATTTCTGAGTTTTAGCAAGAGTAACGTGCAGCTATTCAATTATATATAAAGTTCAGCTATCTTTGCAGAGTCTATGGGACTTAACTACGGGGTCATCAGTCCCTAAACTTACAAACTACCTATGAATTAGCTAATCCTAAGGACGGCACAAATATCCATGCCCGAGGGGGGATTCGAACCTCCGACCCTAGTAGCCGTGCAGACCGTGACTGGAGCGCCTCAGTCCCCTCGGCCACCGCGGCCGGCTTTGCAGAGTGAAAATTATGTGACGACATCGAGTACATTCAGTGGGAATTCTCTGTCATAATCAGTGTCCGCAAGTTGGGATGTGCGGCATCATCAGTGTTCTAAAGTTGGCGTCTTTAGTTTTAGCGCTGTGCAAGGCTAAGTTCAAATGTTTATAAATCTATCGGACCAGACTGCATGGTCATCAGTCCGTAGCTTACAAACTACTTAAACTAAGTTAAACCAACCAAATGACAACACACACACACACACACACACACACACACACACACACACACACACACACACACACATGCCCCAGGGAGGACTCGAACCTCCGAAGGAGAGTAACCACGCGCTCCGTAACGAGTAGTCTTAGACCGCTCGGCCACTCCACCGCCGCACAAGGATAAGTAGTAAATACACTTACACAACAGGGCGAATCGCAAAAGGGGTAAAATATTTCGTACAAAGTGTCACGCATTGAAATACAAACACAGTTTTCTGTGTCTTCCTATGCCAATTAATGACTATGCAAGTCAATATGTAAAAGATAAGAACGATCAGTCGCAATTTTTTAATTTTTTAAAATTGTTATTGCCGATCTAGATTTCTGTCACTGTGTGGTTGTATCCCGTGAGTAAAACGTGCGTTAGAATATTACACTTGTGTATATGTGCACTTATTAAAACTTTGACCCTTCATGTTACAGCTGAGGGAGCTGCACTTTGGATGGTCACACAGAGGCTGATTTCTAGACCTGCAATAATAAAATATAAATCCGTACTGAACACACCTTGTTATCAAGGCCTTTAAACCAATAGGGCAATTTCTTTTATTTATTTATTGAAATTACGGGTTTCAACGATAAAAATCGTCGTCTTCAAATTTACGTTATTTCCTGCATAATGTATAAACTTTGGAGAACTTCTAGAAACAAAGTATCTCTCGTGGTAATGTAAAATTGATAAAAACATCTTTTCATGTTATAAATACTTTTTGCACGAACATGGTATACCATTTCGCCTAGAGTCTGAAACAAAACATGTTTTGCCTCTATTCATGTATGAAGCGGAGTGAGAGCAGGGACACTACAGTGTTAAGGCACAAACGTCCCCAAGGTGGCAGTAGAGTACAAATAAAAGAAAACAGTTTCATTTTCAAATTAAAAAGGCACACTGAACCTCTTACAGTGCTAGTTTAACTACAAGCTAACTTTCATGAAATTTTGTAAATATGTAATAGGATGAAAAACGTCTTGCTGAAAAAGGTGAAATCTTCCGAAAAATACAGTGTACCAACTACTTCTACCGCCCCACGTCACATGTAATTGTTTTCTATATAAAAAGTAATGAAATAAAATAAAATGTCTACTTCATTTCTACAACCCTATTTCAGAGTGTCCCGATATGGCAACCCTTCTCGTTACTGATATCCTTCTAGCGTCACCGTCCTTGCGACAATACCGCAGTACTATTTTTCAAAAGGGCAATGTTTGTGCAGACTTGTCATATGTGTCTATGAACTGTCTGGGTAATATTGAAGCGTTCTTGTTGCGAGCAATAACCCCATTTCTATCGTCAAACAGAAAATCTGTGGAAAATTTCAACGTCGTCTCTGTCTCAGTACCGGTATCCATGGTATCATGTTCCAGGTGAACAGTTATATGCCAGAAAATTTAACGACTATATCACACCTTCCCCAAACGAATCAAATGTTTGTTGAGTTTAGGGGACTTAACTGTGGGATCATCACTCCCTAAACTAACAAACTACTTATGAACTACCGTATACTAAAGACGACACAAAAATCCATGCCCGAGGGGGCATTCGAACCCCCGACGGGGAAAGGCCTCGCGCTTCGGAGCATAGCGCTTCAATGCGCTTGGCCACGCCGCCGCGACCAAACGAATAAGGGCATGCATCCAGGTCGAACGCAGAGCAACATCATACTGATAAGTAGCCTCATACTTTGAAGATCTTTTTAAATTTTACTCGTTTTTGAAAATCCGGAGGACAGTGGTTCAAATCCACCTCCGGCCATCTAAATGTCGATTTTCGTGATTTGCGTAAATTGCTCCAGGCAAATGCTAGGATGTTTCGTTTGTAAGGTCACGGCCAATTTTATTCCGCCATCCTTACCCAAAACATTATGGCGTGAGCTCCATCTCTAATGACCACGCTGTCGACGGAACGTTAAACACTAATCTTCCTGCCTTCTTTTCAATTTTGGAATCACTGAAATAACCTATCTTTTCAACCCGGAAGTTCAATTATTCCGTTCCGTGTTCTTCGATTCTTGTATACGGTATGTCAATATCTACTGCTGTCTGGTGAAATCATTTGTGCCTCAATAATCGATATCATCATCATCCTAATGGATCCTTAGTTATTTTACAATTCCTGTAAACTCTATCTACATTCATACTTTGTAATTCCCTTTATAGTTTATCCAGAAGAATACGTCTGTTACCTATGTCATTTCCCCCTTACCTGTTCAATTCGTGAATCTCGCCATCATCATACTGCATCAGATTTTTGATAGGCACTACGTTCTATCAAACTCATCTTAAAAAGTATAATTTCGCAATTTGAAGAGAAAAACTCTACTTGATTGATTCTTGTAAGGTCTGCCTCTAAAGATTGTTGGTCATCGTTGTAACATTCTCGGAATTACTACGCTCTCGTCAGAAAACGAGCTGCTATCACTAAGATCTTTATGTCTCTAATACTGATCCAGCCGTTATAAATGTCACAGACTGATGAGCAATATTCAAGAAACGTTGGAACAAGATTTTCAGTAATGGTGTTTTGACAATTAACAGTATACAATTTATTTTACAGTTATACGTGGCTGTGCAGACAGAAACCGTGTAGAAATTTTAAATTTATGGATTACAGTCCATTTTTTGCGTTGATTAAAAGGTAATATTTACTATGATAGTGACATCAGCTGTAGATGTCTTTGCATTCATCAGAATAACTTTAAAATTGCATGTAAAAAAATGTCACATTAGACACATCGGTCTCGTAATGTAAAATTAATCTAAAAGGAAATGTCAAAGAAGTAAAGAATTTAAAACTGGGCCACTGCCAGTCATGCCGCTATTGGCTGCGAGAAGAAAGAAAATAAGTGCACCGAAGTTTGAGTGTTTGCGTGTATCCTTAATACTGTATCTAATGACTGTTGTAGTTAGTCCGTTTCGAAATAAAATGCAGTCAAAAGAAACTTTTAACGTGATTCTGCAGCTCGTGGCAACAGAAATATAGCATATTTCAGTATTTACCGTGAGTGGTTTTAGAACAAACACAAGTGAGGAAAAGTATGCACCAGATGGACCACCGAAATCTTAAGCTACAGCTCACCGATCCTATTTCCGCATCAGTACAGGATAAACGTTTTTTAGACAAACATTTTGACTCCTTTTTTCATTCAGTTTCAGAATTTATCTTGGAAATTATTACAAACTATAATGTATTCACATCACTGTATTCTTTTAATGAGATATCGAACACCGTCATTAACAGCAAACGGTACCATTAAAGAATAGTACCACATAGAAGCTTCAAATGTCGTAAAATAGAGAAATTTTGAGGAATAACCGTTCAGAAAATATTTTCCCCTTTGCCCACTGCCATTTTCTAAGACCCTCGATTCGATATCTCGGCATTGTTGTAAAACATTACGCGTGTTTTTAGTTACATATTATAAACATTCATTCCTGTTAGGTTTTAATAAAATTTGAAACGGAGACCGCGATTCTAATAAGCTAATCTCCGAGCAGAAGGTCAGCATTTCACTAAAATACTTTCTGATACATCAAAAGCGAAAATTTTTAAACTAACAGTGCTCTGAATGATGTAATTCCATTTCGATTTAAACAGGCCAAACCCTCTCTACAACTAATTATTTGCTATGAGCCGAGTGGCAGGAATGTTGTAGACTAATTAATTACCTCAATTTCCAGCGCACATACACGCGTGGCTGCAACCGGTTCCCGCCGCGACCATCGTTTGACGAGAAACATTCACGCTTCCCGTTTAATTAAGAGCAATTCTCTGAAATACGAGCGACTGAGGGGCTATTTACAAAATTTGTCGAATTACGAGCACCAAAGTTCATATTTTACAGCACGAGAGATAACTCATGTATACCAATGATGGAGTTCGTTTTTCTTACCTGCTAATGCTACCTAACCTTGTACTACAAAATTCTACACGTTTCATTTGTATATTTCGTTTACCTCTATATACTGAGACTATGGCCTACATCAGATAATTATTTTTTGCTGTTTTACACTATGTCAAAGGTTTGTGGGCAACTCCGACTATTATTAAGATTGTTCTTGTAGGAAAAAGGTCTACAAAAAGACACAGCAAGCCAAATACTAGTAAATAAATATTTCTTGCTTAATATTTATTATTTATATTAATATACTAGCTTAAACCCGCGGCTCTGCACGCGTGTTGGTTGATTATGACAGATAAGCTATCTTCCAGTAGTGTGCTAAGAGACTGGGTTTGAAGGATGAAATTAAAAAGAATACCTTCTTTAGATACAAACATTTTTAATCAACATTCAAATAAAAAAAATATGGGAAGTGCTTAATGAGCCGGCCGCGGTGGCCGAGGAGACTGAGGCGCTTCAGTCACGGTCTGCACGGATACTACGGTCGGGGTTCGAATCCCCCCTCGGGCATGGATATTTGTGCCGTCCTTAGTATAAGGTAGTTGATAAGTAGTTTGTAAGTTTAGGGACCGATAACCCCGTAGTTAAGTCCCATAAGCTTAACAAACATTTGCTTAATGATTTACAATACATTATTCCTTATAGCCTGTGTTGCAATATCTCAACACGTATGGTGAGAGTAATGTCCAAATTCATTTTAATTTCATTTTAGGGCATTCTGGTAAACTACGTAAATTGTAGTATTGTATGGAGCGTAAATGTAGAGTTTTCTTGGGTTGCCTACCCTTGAGCAAGCGACGTATAACTGACCATGTGAAAAACATGAGGGCTGTAAATGGATTCCTGCGACGTTTAATGATTGTAATAATATCACAGATCGATCACTTGATGTAATGCGCGAAACGTCAATTCGATGTTTTTAGAGAGATGTATTACAATAAATTTATTTTTTACTGCTTTATTTATTTATTCTTATATATCCTTATTCGTATGCTCATCCTTACAGACAAAGAGCTGAACACATAGACCAAAGATGTGGTCTGTGGCATCACATTCGCTGTATGTAAACTCCTTGCTATAGAGTAGGAAACGTCATCGCTGGCCTTCAGTCCGAATATTTTTTATAATTTGAGGACTTTCAACCCCCATATCTTCGACCTCCTAATAGCTATCGGCATGGAACTGCTATGGTGTACAACGGGAGACTTCGGACGATTACACACAGACCACTCGTTTGCGTTCTGTAGTTTTCGCTGCAGAGCGAAATATTAACATACACACACACACACACGTAGAATTTTATATACACCGATAACTTTCCATCGCAATATACTCCACCCTTTTATCAGTATCAAACCTCAAGCAATAATGCAACCAATAAAACCATTTTCAAAGAGTAAATATAATGTTCAAAGAGTAATTATTGTTCTGCAGTTCACGTTATATTCTTCAAATTACTAAATATCTATCGGATCGCTATAAAACCGTGCCTAAAACCTTCCTCAGGTATAAATTAGTAACTGTATAAATATTTCAGTCTCTGCGTGTTGTCGTTCGGACGTGATAAGTGTACACTAAACAGACATTCACATTAATATACATAGATAAATAGCTATCCGATCGCCATAAAATCGTGCCTAAAGCCTTTCCCGGATGGACATTAGTAACTGTACAAAGTTTTAGTTCTTTATGTCTTGTGGAAGAGACGTGATAAACGTACACCGAACAGACATTCACATTTATAGATATAGATTAAGATTCTTCCACAAATGTAACCACACGGTAGAACTATTCCAGTACATCAACACAGTCGTCTGTTCACCCTCTATATAGTGCTTGTATGTGGCACATGTAATGTGCTCCTGCACTCTAAGGCTTCTCGCGTGCAGTCATCGTCGCTCATCGTTTTCCGTTACTGGCTCGCATGCTGTGGACCGGAAGTTGAAATCCAAACACCGACAAAATTTATTATTTAGAGTTTGCCATTTATAGAAGATTCTACAAATCTGCCCTTCTTTGCTTATTACTGGGTTTCCATTTGAGCTCTTGAAACCCACACCGCTGCTTTCTTTTCTCGAAACGTGTTTTTAGTTTTACTCTAGGAAATATCTATCTTTCGTTTAGTTAGATATGCTTCTAAAACCTTACATTTACCCTGTAACTACTCATGTCTAGCTATTCTGCACTTCCGTCAAACTTATATTTTATACAGGTAGATTGCAATCGTTTGCAACCGACTGGCGTGAATAAGATTATCTTGGTAATAAACGTCTCGTGACGCAATAGTCGCCGAACTCCCGTCTTCTCTCTCAGCATTAGCACACGACGTGTACAGTTTGTCTACACTAAAAACACACCGGTATACTGTCGTCTGTTCTGCAGGAAATTATACTTGGCCGGATGTTGGGTTGTCGTTCGACGGGCGTGGCATTAGTCCAAGTAGGTCAAAACCATTCGTCCTGGCAAGTTCCAGTAGTGACGGGGATTGCTGCTCAAGATCAATACACCTCTTCTTCGGCACTCTCTATTACCTCCTGACGTATGGGGTCGACATTCATGGCTTCTATCTCTTGTGAACTCGTTACTACAATTCTGGTTACCATAATGTACTGTATCTCTTCCCTTACAAACTATTGAACAAAAGAGACGAGATCAAATTTTTCTTTCATACGTGGCAAAAAGACGACACTTGGCAATCGGTCATACCTATTTCGTACCAATATATTCCCGTTTTATTTTCTAGATTCGCTGGTTCCACTTCATGAATTCCTCTGTCGTTGTTACATCCTTTACATGTCTTCAGCGACTCATTTCATTAAGTGTAAGATTGTGTCTGCTTTTGTCATATTAAAATTCACGATATGGCACTTTTATGTACAAGTATGGTAGCTGGTTCATGCATTTCGTCTTTTTATTTCTTTGTATAAGCCGACATTTCTGCTCCATGTCGCAAACAGTTGTTGTTCAGCCCCTAGGTTGTCCCATATACTGACCTTGTCTTCGTTGTTCTCGAAACACAGCTTGACTGAGCTAGGGTAGTAAAAGTATAAATGCCAATCCATGGACATGTAGGCTATTTGACGACTCAGTTAAATCGCTTCAGGCATATCATTGGTCCCTGGTAAATGCCTTCCAAAAACACTGAATTGCCTTATGTGAAGCTGACATACCTGTGTTTTGTAACCAACTGTTATCCTGAGTATGCAGACCTTGTGAACGATATACTGTTTATATTCCGTTTCTTTGATGTGTAGACGACGAATTTTACGTTGCCAAATTCAGGGCATAGTGATGTAGGCGTTCTGAACCTCTCGGCGACTCCATCAAACACAATGAAAATGAAACCACAATCGAGTCCATATCCGAAGAAAGAATCGTTAATAAAGTGCAGATATTGGCATTGGGTCAATTATACCAGAATATTGATAGGGTATCTCAGAACAAGCGGTGCAAAATTATCATTTGAATTCTGTTTCACCCTGTATATGTATAGAAACAACTTCCCCTTCAAATATGAGAACACATGATTTCTATTGCATGCAGGAATAGCCCTACATATGAGGTGGTTACCACCATGTAATGTCATGCATCAACTTGAAGAAGCACAACATCTGATGGTTGCAGATACTATTTCTTTCTTCAGATAGCGGCTATCTAAGTGCTTCTTTGAACGTGTTGTAAACCTGGTTTGTTCGATGGTTGCTTTCAGAAGATTAGATTCTCTCCAAGATGTAGTGGCCAACCTAACTGTCGCCGCCCATCACTGTTCCCTACAAAAATCCCCTTGTGAAGAAAGAGATGGTGTATATCAATGTGCTTTTTTTTAAATACAAGATCAAGAGCCAACTGTATAAACCTCAATTATGCGATCACTTAAATCTCTATATAACCTTTTGTTTTTCATGCTGCTTGGGTACATTCGATATTCAGGTCTGTGGCACGATAACACACGATGGCTCACGTACTGACGGCAATCTTGGCTATTCCGACATTTTACGACGATGTACGTAGTCCAGCTCCTGTTCGCGTGATTCACTCCACGGTTAGACTTTGGTACCGACTCAGAAAAACGTCCAGTATTGTCGGAATGCTGTTTGTGGTCTTCAGTACGAAGACTGGTTTGATGTAGATTGCTACTTTATCCTGTACATGCCTCTTCACTTCCGAATAACAATTGCAAACCAGATCCATTTAAACGTGGTTACTGTGATCGTCTCTTAGACACCCTCGACAATCTTCCCTCCACATTTCCCTCCGGTATTAATCCGACTATACCTTCAGGTACCTCACAATGGGTCCTATCTTTCTATCTCTTCTTTAAGTCAAGATAAACCACAAATCTTTCTATCTAAAGCTCTCACCAACTTAAGGTTTCATTGATTTATTCAGCTTCTACCTTTTGCTATTATTTTCAGTTTCAATCTACAGTTCATAACCAGTACAGACTCTTCATCTGCTCATGAATATGTCTTACAGATTAACGCCTGCTTGAGAAATCTATCTCTTACCATTATAAAATCAATCTGACACATAATGATGTCTCCTGATCTCTACTAATATACAATCTCCCTTCGTGATTCTTAACCATGTTTTGTGATGGTTAAATTGTTCCCTGTGCAAAATTCTACTAGGCGACTCCGTCTTTCATTCCTTTAACCCAGCTAATATTCACCTTCCTTATCTTTCTTTTCCTATGAATTGCGGTCCCCAATCACAGTCAAGTCTTCCTCTCCCTCAACGGCGTGAATAACATCCTTTGTCTCTACATCTACATGGGATATTGTGCAAATCACATTTAAGTGCCTGGCAGAGGGTTCATCGAACCACCTTTATACTATCAAAATATCCACGGGTGTACTGCCCCCACAAAGAAGGTAGGAAACAAGACGAGGGCGCTTCTCAAGGATGTGGATTTACCGGAGGGTCGCCAAGAAACTGCTACCTCAAGGTCCGGTACCGCCAAGACTTTATGGACTCCCTATGGTTCACAAAGATGGGGTGCCGTTACGTCCCATTGTCAGTAACATCAGAGCACCTACATATTTGTTGGCCAAATACTTGACGGGAATATTAAGTCCTTATGTGGGTAAATGCCCTCATCACATCCGTAATTCCGTGGATTTTGTTAAACGTCTTAACAGCTTCAGGCTGGATGAGTCAGATATCATGGTGAGTTTTGACGTCGTTTCCTTGTTTACGAGGGTGCCCCTTCGAGAGTCACTAGATTTGATTGGCCAGAAGTTTGACGAGAAGACCACCGAACTTTTTAGGCATGTCTTGACCTCGAAGTATTTTCTTTTCAATAGCGAATACTACGAACAAACGGAGGGAGTCGCCATGGGTAGCCCACTCTCCCCTGTGGTCGCAAATTTGTACATGCAGAATTTCGAGGAGGAAGCCCTGGCATCATCTGAATGGAAACCTACTTGCTTTTTCCGTTATGTAGACGACACTTTCGTCATCTGGCCACATGGTATGGATAAACTCCTTGACTTCCTTACACATCTGAACTCCATACACCCCAACATCAAATTCACTATGGAGACTGAAACGGAGGGTAAATTGCCGTTCCTTGACGTCTTGGTCAAGAGAAGAGCTGATGGCACCCTGGGTCATAGTGTATCTCGGAAGACAACGCACACTGATCGGTATTTACACGCAGACAGCTGTCACCACCCTTCACAGAGGAATGGGGTACTTAAAACTCTTGTACATAGGGCGCGCACTATCTCCGACGCAGAGAGTCTACCTCAGGAATTGGAACACCTGAGAACTGTATTTCGAAAAAATGGGTACTCAGAGTGGCAGATTCAACGGGATCTCCGCCCAACCACTACATCACAACCTGTGGAAACGGATGGAAACACGAGGGAGGATGTGGGCACTGCGTTCGTTCCATATACCGGCGCACTCTCGGGGAAGATCACCCGCATTTTGAAAAAAAAAACACCAGGTTGGAACTGTTTTTTGTCCGCCGAATAAAATTCGTCCACTGGTGGGGAGCGCCAAAGATGATCTCGGTTTGAGGAAGGCCGGCGTGTACCAGATTCCGTGTCAGTGTGGAAAATCATATATTGGACAGACGATGCGTACCGTCGAGGATCGTTGCGTTGAACACCTGAGGCACACCGATTGATGTATCCGAGCAAGTTGGCGGTCGCTGAACATTGTTTGTCGGAGAATCATGCGATGGACTATGAAGGCACTAGGATTCTGGTACAGACGTCGAGATACTGGGACTGCATCGTTAGAGAGGCCATTGAAATTCGCACAAGTGACGACCTCATAAACCGTGACTGTGGCTATAATATTAGCAAATCTTGGGAACCAGCGATTGGGTTAATTAAGAGTAAATCTAGCAAACGTAACGAAGTGACGACCACGGCGGACAGAACCCTCACACCGACGTCATCTCAGACGCCGGCGCAATCGGTTCCACTGCGCGGCCGCGGCGCGGGGCGCGGACCGCGGAGGGGTCGCTCCGCGGGCCGAGGGTATTAAAATGGCCCGCTACCGGGCTAGAACCCAGTTCCCTTCGAGCAGCCGTAGCGTGCGGATCTCCGTGCCGGTGCGTTTCCAGGAGCTCAGTCCGTCAGTTCACCTGATGATGGCGACATGTATGATCGCCGAAATATTGTGCCCGTTGGACACTATAGACCGGCAGTACACCCGTGGATATTTTGATAGTATAAAGGTGGTTCGATGAACCCTCTGCCAGGCACTTAAATGTGATTTGCAGAATATCCCATGTAGATGTAGAGACAAAGGATGTTATTCACGCCGTTGAGGGAGAGGAAGACTTGACTGTGATTGGGGACCGCAATTCATAGGAAAAGAAAGATAAGGAAGGTGAATATTAGCTGGGTTAAAGGAATGAAAGATGGAGTCGCCTAGTAGAATTTTGCACAGGGAACAATTTAACCATCACAAAACATGGTTAAGAATCACGAAGGGAGATTGTATATTAGTAGAGATCAGGAGACATCATTATGTGTCAGATTGATTTTATAATGATAAGACATAGATTTCTCAAGCAGGCGTTAATCTGTAAGACATATTCATGAGCAGATGAAGAGTCTGTACTTTCAGGTGTGTGGTACTGGGTATTTGTGTGTTTTGCCCTATTAGAAATACTTTAAGCAGAGCTTTCGGCGCTGCTGATTGAATATGTAATGATACACAGACTCCATTGAATTACATATAATTTGCTTCCTATGGTAATGATATATTGTTACTTTGTGTCTCTCTGTTAAAATCTGACTTGAGGTAAAATCTGCATGGAAACGACGCACACCACTGCACAGTTTAGGATTGCCTGTTATTCCAGGTATGGTTCCGAGCTTTCGAAGTCGAAGGTGTCCCATGTTGCTGTTTCTCTTGGCTATGATAATGGGTTCATTATGCTGGTCATTGTAGCTTACCCTCGTATTTATTTTCTTATTCATCTTACACTTAACGGTGCATTGTTCCGAACAGTTTTTGTGTTTATAACCGTCTACTCACCTGAATAGATATCATGTTCATCCTGCCACTGAACTTTAACAGAAGCCCATCCAAGAACTGTATTGCTTCGCGATTTTTAATGTCCCGTTGCGGCACACGTTTTAGGGACTACACACACCAAATAAGTCACTTTATTACCATAATTTTGCCAGTTTACATCTAAGTATCTAACCCTAAACCACCGCGAAGTGCATGGCGGAGGGTATTTCCAATCTACCAGGTATTAGAATTCATTCTTGCTCTAATTGTGCATGGATCGCGAGAAGAAGGCTTTCTTCACGACGGTTTTACACGCTGTAAGTGGTATAATAGGTTCCCGTTCCTCACTGGGGCGATATTCTGTAAATCTACTATATTCTCAGGTTCTTCACATAATACTGGTTCTTTAAACTTTGAAGGTAGATAGCGTGTTTCTTCAATTTTACAGAACCCATGTGGTATACTCCCGTGAGTCATCATTCTAATTTCCTTTGTAGATTAACTATATGTACCAGTATACTACTACTGTACAGAATTCTATCATCTGCAACTCCTGTGACTGCCAAAACATTTTGGTGACTCCCATAGATAAAAAGAGATAAATAGAAACTAGCATAAAAATAATATTTTTGTGTCAGTATTTCCTATGTGCTCTTCGAAAGAGGAATGGTCGCCAACTAGTGTGGAAGTGTTTTTATGAACTCTCTTCCAAACACTGAGGTACGAATTGTATAATAATTTTGTAGACTGTAATGTTGCCACTCATATGCGTAATAACTGTTTCACCTAAGTATCTGTATGATTTGACTGATTCAACTTATTATTCATTCTACGGGACATTAAACCCTAATTGCCGCATGGATTTGGCCGTGCGTTTGTAGGGAATGCACAGGCGCTCTCCGTCGGAGTTTCGAGTCCTTCCTCGGGCATGGGCTATATGTTGTTCTTAACATAAGTAAGTTTAAGTAGTATCTGATTCTAGGGACCAATGACCATTCCAGTTTGGTCCCATCGGCTTACAAACATCTGAACAGTTTGAACCTCTAATCTTCCCTCCTTCTTGTTCTTTTTTTATTTTTTTTATTTTTTTTATTTTTTTATGTTGTAATCCTAGGACACTCCGTTGTTATGTTTCGATAAAAGTAAAATCTTTTATTGCTTTACATTTATAGATAGTTGCCAAACTCATCACAGTGAAGTTTGTAATCAAATGATACACAGTAACCCAAGCATATTACTGTAGCCCAAGTACATTTCTGTCCTTTTCAAAAGATTAAATACATCCAATTTTTCTCATCATATAACTGCAAATCTGGGAAATAAACCTCAAGATATATTCTGCAAATTTCCAATCAATAATACCACATGGAAGAATTTCCTGGGGTAATTTCCCGTTGACACACAACGTATTGATAGTAGAAAAGCAAGCACATATGGCATTCACCCTGAGTTATCTGTGCAAGGAGCCAAGTATTTTATCTGAGCCGTCCAAATACGAACAATGAAGTAACAAAGGTAATGAGACACCGATATGAATGGATACAGATGATGGTATTATCACACACATGAAGTCACAAGATGATGGGTGGTGGATTGGCAGGGCTGTCATTTGAATTTCGGTGATTCACGAGGAAAGGTTTTTGTCGTGATTATTACCGTGCAACGGTAATCACTTACTTTGAACCTTGAAGGAAAATTGAAGCTATCCCCGATTGAAGTTGATCCCTGACAGGTGCATTGCTGTTGCGAGCACTCAACAACGAAGTGAAAACTGTTTCAGACTAAATCACCAATATGGAGTTATCATATAGACACATACGAAACTGCGTAGGACGACTTGTGACAGGAGACGCATGAAGGTTTTGCGACCGTGTTATTGCAACTGTCAGGGACATTGAACGTTCCATGTCGGGAATAGTTAGGGAGACACTGGCCGACGGCCTGCACTCAACGACAGAGTGCAGCGAAGCTTGCCTAGAGTTGTCAGTGCCAACAAACACTGAGTGGAATAACCGCAGAAATCAATATGGGGCGTATCCGGTAGGCCAGCGCGGCTCAGTGTGTCGTTAATGCGCAACGGCACGTCACCTTTGTTAACAGCGTGGCATCGCCTGCTGTGCCTCACCTGGGCTCGTGGTCCTAGGCAACTGGAAAACCGTGGTTTGGTTACATGAGTCCTCATTTCAGTTGGTAAGAGGTGATGCACCCAAGTTCTCATCGAAACTAATGTGCAATCTGGTGCTGGCTTGATAACGGCGTGGGCTATTTTTACATGTAATTGACCGGATCCCCTGGTCAAAATGAAACTATCATTGACTAGTAATTGGTTATCCTCGGCTACGTAGAGATAATTTGCCACCATTAAACTACATCATGCTCCCAAACAACCATTGAAATTTGTGAATGATAAATCGCTAGTCACCAGGCCGAAATAATTTCGACTGGTTTGAAGAACATTGTAGACAAATCCAGCGAATGATTTGGCTACCCAGGTCGCCCGACATGAATGCTACATAACATTTGTGAAACATAATCTGGAGGTCAGATGGTCCATAAATTTTCCACCCGCAACACTTTCGGAAGTTTGGACGGCTCTAGGGGAATCAGGGCTCAATATTTCTGCAGGGGACATCCAATTACTAGTTCAATCCATGCCAGGTCGAGTTTGTGCACCTTGCTACGAAAAAGGAGATGCGATTCGATATTAGGAGGTATTACTTGTCTTTCTCCTTCTCTGTGTATGTGGGAAGAGGTAATTGATCTCAGTGTATATCTGCCAATGAAATAAGTAATCCACCACAAATTAAGAAGAACAATGATATACATACATTTAACTCTAGAGGATAGACAACCAACATTACTAATTATTAAAGCGGCCAGTGGTTCAGAAAGGAGTTCCACATGCAAGGGCAAACTTTTGTGATCATTTGCACAAAAACAACAATTGCCTGGGCGGTAATAAAGCCTACAATCATTTCTAGAGGACAGCTCCCTCTTTCCGTGGATCAACTTCTCATTAAAAACTGGTTGCCTGTAAATAAAATGAAGAAATAATATGCTGATAAAGACAACTAAGGGATAAGATGAGATATCTATGTTCCGAAATACTGTCATCGGCAGAAAGAATTAAAACTGTTCGACGTCTTTCTGTCGGTTCTACGGAGTGGAGACAACATTACGGAAACCGAGATAGTGGTAACAACGGGAAGTGGCTGCAGAGGGTGTGTTCACTTGTGTTTACTTTGCTAAACCAATTATACAAGCAGCTGGGTTCAGTTAGTGTAGTGAACATACACACAACAGCGTGACGTATGCATGGAGACCCATAGGAAGGTTGACAGCTGGAGAGACGCACAGGGAGGTGGCTGCAGCTATTGGAGTGTTCCAAAGTGTAATTTCGAGGACCTGGACGTGATTTCAGACAAAAGGTTCCGCTAAAAGAAGGTAAGGCCAAGGTCGTCTACGGGTAACATCAGCAAGAGATGACCGTTATCTCCAGTTAACTGTCCGTCGAGACAGGACGCTGAAAACAGCTCAGCTGCATCTCACCCACCATCAGCAACAGGATGCGCAATATCAACGCAAACAGTATGAAACCGCCTTCGAGAATGTGGCCTCTACGCATGGAGGCCTATGGCGTGCATCCCATTACAACCAAGACACCGTTTAGCCCCAGAAACGGCGGAGGAACATAGGGTAGGAGTTGTAACGAATGACGTCGGTTTCTATTTACAAAGGAGTCAAGATTTTGTGTTCGCTTGATAATCGTCGTTCCCACATCTGTAGAGAAAGTGGAACACAGAAAATCCCATTTACGTGCAGGAAACATCGTCATGTCATGGAGGTGGACGAATGGTGTGGGCAGAAGTCAGTATTGGCGGACGTACGGACCTCCATGTCGTTCAGAATGGTGCTTTGGCTGCTCAGAGGTACAGAGACGAGAACCTTCGACCTTTTCTTGTGCCCTATGCTGGTTCCATAGGAGATGGGCTCCTTCTGGTGAACGATAACACTCGTCTTCACAGAACTACACTGGTGGACAACATGCTTGTTACTGAGAGAATTGAACGAACGTAGTGGCCATATGGTTCACCGGACTGAAACCTGATTGAGCATGTGTGGAATGCACTTGGTAGACGCACTGCAACCAGACCAGAACCTCCCACCACGGTTGCAGAGTTGGATATTGCACTCGCCGAAAAATGACCAAATATCCTTCAAGAGCTGATTGATAACCTCATACTGTCCATGCGACGCAGGTGTGTAACTGTACTGACCTTTGAGGTTATCACACACCATATTAGAGGGCAATAAGAATGTTTTCTTCACTATTATGGTAGCCCCATGGTCCCTCGCTCTACATAATCTCCATGTAAACTGCAAGTAAAGACCATTATATATTTTTGACAACGTTACAGCGTTCATTTTTAATGAAATGAATCGCAATTTGCGATTACTTATGGCTGCACTGTGCTAGGTTTAGATGTAATACCAATGTGCGGCGAATGAAAATTTGCTTCGTCCTCGGTGGCGGAGTGGTCAACGCGTCTGCCTAGTAAGCAGGAGATCCCGGGTTCGAATCCCGGCCGGGCACAAATTTTCAGTCGCCGCACATTGGTATTACATCTAAACCTAGTACAGTGAAGCCATAAGTGATCGCAAATTGCGAATTATTTCATTGCAAGTAAAGAGTTGCGACAGCAAAATACCGTGCTCTATCTTACGCAAATTACTTTTGTATCCAATATCTGAATAAAATACGTTGTCATATGTTTATATTGTGTATGATATCTCACTTGCTCCCCTAATTGTTTTAAGCAGTGTATGTTTTTAATACGAGTTGCATGATTATTACTAAAAGTAGCCTTTTTTTCGCCGGCCGGGAGTGGCGGAGCGTACTGAGGCGTTCAGGTCACGGTGCCCGAGGCCGCTGCGGCCGGGGGTTCGAATCCCCCCTTGGGCATTGATGTTGTGTTCGTCCTTAGGTTAAGCTAGTTTAAGTTACATTAGCTAGATGTAGATCATCGCTACATAACAATAGCAATTAAAAAGCGACGTAAAGAATTAAAAAAAGTAACTTTTTCATTAATCACTAAACATGTATACATGTCTTATAAACTGACTTGTTCCACATAATTCATATAAAATAATGGTGAAACTGAACTATGCGACACGTATCTAAACTATCTATCAAAATAACAAGTGATTCAACATAAAAATTGTCTTTGCGAATACACACGCACATATACAGGGTGTTTCACTAAGTGTGTTTGCCTCTATAACTTATAAAATAATAGGTGACGGGAAATTTTAATGCGGTAGGTCAACACAAGAAATGTTACACTTTCTGCGGAGCTATGAACATAGTTTATTGTATCATTTTCCAAAGAGTTACAGCACAAAGATATAATTTTCTAAATGGAACAATAGTTTTTTTCTATCGTGCATTGGATTCGTTGAAACCAGTTGTGTCCAAATCAGTTTAAACTACATTCCTATCACTGTTAGTTTGGAAGCTACAACCCTTCAAAGTGTAGGGGGCGGAGGCTACGACAGCGTAGCTGACTGGCTGGTGGTCATGAGACAGTGGGCCGTGCCCCAGGGGATAGCCACTCGGCCAGTCAGCTACGCTATCGTAGCCTCCGCCCCCTACACTTTGAAGGGTTGTAGCTCCAAAACTAACAGTGATAGGAATGTAGTTTAAATTGATTTGGACACAGCTGGTTTCAACGAATCCAATGCACGATAGAAAAAACTATTATTCCATTTAGAAAATTATATCTTTGTGCTATAACTCTTTCGAAAATGATACAATAAACTATGTTCATAGCTCCGCAGAAAGTGTAACATTTCTTGTGTTGACCTACCGCATTAAAATTTCCCGTCACCTATTATTTTATAAGTTACAGAGGCAAACACACTTAGTGAAACACCCTGTATATTACGTGACCAGTGCTGCAGCAGTTGCAGGTGGTCCTGATGTTGTGCTGGGGTCAGGCGGCGGGGAACGAACCGAGTTTTGCGGCGGGCTCGCAGATGAACGCTGGCGGCCCGCCGTTTTGTTTCCACGGAGATTAAAGTTTTCCCCTCCCTTTCTCTCCGCCGACTCGTGCCTGAAAAGAAGAAGGTATTTCTCTTTCTCCGCAACATCAAAAGGGGGCCGGACCAGATTTCTTCTGTTTAAAATTATGCGGAGATCTAAAAGTTGCCTCTGGGAATAATCAGAAATTTGTACGTGTCGTAGCAAGAAGTTGTTTGCGGATGTCGCGTAATATCACAAGCCGTTCCTCAGTGTCTGAACTCCAGGGTACTCACTTTCACTAGCAGCTCAGTTTCAATAGCGTGCGTTTCTGTAAATTACTCTACTAGTCTGCTACTGCGCTTATGTCCTCTTTTATCAGCCAAAGCTTATAATACGAACATAATGTATTACTAATTACTAGAGTGGGCGCCACAGTTCTTTAATATATCCTTTTATTACTTTTACCTTCCTGCAATTAGAAAGTGAAACCTAAAGGCAAGAATCCGAATTACGTTGCAGTTGGCGTTTTTCTAATTGTAAGAGCCTCCAAGAGTCTCACAAGAAACACGTTTTACCTTGAACACTCATAACAGCCCGAAAAATGCCTAGAATAACATTCGATCGTAAAAAAGGACTACCTCGAGTCATTTCCGTGAAAAACGTTGCATCCTACAACAAGTGACATGTTAATAGAGACAAAGTAACAAGATACCAGTACCGTAGAAGGGAAATTATACCTCATACCACGACATACCACTATATCATTATATTTTCAATCAACAAAGCCAAAATACTATGCTTAAAGTAATTATAATAGCGCAAACAAACATAAAACAACTGAATATTATACTTCTTATAGTATACATGGGGAATTTCGATGATATAGTTAAAACATAGTGCTCGTTATTTGATCATCAATTTACTTAAAATTTATAATTTATATTTATCGTGCTCCACAGAACGAAATTAAGGAGCAAGTCTCCGTGGTCATAGAACGAGACAGTACATCAAACTGCAACAAAATAATAGGAAGATAATGAGTTTGCGAGTCTCAAAATATGTCTTTCTTTTGATTGCACTAACAAACACTAAAGATCCAAAGGAACTGGTACACCTGTCTAATACTGTGACTCTTCTAATGCCTGACGTAGTCCTGCAAGTCTGTCCATAAGTCCGTAAGGATACGAAGGGGTGGAGATCTCTTCTGAATAGCAAGTTGCAAAGCATCTACATCTACATACATACTCCGCAGTCCACCGTTAGGTGCGTGGCGGAGGGTACACTGTACTACGACTAGGCATTTCCTTTCCTATTCCACTCCTAAACAGAACAAGGAAAAGAAAGAATGCCTATATGCCTCCGCACGAGCCCTAATTTCTCTTATTTTGTCTTTGTGATCACTACGCGAAATGTAAGTAGGCGGAGCAAGATCGTACCACACTCAGTTTCAAATTCCGGCCCTCTAAATTTCCTCAACAGAAATTCACGAAAATAACATCGTCTTTCCCGACCCCCAATTGAGTTGCCGGAGCATTTTCGTGACACTCGCGCATTGCTCGACCCTACCGGTAACAAACCTACTCGCCTCTGAACTGCTTCTATGTCTTCCTTTAAACTGATCTGCTGCGGGTCCCAAACACTTGAGCAATACTCAAGACGCGGTCGCACAAGCGTTTTATACGCGGTCTCCTTTACAGATGAAGTACATCTTCCCAAAACTCTCCTAATAAACCGAAGTCGGCTGTCCGCCTTACTCACAACTGTCCTTTTTTACATGTTCGTTCCATTTCATATCGCTCTGCAATGTTACGCATAGGTATTTGAACGACGCGACAGCATCAAGAAGCTCACTACTGATGCTGTATTCGAACATTATGGGATTGGTTTTCCTACTCATGCGCATCACCTTACATTTTTCTACGTTGAGAGCTAGCTGCCATTCTTCGCACCAACTAGAAATTTTGTCTAAGTCATCCTGTATGCTATTACAGTCAGTTAAAGACGATACCCTCCCATACACCACAGCAGCATCAGCAAACAGCCACAAATTACAACTTACTCTGTCCATCAGATCATTTATATAGATAGACATCCGAGATATAGTCAATAATGTTCATGTATGTGGCGTTTGGTGGCCAGCGGATGTGTTTAAGCAGAGAAGAGTGTTCCTGGAACCACTCTGTAGCAATTATGGGCGGGCGTGTGGAGTGTTGCATTTTTCTGTGTGAATTGCCTAAATCCGTCGGAATGCAACATGGACATGAATGGATGCAGGTGATCAGCCGGGATGTGTATGTACGTGTCACCAGTCAGAGTCGTATCTAGACGTGTCAGAGGTCCCATATCACTTCACGTGCACACACCCCACAGTCCCCTAATGACATGTTGGATCCATGCATTTATGACGTTTTCTCCTTACCCGTACACTTCCACTGCTCGATACAAATGGAAATGATACTAGTCAGACCAGACAACATGTTTCCAGTCATCAACAGTCCAATGTCGGTATTGACGGGTCCAGGTGAGGCATACAGCTTTGTGTCGTACATTCAGTAAAGGAACACAGGTGGACCTTCGGCTCCATCTCGATCATGTTTCGTTGAATGGTTCGCACGCCGACTCTTGTTGATTGCCCAGCACTGATATTCGCTTCGAACGGCGGAATGGTTGCACTTCTGTCGCACCGAATGATGCTCGCCATTCATCGTTGGTCCAGTTCTTCCAGGATCTTTTTCCGGCCGCAGCGATGTTTTACCGGATTCCGGATATTCACAGTACATTCGTGAAATGGTCGAACAAGAGAGTCCCCACCTCCTCCCTACCTCGAAGATGCTGTGTCCTGTCTCTCGTGCGCTGGCTGTAATATGTCCAGACTCATTTAAATCGTTATAACCTGCGATTGTAGCAGCAGTAACTGATGTTTCTCCAGTGCCAGACACCTGTCGTCTTATATAGGCGTAGCTGACCGTTCGCCGTCCTCTAAGAGTTTACATACATCTGTGTTTGCATATGCATGTCTACATCAGTTTCTTTGGCTCTTCAGTATAGAATCTCAAATCTTTTACGGCGCCAGGGGACGTGGGTGGTAGTATTTGACAACAATTTCAACCTGTTATTCTATTCTTATGGGGAAAAAATTATCCCATATTGGTTCCCTTTTTACCGTCAGAGGTTCAGAACCCTAAGATGTACAAATGGAATATGCCGTAGCAAAAATAAAGCATAGAAAACCTCTTCAACCAGGAAATGAACAATATCATAAGGTAGAACATATGAACCTACGTCATGGATGTACGCAGATGGAGACATGTGAGGACGCAGCATTTAAACGGGTTACACATAACGACGTGAGTAGGCAAAATGAATAGTTTTCTAGATGGTTGGAGGAGAGAAAGTAGCGACATAGCAACAATTGACTTTGAATGAATATAATGCTTGAAACTTAGGATCATGGTCTCCCTGTCGCAATTCTGTTGGTTATCTTTTAAGATGTCTGAAGTGTAGATTTGGAGCCGAACTCGTATTTCCTTAATTTTGGTGGGAAAATCGGCTGGACAACCATGTCCCTGTGTAGATCATCTCCCTGTTTCGAAGCCAGTGCTGCTCACGTTATTGTCTTTATAATATTTCTCCGAAGCTTACTTATACTAAACAATAACTAAAATTCAGTTATGAACGATCTACTGTATAACGTTTTAAGAAGTTTGATGTTTATTGGTTCACTGTTGCTATCAGATCTTTTAAGTGAAGTGCATTCATGTTTTGTGTCATCCCTTATTACTACACCATTTCTTGAATCTGTAAGAAACCGGTGATATCAAAGAGTCTCATTATTTATAACGAGCAGCCTCAGTTTATTGACTGATCTTCAACAAATCCACGATTGTCTTAATTTGCACAGTTTCCCTCTGTTCACACACAGCACAAGAGCGACAGTCTTGTCTTCCTTTGTGTCCCTCTGTTATATCAGTATGTGAGTGAGGACGAATCCTGTGATCACAGAAGTTGTAAAGCCTGGTTCTCGCCAATGATCGTCGCAAAACAGTGTGCCCATAAACATATGTTTCAGATACGAAATTCACTTGTATTATATTGTGAAGTAATTATATGTCTTATAGCAGACAAGATTTTGTGTAAACGTCCTGATACAGTGTTTCATAACGTAATTATACCCGGGCCGCTGAAACTTTGCACTTGACGTTTACAAATAACAAGTGAAGAACAAGAAGCGCGAAGCGCTAGTCGCTAGGAAACATCCAATCACAACGCGATAAACACTTCCAGTGATCACGTGCCGTGACGTCAAAGTTCCCGCGTTGCCGGCTTTGTTCCGTTCTACCGTAAACAAAGTTGTATATCGTGTTTATCGCGTGTTTATGTTGTGTTTGTGCTTTTTTCGCTGCGATTTGTTTTACTGTGAGTGGTTTAACTTGACTTTCCGAGTTCAAGTAATTGGATAATGTAACCGAAAAGACGTTTGTCTAGTGACGTTTTCTGAGTAAGTTCTCAATTTCGTTTGAATAAAAACTTCGAAGCTTATGCTCTGAGCAGGAAGTTCATTCTCGCTTCAAACGATCGGAAAGAAGTTATGGTGCAGTGGTTACAAGAAAGAAATATTTCTGCAGGTATGTCGGTGTCAAAACTTCTTTTATATTCGCTCGTGAAACAAAATAAGCCTATTACACCCACATATTCAGTAGACGAAATCGCAAAGGAGCAGCGTGACAATGAAATAAATCTGCCCCCATTTCACTGCAGTTTTAACCCTATAAAATTGGTATGGTGTGACGTGAAGAATTATTTAAGGAATAATAAGTCTTTCACAATAACAGAGGTGGAAAAGCTGTTGCATGAAGCTGTTGCCAATGTGGATGCTGCATCTTGGAAAAAAAAGAGGGGGGGGGGGGGTTGAGCACGTTTAAAAAGTGATTCGGACAGCGCAAACAATGGAAGGGATCATGAACAGTTAATGATTTGTCTTGGTGATGACAATTTTGGCAGTGACGACAACAGTGAAGATGGGGAGCTGGATGTAATTGTACCATTGCCGCCGTAAATTGGTGAATGAAAAGCATTCTGATTATAAAACGTAGAGAGAGAAGTTACTATCTTGATTGTATATTTCGTAACCGTCGTGATCTAGTGCTTTTTTTCTATATTGCTTTGGTCCGTTATTGAAAGCGTGTGCATTGTTGTGCTCTGGTCCTTATTAATATGCCGTTAATTTATTGCTGCTCAAGAACGAATTATTATATGCACTTTTATTGCTCAATAGCTTACATTTACGAGATGCAACTGAAAACCGTTTCGTCTGCTATGTGTATAGAGGCTAGTGTTGCAACGTCGCTAAAGCAGTGTAGCCAACTTAACTCGCCGTAACGCGAAACGTCAAGTGCAATGTTTCAGGGGCCCGGGTATAGTACATTTAATGGCGGATGTAATCTTCTGCGTTCTATTCAGGTCTGTCTTATCAAAAATATGTATTTCGTCGCTTGATGGGAAAATACACTGATCAGTCAGAACGTTACGACCACTTATCTATTAATATAAACTCGTCCATCCAATAGCAACGTCACCTGACTAGGTGAGCTGACTAGTCAGACACTCAGTGAGCGTAATCTTTCTTTCTCTTTCGCTTTGGCCATGTTCCCGCACATACAGGATCGGCTTTGTTTATCTGGACTTGACGTGTTAATATTCCTGTTGTCACCGAATGCCCCCAGGAGGAAATGTGTATCCCAAATGTCTGCGTATAGTGTTATATGTGGTACAAGGTAAAGCGTTACGAAATTTTTGCGAATCGTGTAACTGAGGCGGGACTTGGGGACCAGCCTGGTATTCACCTAGGGGGATGTAGAAAACCGCCTAAAAACCACATCCAGACTGGCCGGCAGTCCGCCCCCTTCGTTAATCCGCCGCGCGGATTCGCACCGGGCTGGTAGGCCTCCCCGTCTCGGAAAGCCGTACGGTAGACCAAACAGCTAACCGACCGGGTACTCAGTGAGTGTAATGTCCGTGTGTAAAATGAGGAAGGCGCGCCATTTATCTGAGTCTCACAGTTTGACGACCCGGAGACTCAGCACGTGCATTTTGGAAACTGCCCAACTTGTCGGATTTTCGAAAAAGGTGAAACCACGTCCAAACGTCGAGGATTTAGATGACCAACCCTAATTACAGATATCCGACGTCGTAAGTTGGGCAGACTGGTAAAACAGGACAGGCGGTCAACTGTGGCGGAACCCACATCGGAGTTTAATGCTGGACAAGGTACACGTATGTCTGGACGCTCAGGGCACCGAACACTCCTAACAACTACCATCCATAGCTGACAACTAATGTATGTGCCAATGTTAACACAACGTCATCGGCAGCAACAGCGGGAATGGGCACGTACCCATCGTCACTGGACGCTGGCACAGTGACAGAGCTTTGATAATCTTATGAACACCAATAACTTTTTCATCATGCCTATGGGTGATGCGAATCCGTCTTCTTCCAGGGGAACAGCTCCTTGACATCTGGATAGCGGGACGGTTCAATTATACTATGGGAAACATTAAATGGGCATCCATGAGTCCAGCGGAGATGGCACCAGGACGGCTAAGCAGTACCGTATACTCTTTGCGGAGCGCATATATCCCTTCATGAAGGTCATGTTTCCTAACGACAGTGACATTTTTCATCAAGATAATGCGCCATGTCACAAGGCCAGAAGTGTGATGGAGTGGTTCGAGAAACACAGTAGCGACTTGCAATCAATTATTGTGCTGCTACCTCCCCCCCCCCCCCATTCCCTCGCCAACTCGTCACACCTGAATACGATCGAACACGTGTGGGATGTGATTGAACATGACGTCAGATCTCGTAGCTCCTCTTCCTGGAATTTACGAGCATTGGGTGACTTGTGTGCATAGATGTGGTGCTAACGCCCTGCAATAACCTACCAACGTCTACATTGCTTGCGTGTCAAGATGCGTCGCCGCTATTCTTCGTGTCGAAGGTGAACGTTCAGGCTATTAGGCAACCGGACATAATATCCCGGCTGGTCAGTACATACTTCATCTGAAATACATCCCTCATTTTGACAATAAATAATATATACCTCTCTTTGTTGCGCTAGAGTACTAGTCCCCCTGCCCATTCGACGCTTTGCACGAAATTATTACCTCTTCTGAATTTGAGACACTTTACCCGCGACACTTTTTTGTAATCAGAGTTACGCATGCTTCTTTCTCATTAAAATGTATATGGGACAAACTCCTAATGACAGTAAATAACCGTAATACATCTTCTTGACGATAGCTATGCGTTGCAGCTCACCGGAGGTCGAAAATGAAACTTTTATCCACGGTAGCGTGGCCCATACCTGACCTTCTGGATTTAGCCACGTTACTGATGAGCCAATCCAAAGCTCCATTTCGGACAGACATTGAAGTATACCGAAAATTTTTCCCGCTTACTTAAATCGACATTATCATAATCAAGACTGCGTAAACAAGATACATTCACGTTTGATTGTAAGCTTTTCTTTGCATATTTAACCCTTTCAAACAGTGTACTTGGCTTAAAGCCAGACTACCGACAAGGAAAGAGAGGTATGTGATGAAAAGAACCTGAATGTTTCTGTGATAATAAACATATACTGGTCCATCACAAACAATAATATACAATAATAAAAGATATAGACGAAGCATCTAGCATTGTCACACTACAATGGAAATCGACAGCTAGGCAGTATATACGTTACCATTCTGCGTCTGAGTAACGGTAAGACAATTGAATAAAGAGACGGACACTGCCTTTAGAGAGGTAATGGCAGATCCCTTCATAAGGGAATATAATACCACAATTTTTATACCCAAAAAACAACACAAACTGTAAAGCTATAAGCTTTGATTGCACTTGAATACGCCTCTATAAACCTTGTTATCGACGGAACCTTAGATCCTAATATTCCCCTTTTTCCTCTTCGAGAATCAGGTAGCATGTTCGTTGAATTGATTTCGGAAGATTGACCTGGTGACTCACTATATTGAATACTTAGTTACTTAAAATATTATTCGTTGATATGAGTCCTTTTGAGGTAGAGCATTGTTGCCGCGTGAAATCAGCGTCTGCTGCAAGTATTAGTGACCACACATAGTAATACATGTTTAGAGAATATAGCATCAGTTTTATAATTGGATACATAATTTTATAGGGGATATAACTACTCGCGATTTTCGTTACGAGCATCACAAAGGATTTGGTCATTAACACAGGTAGCTCCTTGAAACTATTCATGGATACTGCTGTAGTGCACCAGGAGGTTGCAACGCCAAAAGTCTGTGGCAACATTCAGGCTTGCTGTGGGTGATCTTGTCACTGGAAGGCACGATGGATCAACGGAAATATACTACTATCGTTGAGGACAATACTCAACTTTTGATGCAGTTTGTTTCTCCTCGGCATGATGGCGTCTACCATCAGGTCAATGTAACCGGGCAAACAGCTCGCAGTGTGAGTTATTGGAAGAGCACCATGATCCGTCTACCGTTCCCTCGTGGCCACCAAACCCCCTGCATTTAAAGCTAATCCACAATCTGTGGGATCACGTGAGGTTTTCTCCAGTCCAGCAGGCCACAACACTGCAGTCGCATGGCTGCACGTCTCAGGCCGAACCTCAGTGACACGCTAGATACATGGTTTTTGAAGCCTCTGACACGTTCCCACTCTGATGTGACTGGATAGAGTAGTTCCCGTAATTAATTTTGTTTCTATGCAAGTTTGTTATGTTGTTCCATAAAATCTCGGGCGAACTGCCGGATGTCAGTAACTTCCTGCCACGATATTTCGGTGCAGAGTCTTCTGACCATTTTCAGGGGAGTACCGCCGAAGTACTGGCGAAGACGCGCTGACCTCTGCTATTTACGACCAATTCAACCGACATTGCGCATGCGCGTACTCAGCGTGCGCGTTCACTACGACTACGTACGCTGCTCCGAGCGATATCAGGTCGATTATCACCGTCATTCAGTTACAGGGAACTACGGCGACTACGAAGTTTTTCATTGATGGGATTCCATGCAAGATTTATTTGGAAACCGCTGTCTCGATTAATAAGAGTCTCATTGTCAGACAGTCTTATTTTCACAGCTTCATTGATAGTAGAGCTCCAAAAGATGGATGCGTGGGCCACAATTTTCGTCTCATTATAGTTCATTGTATGACCTGTGGAAATACAATGTTCGGCGATTTCGGACTTAGTAGGCTGGAGGAGGCGAGTATGACCGTGATGTTCCACAATGCGATTCTGCACCGTGCGCGTCGTCTGCCCTATGTATGAGTTGCCGCATTCACACGGAATCCTGTAAACACCTGCTTTCGTAGCTCCAGATCGTCTTTGATAGAACCCAACAGCGATGAAATTTTGGAAGGAGGGCGAAAGATAACTTACTTTGCCCTTTCTTAGTATTCTACCTATCTGCGCTTAAATATTCCCAATATATGGGAGATAAGCAGTCGATTTGAAAGCCTCTTCTTCTTCCTTCTTCCGTAATTTGTAGGTCTGCATCGATCGGTTTACTTGCTTCCTTGAATACCCATTCTTCGGGAATACTGTTTGCAGGTGTTCCAGTTCCGTTTCAAGATTGTCGGCATTAGAGATGGTGTGGGTTCGATGTATTAAAGTCTTGAGGACGCCCATTGTTTGTGTCGGATGGTGGCAACTAGTAGCTTGTAGATACAAATCTGTATGAGTGGGCTTCCTGTATACCGAATGACCAAGTGAGCCATCATTTCTGCGTCGCACGAAGACATCTAAAATGGCAAACAACCATCTTCCTCAATCTCCATAGTATACTTTATGTTTTCGTGTATGGAGTTCATATCATGTAAAAACTCTTGGAGACGGTCCACGCCATGAGGCCACACTATAAAAGTGTCATCAACGTATCGCCGAAACACTGTGGTTTAAAAGTCGCTGACCCAAGTGCTATCTCCTCAAAATCTTCTTGTTATGTTGTGTTCTCTTTGAGTAACACGACGCCTGGTTTCGTCATATTCTCAAATGTGCATGCCTCAGTTACCATGAAGTAAACGTTATAATAACGTCAAAAACGTACTTTACCAGCAGTTTATGCGCAAAATCTGAAATTAATCGGCAAACAATTGAATGTCTTGCTCAGTTACTTTCGTAAATGTAATTTACTTCATTTTATCTTACTTCTCCACGATGAGACTAATTATTACTATAGCACAAGCTATCAATTCGGCAGCATATGTTTGCATTTGTCTATAAAGTCGTGTGCTATCGATCAACATACAAAAAATTTATGATTTAAAACAGACTCTTTTCGTTATCCTGTTTGTTCATCTTCTAAGAAACTCTACCAGAAATTAACCAATTTACGATTTTGTTACTGTATGAAACTTTCAATGAAGACTTAAGCGAGTCTAAAAGGCAAGACTTGAGTCTGGAACGTAACACTACGATGTTGTTCGTTACTGATGTGCTTACTACAATTATCACTGCAATCATATTGCTGTGTCAATAGTAAGTTGTTAGCATATGCAACTGAATAAGGTTGCAGGCATGTAGCAATATTTGCATCGCTGGTCTCAGATATAAGAAAGATGTAGACTAAGTATTCAACATAATTATCAAATTCGAAATACTGAAACACCTGCACTGTTACAGGTCATTGGAATAAAGTCAATGGCGAAGTTGAAAAATTTGTGCTGGACCGGAATTCGAGCGCGGATTTACTGCTTCGGGACGACGACCGCCTTAACAAATTTATTTTTCTTTTTTTCCTTCGGGGATATCGGTCTTTTCGGACGTAGCTTTACGTTTTATCCTATGTTGATATATGCGTCCTTCGCCGAGTTTACACACGGCGCTTAGCTACAACGCAGGCACCGTTTAAGCTATCTATACACGCTTTCCCTCCTGCCAAAATCCTCAACTTATCTCACACTAAGCTTTCAGTGCACCCTACACATTATTTCCTCTTGCTCGCAGCATTTATTGTGTTCCCGAAATGTGTATCCACACATAAATTATCATTTTCTGTTGGAGGGATACGTACCATTATGGATATGGTGTCTGTCCTTTCCGGACACCATATCTATAATCAAAATAATTATATATGTTCTGCGACACCACATTTGAAAATATTACGATGATTTCCATGGGCTTATAAGGTGGAATCTGGGGAATAAATAGTATTTCTACATCCATATAAAACTCTGTTGAATACAAGGCTGAGGATACTTCCTATTTACCTCGTTTTAGGGATTCGTTCCGTTCCATTGACTTATGGACACCAGTGGGTACGCTACAATTAATCTAAAGTTGCCTCACGATTCTAAAGGAGCAATAAGTAAGAAGGAGGGCCTAGAGTTACAGTACATTGCTAGATTAATCATTTATAGCGCTTCTTGAAACATTTTAAGTGGACTTTCATGGAATAGTTTGCTCCTTCCTTCAAGCGTCTGCATTTAAGTATTTCAGTATTTCAGAGACATTATAGAACGAATCCGAAGTTATTGTGCGCGTGTGCAGAAATTTCTGTGTATTGTACACGATGGAAACGTAGGCTTTATTCGGTATATTGAGTCGCGTCTATGTGTATAGGAAACCGATTACATAGAATATCAAGCCAGAACCGCAGTCTTTTAATGGTGACTGATGAAGTCTCACACCCGCGTACGGAGAAATTACGGTAGTATTTTTGATACGCAGTAGAGACTCATCTCCGATAAATGCGTCGTGTCGCTGGTAGCCGGTGGCGACGATATGTGCCCAGCGGTAATTCCAGATAAACTGATTATGAAGCTGCATTAACAGCAGATACCAAGGTGATTTATTCGATTCTCTTCCGATATTTTGTAATTTGAAGGCAATTTAACACAAATAAGGCTGCAACGAAGGCATTCATTACAGCGTATCGGTCGTGCAATTACTGCCGTGTTCACCAGAGCGCGACGTCGATCGATATGACTTGCAGGTGGGAGAGAAATTTGTACGTGGCCGCAGAACACAGCATGTCGTTTCGCACAGTAGCGCCAGGCTTGCCGAATCAAAAACAGTTCGCTCATAGGCAACCTAATTCACTAGAGGGTCCAGCCATACCCAAACGTTTACGCCTTTTACAGGTAAAGCAACTTTTTGTCATTTTCTATTTATTTTGCTTGTCACAAATATAAAACTGAAAACTACTGTGGACGTTTTGCAGGGATCACCCTCATGGAATTTCATCTAACAAAGTTCGCACCTTATGGCATTATACAAACCACCACACATGAAGTAATGTTTGAAAACTCGTGGCTAAATATTTTCTGATGTAAGTGTTTGTAAATCTGTGGGACTTAATTTCTATGGTTATCAGTCGATAGGCTTACAAACTACTAAAACTAATTAAACTAACCTAAGGACAAACACATACACCCATGCCCGAGGGAGGACTCGAACCTCCGACGGCAAACAACCGCGCGCTCCGCAACAAGGCGCCTTAGAACGCTAGGCCACTCCACCAACAACGATTGGGACTTTCTACAAATCGCTCAATACGACAGCCATCAACTGCTTCACTACGGAACTATTCGAGAATCGCTGACAGACCGTCCTCAACTTTCAAAAATTTCCCTCTCCTCATATGTTCTTTCAGCTTACAGAAAATATGGAAATTGATAAATGCGGTGGAGGGGCCAAGCGCATTGAAGCGCTATGCTGCGATGCGCGAGGCCGTTCACCGTCGGGGGTTCGAATGCAGTCCACACTGACAAGAGCTGGTGAAGGAGGGAGTTGTTTCTAGTCCTGCAATTGACGTCACTCCACCGTCCTCCGATTTCAAGTTGAGCAACTATTCCAGCAAAATGTGCACACAATTCGCACCTCAAAGTCTGCCATAAGGATCAATACTACGCTGCATTTTAATCTGTCATTAGAAGCGCTTCCTTGTATCGTACCTTTCTGTCGACCAGGAAGCAAATTGCTACCAATGTATGAGTACGTACCAAACATGCTTCAACCCCCCCTCCCCATGTTTATAGAGAACAGATTTAAAGGATAATCCTTTCACCGACTGTCAGTAGAAAGAAGTTGACGACAACCACTTACTGTTTCCCTACTGTCTTAGAAGAACAGCCAAACAACTTTCAGAAAACCTGTTGAATCTGAAAAACAGTGTCCCTTACAATTAGTGCTTACGTTTTATTGTCATTAACATTATGAAATGTACGAAGACTTTTTTTTTGTTTTCTACTACTCTATGATGAGTATATAAATTATTTTAGTTTCTGTGGTTACGTTGACACTAGTACCACATAGGTGTCCTTTTTATTTTCTACACGGCTGCCAATACGAAGAGCAACACAAACAAGGACCCGAGATATCACAGCCTAATTTATTTCGAATATGAAACGTTGTACAAACATCGCTTCATTGAAACTAGAGACACATGTGAAGCCAGGAAGACTATGTAATCAGTATTGAGTGGTGTTGCCACTGCTGGCTATAACCGCTACTAAAACCCACAGCATTGAATAGCAAAAGCCTGGATGTTTGGTGGGGGATAACAGACTATACTGCCTCTACGTATTGCAAAAGATGGTCTGGTAGCTGGTGTTTTCCGCCCCATCGTTTCGCAATCATATACCAGACGTATCCAACAGACGAAAGATCGGGAGAACAGGCTAACTCAGCAACACAAACTGATGGATGACGAAAAACTTGAAAATTGAGTGCGTGTGTGGTCGTGCGTTATCCTGTTTAAATATAGCCGTCGGCATGATCCGAAGGTGTGGGAGGACAACATGCTCCAACAATTCAGAGAAGTAACTCTGTCTGATTTCTATACCGACAAAGCGTACTGGGGGTGCAGGGAATTGAATCAAATGCAAGCCTAAACCATCAAATCGGGAAACAGTTCAACAGTCTCTTACCGTGATGTCTCCAGACTAGAACCTGAGTGATGAGGTGATGTAGGGTGAAGCGTGATTCGTCCACAAAAACAGTGCCTTTTTAATTCCGATTTTGACTACACCACCTCTATTGGCGGATTAGTCCGGACAAAACGTTCAAACGTTTGTTAATCTATGGGACCAAACTGCTATGGTCCTCGGCCGTAGATTTACAAAATACTTTAACTTACGCTAAGGATAACACGCATACGAATACCGAAGGCAGGAATCGAACCTCCGGCGGAAGCGGCCGCGCAGTTTCTGACAAGGCGCCTAGAACCGCACCACAATTCCCGCACGGTTGGCGTCCAAGAGCACCCCCGTAGTACGAAATGCTTTTACACTAACCAGCCAGCATTACAGCTCTGAACTCTTGGAGCTTCTTTCTTCTCACACCGTTGGAACTTACTCATTTCCACATGATACCAGGATAATGCCGTACCACTTTTGCACGCAATGTTCTAGACTTTTGTCGCTCATCTGATTGCATTGCTGCCTTAGCGTCCCTGTCCGCGGAATCTCTTGCCTGTGGAAAATGTCTGGTCGATTATTACAGAACCACTGGCCCCGGATAAATCACTTACTACTACACCACATCAACTTTGTCAATATGTGGAATCAGCGTGGACTGCTATACCCTAACAACACATCCAGAGCTTCTTTCATTTAATGCCGGGGCATGGCCGAGGCGTAAAGCTGCAGTTATTGCCAGCAATAGCGTCAACATTCTGTATCCATTTAATCATCTTCCTCACTTCATATAGGACTGTATTTGCAATAATATCATCTTATTACAACGTGTTACCTCCCAAATAAAATTAGCTGCGGTATCTTCGGTCCTACTTGATATTGCATTCTCGATGGTCAACATTGTATTTTTAGCAATCCCTTTGCACCTGTATGAACATTGGCAATGTGATTAAACATACAAAATCCAAAAAAGAAGAAAAAATACTGATAGGGAATCTGCCTTCAGTAGAGAAAATGCACATGTTCTAATGCCTATGAATGCTCTCTTGTCATCTGATAGTTCCTGTGAAAGGTGCACGATAGGAGCAAAGGAGCAAAGAAATTTATCTAATAGGATTTCGTGAGAATATAGTAGTGTTTCTACCAATCACTTCCACTTGATTTCACTACAAATCTCTGGTGCGCTTTCACAAGTGGTGCAACTCACACACCACTATCCTAGCAGCGTCTTATGACAATACTGTCTACTGTGATGCCACCATGATATACTCCTAAGGCTGCAGCGGTATTCTAGGAATCTAAAAATCTTACAAATATACAGAAGAACAGCATTTTCTCGGATCCCTCCCACCATGAAATGTACCATTAATGTTATGTGTAGCTGTTTCCATGTCTTCCATTGCATAACACTTCATAGTGTTACTCGTATATGTACAGACTGAAAATAAAATGCCGAGTTTGGAGGTCGGCATGTGATTCTTTATACAGATTCAAGCCAAAATTTTATCTAGTATGATTCTGCGTTTTGAAAGCAAGTATATCAAAAGGAAGAGTCGGCGCACTGTCTTAAGAAATGATATCTAAAAAATTAAAAATTTGTAAGAACTCTGACAAGGATTCGAAATACTGCTCCATGGTGGATATGTGTTTCATCTTCCAGCAATGTTCTCGGTGAGCTCTGACGGCTGGTACTATTATGCGGCATGATACACTTCCTTCTGTACATAACGATGCACTGCTCGATGTGACGGTTTCGCCAGATCCTCTATTGCATACTTGTGTTTTCAAAATGAACCCGATCTGATTTTAACAGACAAATTTTTATCTTCGGTTTGGGTAAGCAAAACCATGCGGACCTCCAAATGTAGAACTTTTTAATTAATCCTGTATAACATAGAAAGAGACTCCAGAATTTAACGCTGATCCTTTAATTAGATACTGCCACAGCCATTATCATTGCTGCAAACTTTATATTATATTTACCTATGTATATATATGCTGTCTTTCAGTGTAGCAAATATACATAAGTAAATATTATTACAAAAACGTTACCTGTTCTGGTTTCGGACTCTTTTCCACTATAAGTGAGCCTTTAATCCCCTTGCCGTCATTTTCGTATAGGTTTTTAACAATTTCCTTAACTCACTTCAGGTGAATGCTGGTTTAGTTCCTAAACAATTGGAAACAACTGATACTCTTTATTCCTTGTCCTTCAGATCTTGACGTGCCGTGGATTAGACTAATGTCTGAAGCAGTGATGGAGGAAGTGATACCATGCATCCTGCAGAGCTGTCCGTAAATCCGCGAAAGTACGCGGAGTGGAGATCTCTTTTGAACAGCACGTTGCAAAGCATCCCAGATATGCTCATTTATGTTCATGTCTGCTCTCCCAGTGGGAGGGTTTGCGTGCTTCGATGAACCTGAGAGCTCCGCCGGCGGTAGCGTAGCTATTGGCAGGGTCACCCAACACGTATTTGTGTCGACTCAGGAATCGGACGAAGTGTGTTACACAATAAAGGGACAAAACCCTAAAAAAACCGGGTCCTACAAGATAGGGGTTGGCCGTGGTGTTAATAACCCTACCCTGTAAAAAGTTGTATTACGCATCATGAGCCTCAGATGATGGATGAGACACACGACCTCGGCAAAGAAAAATGACAAAAGGTTTTTCAATAGTAACTTGGAATATACGAACAATATTGAAACCTAGAAAATGTAAGAAATAGTTTACGTGATCAAAAAGTTTAAATACCGTATTGTAGCATTACAAGAAATTAAATGGCAAGAACAAAGCCATGTTTCAATAGTCTCTTCTGTGTAGTGGACCAGACGGAAGAACAGGTCAAGGTGGAACAGGGTTCATAAAAACAAAAGGAAGGTAAAAGTGTTTTCGAATTTGAACCTATAAATGAAAGACTTTGTAGACTGAGAATAAAAGTTAAATTTACAAATATAACAATTACAACAGCGTTTGCACTAACACAGGAAGCAGAAGAAGTAACAAAAGAAAAGTCTTATGAAGATCTTTAAAGTGAATGTGGTACGGTTCAACGGTATGATTTGTTGCTAGTTATGGGAGATTTTTAAGGCGCTGGTTAGATGAAACGAATGTAGATGAGTATGAGGGAGATACATATTACGCAGAAAAAGCAACGAGAACGGAGACATGTCAGTTCGCTGCTAGAAATAATCTAATCATCAAAATTACATGTTTTCCACATATAAGAATTCATCGTGGAACGTCAACCAAATTGACCATGTGTTACGACATGCCACGTCAGTTATCGATGTCACAAGACTGGAACAGAGAAAAACCCAAATTGGGACACAGATAAACTGGATAATCCAGAGGTCAAGAAAGCACACCAAGAAAAAATTAAAGATGTCCTGATACCCAGTGAGGGAACAATGAGAACTGAATACAGGTGGACTAGGAAAGAGGCAGCAGAAGACACAGTTGGGACAAGACGAAATGTGAGAAATGAATGGTTTGATGACGAATGCAGACTAGCAATGGAATGGAAAAATGCAGCTAGACTCACAATGATGTAGATAGAGACAAGAAGAAATCTAATGGCCATAGGATATGCAAGTATAAGAAAAAAGAATGGCTGAAATCATGATTTAAAGAGATAGAAGAATTAAAGGAACATAATGAAATGAGATAGTTCTAGCACGCCGTTGGAAAGATGAGAAAATATTTCAACTAAAAGAAAATGCATGTAAAAATAGATGCGGTGAGATAATCAGTGAACAAGAAATGTTGCAGAGGTGGGCCGAATAGTTTGAAGATACACAAAACATTTACACCAACCCAGATCAGGTTCCAGGAGTTCCACAGGTACAAGAGGAGAAATTAGAGGTACGAGAAGTTGAAATGGAAGACGCAGCTAACCTAACAATGGTGGAGGTAGAGATGGCAATAAATAAATTGAAAAATAACAGTGCACCCTGTGAAAATGGGATATTACCAGAACTTATAAAATCAACAGGGCAACCAATAATACGTCAGATTTATACCCTAATAAATAACATATGCAAAATGAAAGTATGCCGGGTGAATGGTATATTGGAATAATACTTCCAATATATAAGAAAGAGGAAAAGCTAGCCTGTGAAAATTATAGATGAGTAACCATACTGAATGCAGTTTATGAGATTTTTCTCTGGCATACTGAATGAAAGAATAAAGAAGTCCGCTATAAATATCCTCGGAGAATACCAATGGCACATCCAATCAGTTGTTTGTTGTTAGACAAATAATTGAGAAATTTTACGAATATGGTATAGTTCTCCAGTTCCTGTCTGTTGATTTTAAACAAGCTTTTCATAGTGTTAATAGACCAGCATTGTATGACACACCGAAAGGGTTTGGCATCTGTGGTAAGTTAAGAAGGTTAGTTGAGTTAACGATGAAGGACACCAAGGCAAAAGAAAAAGTTAACAGAAGAATGACCGGGCAATTTGACTTTAAGGATGTAATGAAACAGGGTGATTGCCTCTCCACAGTCCTCTTTTACCTTAGCGCTGCACAGTGTCATAAAAATAGACAATAAAGTAACAATAATAATGAAATCCAGTCAGATATGTATGTATGCGATTGATATTGCCAATTTGGATATAGATGTAAACACCCTTGAAGCAATATATGAAATAATGGAAGCAGAAGGAATAAAAGTCGGACTTACTGTAAATGGAAGTCAGACAAAGTTTTGTCAAATGTTTCGTTGAATATTTCTCACGCTGACCCAGAATTGAAATCCGCAGCAAATTGCGGAAGGGTTACACTTGTGTCACGTTCAACGATTCTCTTCAGCCGTAGTTGGTCCCGTCTTGCAGGATCTTCTTCTGGCCGCAGCCATAGCAGAGATTTGACGTTTAACCGCCGGCCGCGGTGGCCGAGGGGACTGAGGCGCTTGTCACGGTCTGCATGGCCACTATGGTCGGGGGTTCGAATCCCCCCTCGGGTATGGATATTTGTGCCGTCCTTAGTTGTAGGTAGTTCATAAGTAGTTTGTAAGTTTAGGGACCGATGACCCCGTAGTTAAGTCCCTTAGGCTTAACAAACATTTGAACATTTGATGTTTTACCAAATTCCCCATATTCGTGGTTCACTCGTGAAATGGTCCTACAGGAAGATCCCCAGCTCCTGTCTACCTCGGAAATACTTTGTCCCATCTCTCGCGGCCGACTATAACACCACGTTCAAACACATGTAAAACGTGACAACTTGCCGTTGTAGCAGCAGTAACGCCTGCGTTAGACAGCTGTTATCTTATATAGGCGTTGCCAACCGCAGCGCCATCCTCTGAGTGTTTACATATCTCTGTGCATGCCTACATCAGTTTCTTCAGTGTTACACTTTGAGCTGCATCAGTGTTAGCGTTAATCAAATTGGGTAAAAATACTAACATTTCGATACGCGTGAGCACAGAAATCGGAACGAATGTATTTATCTCTTGTTCCTATGGGAATCATCAAGGATTAGGCAATATGTCTGATCTGACTTCACATGGTTAGCCCAATTTGTATCTCGGTTGTCCAACATCTCTTCTTCCAACGGGATTGTACTCGTTACCATGACTGGAATTCTAACACCATCCATCCTCTCAAGTTCTTGTCTCCATTCGCCCCAGTGTTCTTCAGTATTTTCATTTAAACCGTAAATTAAGCATACTTCCGTGATGTCATTTTTTATGTGGCTTCTAACAGGTCGTACAAACCTCGTTTCTCTAAATGTATGTACTTTTTATCTCTTTTTCTTTCAATCAATATTCACTGCCATATAGGAGCGCAGGCACTACCATTTTGCATATTTTTGTGCCTTTTCTAACTTTACTGTTTAAACTTTAGTTTATAGTCTCACGTATGTGTTGAAATTTGTTGGTTTTCTTTTCTACGTCTTTGGGCATGTACAGATTCATGTCACTGCCTAAACAATTGAATGTTGAGAGTTATTCCAGTGCTTTATTTGGATAACTATTTTAGATCGAACAGGAAATTTTACAGCGTATTATTTTAGATTGTAAAGGTTCCTTCCCAACTGGTATAATTTATACAGAAAGCTACATCAGGTTGCCTCTTTATACTGTAATACAATTACATCATCTGCATACAGCATAAAATACAGATGATAGTTGTGTCTCAGCAGTATATCTTCATGGACTTACTTCTTCCAGTTTCTTATGAGGTAATCAATATAGATGTTAAAGAGAGTTGTTGACATGCTACATCCCTATGTGACACACTAATTCTAGAACTGCCTGTATTTATGATTATTTTAGTATCTTCATATTGGCTTTTGATTGCCTGTATAACATTTAATGGGTAGCCTCGCTGTTCCATTATTGTCCGGAGTCTACTTTTAAGAACCGAGTAAAATTCTTCTCCGTAGTTAATGAAAGTAACACATATTTCCAAACTGATTATTGTCTTTTTTATAAATTGTATCCATGCTAAAAATATTGTAACTGCACGATCGTCCTTCCTGAAACCACTTTGCCCTTCTCCCAAATATGCATCTGTTATTACTTTCAAGCGATTGTTTATTGTTCTTGAGAAAACTCTGTGTATTATGTTTGTGAGACCTATACCCCTGCAACTGTCACGTGCATTTCTTTGGCCCTTTTTTAAAAACAGAAATTACATCACTGGTTCTCCAATGAGTGATTTTATAGGATCGCCAGAAGTCATTCAATAGATGTGAAAGCTTTTGTTCACTCAATGTCCCACCATATTTGATAATTTCAGAGTTTATTTCACCTTTACCATAGCTCTTTTGATTTTTTAAGGTTTACAGATCCTATTGAAACTCATTTACGTTTATTGAGTCAACTGTCTTGTTGAAGTATAATATTAGGTATTCTGTACTTAATGCAGCGGATTTATAAAACCATAACTTTTTATAATGTTGTATCCACGGTTCGCTATTGATTAAATTAATTCTGGCTTTATCTCTTTCTGACTGATTTACGTTCTGTGATAGTAACGTAAAGATAGTCCAATTTACTGAAAATTGATACATCGAGAAACAATTACCATAATAAATCTAGCAAAGCTCTGTTTTGTATAACCAGAAAGTTCAGTATTATGTCAAGATTACTCAGTGGGGATCACTCAGACTAAGTGAAAACATAGAAGAAAGTGTCTTAACGTGTTGTCAACGGTAGTGGCTACAGTATGGTAGCTTACGTGAGTGGCTACAATAACAGACAACTGCCAAGTGCAAATATTTCAGGGTACTTAGCTTACTAGCTTTGATCTTGCCCTCTGTGTACTTCTTATTTCAATACACGAAGTACTGCCGTCCTATAGGAAACACTACAATATATATTCCAGAAGTATGAGTGTGAGACAGTATTTACAAGCTACCTACATTTGTTGATGAGTAAAACTGCCTCCACGGTCAGAGTATTTACTGACATTTGACTCATCCAGGAGAAGACTGATCGAAACCTTATTCGTCACGTCCTCCAGTGACCACTTGTGATGCTTGGTAGGCTCGTAGATACAATGATTTACTCAGCATCCCACAGAAAAATCTAGGTTCGCTCTGATCCTATACCACGCCGGTTGGTTAGGATCAATGAGTTCACTCCCCACTGAATTAACAGAGTTAGAGATAATGTGCAGACTGTTAACCCAAATAATTTCAATATTGTCATGTACGTTATGTGATGTAGTGCTCATTTCAATAACACAAATCCAAAAATATTAATCTTTCTAATCACAGCGCAAAGGCTCTTGCTTTCCTCCGGAGTAAACTAATTACGATTTATGGTCATCTTCTTTGCCTCTATGTATGGTGCAGCACTTTTATTTCTCACCTGCATTTTCTCCTCCCGCGTTGTTTGAAATTTGTGGCTTTTGTCTCCATTCGTTTTCATTAGGAAATTTCTAAGGTACGTCATCTTGAGTTCCTTTTCCTCATTTCAAGCATTCTAACAAAGTTTTGTTTCCGTAATGCTCCAACTTCCATTTACCGTTCCCCATTAATAACGTCCCTTTTGTTCTCGCGAAATCAAGATTTCATCCAAGTCCTCGCCAACTTCTTGCTCCCTGTCATTCTTACCTACTGCCAGCGACAGGCGGGCTAACGTTTTTGCCGCAGAGTTTATTGTTGCCATGATGGGCTTTCCTCAGTCCTACTAAGTGGTTCCCCGCACCAGTCATTACCACAGGAAACGGTTCTCCGACTGACTGTACAACTGGCTCCAGCTTAGTAATTTTTTTTTCGAGTAACAGTTTTTTGCACACTACACGAACTACAATCGAACAAACCGAGTATTCAGATTCAAACTAATACTGGGCGTATGGACTCACTCCTTTCTCGCATTGTTGACACGAATCCGGAGGAGAAACCTAACCGATATCACATGACGATCGTTTAACAAAGCAATTGAAAATATATTTATGATTAACTTTCCTGGGCAGTCATGCATATTAACACTGGTAGATTTTGATTAGAATCTCAAAATAACTGTTAAACGACTTATTAAAACATAATTATGAAAGATAATTGTTGGAGGTCCTCTATGCCAGAGAACTGTAAGCCTATATAAAGCAACTAGTATTGTGGGAATCTAAGTCCAGTTTCGGAGAATTTGCTTATATATCCACTACCGGTCACCCTGATTTAGGTTTTCCGTGATTTCCCTAAATTACACCTTTCAATGGGCTTCTTTTCCCATTTCCCACAAAATCTATCCGAGCGTGTATTCCGTCTCTCCTGACCGCGATATCGACAGGACGTTAAATCCTAATCTTCCTTCCTTCCTTTTGCGTATAAAAAATCAGCATAAAGGGTAAATGTAATTTACTTAAGAGCAAATAAGTGGACCTGTATTTACGCAGGATGTATGCTAAGACACAAAAATTGCTCTGTACGGCGATTACTTGTAAGTGTAAGAGTTGAACTCGAGTTAAATTGAATTACATATTTCTGGTATTACGAATCTTAGAAAAGAATATGAAACCTTTAATTGAGAAGTATCATAGATTCTGGCGCTTGGTGAAATTACGTAAGTGCGCACAAAGTTTTCAAGATATCTCTCCCAATAGGCTCTTAAACAATTAGAAAAAAATGAAATCTCGATGATTGGAAGAATCGGTATTCCACGCACACTTTCACATTCATACCAGCAGACACAAGGAATGTAAAAGTAGGAAAGAGTTAAGATATCGACTACCATTACACGATGTCAGCAAAATGTACATTTCAGTCGGTCTATCGTATTAACGATGACCACAGAACAAAGCTTAGCGTAAAATTCAAATAAGAGAATGTGGTAATAAATGTAGCTTCATTCAGGAACAATTATTTAATGATGAAATGAGGGCACAGACTCTTCTAAACGTACGAGAAAGAAACCGCGTGATCGAAACAAGTTAACCGACACACACAAAACACGTAACATTACGTTAGGGAATAAACGTATCAAAAAATGTTCAAATGTTTGTAAACCAAACTCTTATGCTCATCAGTCCCTAGACTTACAAACTACTGACACTAACTTACACTAAGGACAACACACACACACACACACACACACACAATTGAAACTCCGGCGGGAACGGCCGCCCAGTTCGTAGCATGACGCCGTAGACAACGCGTCCATTCCGCCCAGCATAAAAGTTTCTATCAGGAAGATAACACAAGTGAACAGAACTTACTTTATGGTCTATTCATGATAACAAAAAATCGAAGAGCCGAATGCTCTGTGAAGCATAAGAGAACACCACGCACCCAGAACAGAAAGACTCCTATTAAAAATATATATAGAATATGAATGAAACTAACGAAGGAACAAGAAATTAAACGAAAAAACCAAAAAGACACTATTTTTTGCTGAGAAGAAAGAAATATTTGGTAAAGCATGGTTCGGCGCATTTACTGGGTCCGTTATGGTCGAACAAATCGAATACCTATGAAGACCTAATAATCATAAAAAAGACTACCACTTCCTGTCCTCATAACTATCAAAGGTAATTGATTAGGACTTCAGTTAGGCTAAATTTAAACAATCTCAACCACTAAGTTACAACAAAATAGCTCTCGCAAACACCCTGACCATCAACGAGTGACTAGCACGCTAACCGAATTGTAATCCACACACAGAGAGCGGAAGTCGTAGAAGAAAACTCTTTCATTATCGTGCCAACCCAACACAAATACCACTTAGAGAAGAGAGATCTTATTTCTTTGTTCTACAGTAGGTTTCCAAAAGAGTGTCGCGCGAGAATGCGAGCATGGTCTAAGGCGCCATGCTATGGAATACGAGGCCGCTCCCGCCGGAGGTTCGAGTCCTCTCTCGGTCATGGATGTGTGTTTTGTCCTTAGCGTTAGTTCGTTAGTCTAGGGACCGATGACCCTAGCCATTTTGTCCCTTAGGTTTACAAACATTTCATATTTGATGGCTAAATTGCCATAGCAGCATACGGGAACCGCACCGTCAATAAAACACTTTCAGAACACAGTACACAAATGTATTTACTCATTCTGCTATTCAAGGAGGGGAGGAATAGGAAAGAAACATGGGAATAAGCATCAACTTCATAGAAAATTTGTCTAAACGTAAACGGACATAAGTACTTGGTCAGCATAAATTTACACTTGTAAACCATTTATAATACCACCCATGTGATTGTGTCGGCTGTTCGTTTCGTTATCCCAGAACGAACTACTAAAAGCCCTGACAATACGAATTGATCGTATAGTTAGATTTCAGTAAATGAGCATCAAACGGCTCAAATGTTCAAATTCAAATATTTGTCAAGCTTATGGCACTTAACTGCGGGGTCATCAGTCCTTAAACTTACAAACTACTTATATACTAATTTATGAGGCATCATAGCGCCTCAATGCTCATGGCCACTCCACCGTGGCCAAACGGCTCACTTTGAGACGTTATATTATTTTATTATCTCATTAGTAGGACACGTTTCGTGGTGTGTCACGCTGGCCGAGGTGGCCGAGCGGTCTGCGGCGTGTCAGTCACAGTCTGCACGGCCACTACGGTCGGGGGTTCGAATCCCCCCTCGGGCATGGATGTTTGTGTCATCTTTAGTATAAGGTATTTCGTAAGTAGTTTGTAAGTTTAGGGACTGATGACCCCGCAATTAAGTCCCTTAATCTTAACAAAAATTTGAACATTTTGGTGTGTCACATCTACAGTCTAACATAGCTGACTGATTTTCTCAAGGATGATTATTATCGATGTGTGTGGTGATGAACGCCTCACCTTTCGCCTAATCCTTCGTCCTCAACAGTGATCTCGTAATGCCTTTGAATATCTTCTCTTTTTCAGTCACAAACAAAGAACTGTTTTCGTAAATAAATAATGCCTGAGTTAGAAGCGACATCGTACATGTGAAAGCAGACGTTGACTCAATCATCGAATACGACTCTTAGGTAGTAACTGTGTGACGACTGACTAGCTCAGGATAGAACATCACAAGGTTTAAAACGTGCCTCACCACAAGTTCCTACAGCGTCATCATTAAGGAAACAGATGCACACTTAGGTTAATTTTCGTACGGTAATAAACACCCGATAATGAGTCACATTCCTCTAAATGCGACGATCGAGTAAAATAATTACTGGCAGTGACTGCTAAACACATAAATTTCCTCTCACTTATGTAGTATAAAATTTACAACTCTCGTGAGAGAAATTATTTCAGTCGTAGCTTTTGTCGGTATTCATTACAGCTGGCTCGAGCCAATTATCACAGTCCGTTATATGGATGGGTACCATTCTCGCCGCTGATTAGAACGAACTTTTAACATTCTGTAGTTTACTACAGATACTTCACAGGAAGCAAACTAATTTTTACTTCGTCACCTTTCCAGCACTTTGTTATAGCACAAATTGGCTTGTTTCGTATTCAGTATATGCTTAAACATTCTTTTTCATACAGAATCCTGCAGTAACTTCCCATATCACACAAAGTGATGCATTTAGAGAGCACTCTGATAACTCCTTCAATTACGAAGGACCCCCTTCAGTTTCGCGAAGAAGTACAAAAGAGTAATTAAAAATGAACTAATATCGGAAATTCGTTTATAACAAATTCGTTGTAGAGTCTCGTGTCATTGTAACACAGTAAAGGCTTTGTTAAGGAGAAAGAAGGAATCCCCCTCCCGCTCCAACCCCCAATCAGGCTTTGTAAGCCACGTGATGGTCGAACGACCGCCGTATCGTCCTCATGACATCATCGGCGGATCCGCTACTGAGGGACATGTATTTAGCACTCCTCACAGTTGGCATTTGTCGACGTACAGACCCTGAAGCCGCTACCTGTCAATCAGACAGCAAGACAGAACCACAATTGGCACGAAGGGGCTGGGTGCAGCCCTCCTGCCCTCTTAACGAGGTAAAATCCTAGCAGTACTCGGACTCGAACCTGGGTCCCTGTCATGAGTGTTAGTTGTCTAATGTTAGGCCTAATGTTCTATTACATAAGGAAATTTTGTCTTTTTTTCGCCTCATATCATGAAATGCCGCTCTGTTTCATGCAGTACCGCCGGTTCTTCATACTGCGCTTCATGTAGTGGAAAAAACAATGACACAGCATGAAGAACCAGCGGTAGTGCATGAAACAGTTCGACATTCCATGATGTGAGGCGAAATCAAGACAAAATTTCCGTAAGTAACAAAATATTACGCCTACTTTTCATGTTCCGTTAACGAACTGTTTTCGATCTAAAAACAAAACAAACTGTAGATTTCTATTATTACAGACCACTGAAGATGTTTTACTGTCATTAAAACGAAACGCGTCTTGTGAGAAAAATCGCATTTTTATTATAGTTGTAAAGACGGACAAACGCTGCTACTTATAACCTGCTATATTGTATTGGAATGGATTTTCCATGTTTCACGGGAAGTACTTCTAATCGTGGAAAATCCCTAACGTCAGATTTACATGCAGTGAACATCAAAGTTTTACTGCTTGCGTTTAGAAGAAGAAGGAAGATTAGTGTTTAAAGTCCCGCTCCCACACACAGCCAAAATGTTTCAGGCGTGTTTTGTACAGCATCAGAAAGTAATAGGACACCTCCCCTCGGCAACAATATCGCCAAGTCTCAACCGTTATGAGGAGTTTTAGACCAGAGAGTGAGGAACAAACTGACAGCTCCAACATTCGTTGAAGTAGTTGGTGGGTATTTAGGTAAAAGTATGGGTAATATTCTGTTGGAAACTATAAAAACACTGCACGAATCTATTCACCGAAGAGTTGCAGCCGGCCGCGGTGGCCGAGGGGACTGAGGCGCTTCAGTCACGGTCTTCACGGCCACTACGGTCGGGGGTTCGAATCCCCCCTCGGGCATTGATATTTGTGTCGTCCTTAGTATTAGCTAGTTCATAAGTAGTTTGTAAGTTTAGGGACTGATGACCCCGTAGTTAAGTCCCATAAGCTTAACAAACATTTGACATTTTGATGAGTTGCAGCTGTTCCCATTCTTTTCTAAGAAATAGATATTTTGCGTGTCACTAATGATGATCTAATCAAGGATCGAAACCAGTCACCTTAAGAAATAAATTTTAAAACTGGTGCGAACTAGACTTATGTTTACTTATAATAAAATCTCATCACATTTCTGTTTTTTGCAATGGAGAAACTGTTTTATAAACTCATAAGCCATGATTTAATTCCATTTGGGCCTGCAGAATTGTGTACGTCTTTTGAGGACATATTGTTAATACAAGTAATACCAAATTCTGCTTTACTTCATAGATGTTATATAATGTTTATTAATATAGCAATAGGCCTATTTCGGCACTGTGGTCATCATCAGGTTATGTCCAAATTGCATCGTGGGGGTATAATTTTATTACAATTACTGCATATAATTGCAGTCTAAATGTTCTTCAGATGGTATATATATATATATATATATATATATATATATATATATATATATATATAAAAAATTTTTTGATTGCTAGGTTATTAATTTATTACTGCTACTCTGACAGTTATGTTCGACATATTCTCCAGCGATTTTTTTTATTAATTTATTATTAATTTATTTATTATCTGTGAACGTTTCTCACATCACTGAGATCGTAAGTCAGGCCCGTAATAAGATAGATCGCGTAGGCTGGGAGGTGGAAGCATACGAGATTGTAAATATTTGGTTGGGAGCTGGACTACCCACCTGTTGCTGAGCGCCGGGGATCCGAATAAACGTCTCTAGGTTATAAATAGCTTATTACGGTATTGGCGCGGAGCGCACATACAGGACACTACACAAAGGTTTTCCACTGCGATATCTGCCTTTGAAAGGTCCCGATTAAATCACAGTAGCTTGTTTTTAAAACTAGAGAATCGTACAAAGGTACTGGACAAAATAATATGAGCATCAGCCATCGGTACCGGACTAGCACCGTTTATGTTTAACACACGGGCGTTATTCTTTGTTTTTCGCTTGAACTGCGACATCTTCAGAAATTCTGAGACTAGCCAGTAAGATAACAACTACTGCTTTGGCTCTATCATTATCTGAAGGGCACTAGCATCGGTCACACTAATCAAGCATTTCTCAAGAAATCAGACGTTTGTTGGTGGAAAGTAACAAAAAATCACCACGATTCACAATTTATTACCCATGATCTATTGATTAGTTTATGCCTCGTTGTATTTACTTTTTACTATATTAATATTGTGGATATACATCGTAAATCGTGGTTATTCACAGAATGTATTCTTGTGTTTTCAAAAGGAAGCAAAATCCATCATACTTTTTGCATGAGAAATTGTTTGGTTTGTTAAGACAACGTCCATTCACCATTTGCGTTGTTATATAGTTGCAATAGAAATCGTTTTAAATTTGCAGTAGTAACGCTTACTGATGCTTATAAGTTACATAACCGTTGATGATTTGTATTTAAACAGTTCTTATTAGGTTGCTTTCTTCTTCGTATTCTTGTTCATCGCAGATTTTTCAAATGATTTTTACAATGAGCGAGAATCTGGAAATTGTAACCATAGCTCAGAACTGGTCTCGCTTTCTTTCTAGTCATTGTGGTATGGGTCGGAGTGGGGAAAAAAGTTTACTTAAACCTGATCATCTAGCGTGCCATGAAAGAACAGCAAGTTTCGAAACCCGTTTCACGGAGTATACGTGCTGGCTAAGCAGAGAGAAGGGAAGGGAGGAGATTGATAGTGAGAGAGGAAGAATGAGGTGGTTAGAGACGGGTTGGGGGGTAATGTGCAGATGAAAGTGGGGGAACGTGTTGGACAGAAAGAGAGGTGGAGGAGGAAACTGACAGAGAAAGACGACTGGAGCTGGACTGAAACGACGGAAGAGGTAAAGAACAGAGTAAGGGGATGAGAAGGAATTGACAGAGAGAGGGAGGAGGCGCAAAAAGTCAGAGAGGGGGAGGGGAGAGAAGGACGATGGAGTGAAGATATTTAGAGACATGAGGATTGGGTAGCAAGAGAGATGTGTTGGGAGTAGACTGTTACTGAGAGATGGAGGCGAGTAGGTGAACAGAAACAGGGCGGTGAAGAAATTACGTACAATATAAGTAACATTCGTGTAGAAGGCCGAAGCTGTTGGCGTGAAGGAAATATTTGAATTAAAATGTTATAAAGAAGGGAAAAATAATTTTGATTGCTTCATTATTTAATTTTTTTAGGAAAAAAAAAAACTACCAAACAGACTGATATATTATTATTTTATTTAAGCTATGGTCAGATAAAGATGATTTGAAATAAATATTAAATTTAACAAACGACTCTCTTATAAACTTATAGAAACGTATAAAATCTATTTCAAAATTCACATACGCAAGACTAAATAACAGAAAATGATTATGTAAATAAAACGATGATTTAATAGGTTATTCGTCGGAATAAAGAGTAAAATATAATTTCCGCTAGCCCCTTACAGATTCCTAACGCCAGACGTGTACTTCTGAAAATATATTAAATTTTAACATCTAGGAACATACTTGGAAAATTTATAGCGGAAAACATGAGCTGCATAAGTGATGTATGAATTGTTCACTTGTGTCCAAAAGTGTTCAGGTTTTATGATCGTGGTACAACTTTCTTCGCAGTTACATGTTGTCTAAATGTCTTTTTTCAAAGCTGTTTCACAGAGGAAGATTGCACTGTAGTTCCTTCACTAGATTGCCGTACAGATTACAAAATGGCAGATATCGAAATAATTGACAGATGGATAGAAAAACAATTAAAATCGCTCAAAAGAGGAAAGGCCGCAGGACCTGATGGGATACCAGTTCGTTTTTACACAGAGTACACGAAGGAACTGGCCCCCCTTCTCGCAGTGGTGTATCGTAGGTCTCTAGAAGAGCATAGCGTTCCGAAAGATTGGAAAATGGCGCAGGTCATCCCCGTTTTCAAGAAGGGTCCTCGAACAGATGTGCAGAACTATAGGCCTATATCTGTAACGTCGGTCAGTTGTAGAATTTTGGAACATGTATTATGTTCGAATATAATGACATTTATCGAGACTAGGAATCTGCTCTGTAGGAATCAGCATGGGTTTCGAAAAAGGCGTTCGTGTGAAACCCAGCTCGCGCTATTCGTCCACGAGACTCAGAGGGCTATAGACACGGGTTCTCAGGTAGATGCTGTGTTTCTTGACTTTCGCAAGGTGTTTGATACAGTTCCCCACAAACGTTTAATGAACAAAGTAAGAGCATATGGTCTATCAGACCAATTGTGTGATTGGATTGAGGAATTCCTAGATAACAGAAAGCAGCAGGTCATTCTCAATGGAGAGAAGTCTTCCGAAGTAGGAGTTATGTCAGGTGTGCCACAGGGCAGTGTCGTGGGTCCGTTGCTGTTCACGATATATATAAATGACCTTGCGGATAACATCGGAAGTTCACTGAGGCTTTTTGCGGATGATGCGGTAGTATATAGAGAGGTTGTAACAATGGAAAATTGTATTGAGATGCAGGAGGATCTGCATCGAATTGACGCATGGTACAGGGGATGGCAATTAAAGCTCAATGTAGGCAAGTGTAATGTGCTGCGAATACACAGAAAGAAAGATCCTTTATCATTTAGCTACACTATAGCAGGTCAGCAACTGGAAGCAGTTAATTCCATAAATTATCTGGGAGTAGTCATTAGGAGGGATTTAAAATGGAACGACCATATAAAATCAATCGTCGGTAAAGCAGATGCCAGACTTAGATTCATTGGGAGAATTCTAAGGAAATGCAGTCTGGAAACAAAGGAAGTAGGTTACAGTACACTTGTTCGCCCACAGCTTGAATACTGCTCTCCGGTGTGGGATCCGTACCAGGTGGGATTGATAAAGGAAGTAGAGAAGATTCAACGGAGAGCAGCGCGCTTCGTTACAGGATCATTTGGTAATCGTGAAAGCGTTACGGAGATGATCGCTAAACTCCAGTGGAAGACTGCAGGAGAGACTCTCTGTCGCTCGGTACGGGCTTTTGTCGAAGTTTCGAGAACTTACCTTTACTGAGGAGTCTAGAAATATATTGCTCCCTCCTACGTATATCTCGCGAAGAGATCGTGAGGAATAAATCAGAGAGATTAGAGCCCACACAGAGGCCTACCGACAATCCTTCTTTCCGCGAACAATACGTGACTGGAATAGAAGGGAAAATTCGATAGTGGTACTCAAGGTACCCTCCGCCACACACCGTCGGGTGGCTTGCAGAGTATGGTTGTAGATGTAGATGTCGATGTCTACCTTTATTAAGGGTTTCTGAACTGGAGCCCTTTCTTGAGCATTAAGATCTAGCAGCACTGTTTATATCTAAACAAAATTACTGAAGTGAGTGTCGAGTTTTACAGTCGCTTTTGTCGCGCTAGTTAAATGTTGTCTACACACAACCGTTGTTAATGCGCGTCGGTCGTTATCAACTAACTTCAGGTTTCGCCCATTACTCATTTTCGCCATGACGTTTTACCTCGTTTTGTGTAATCTGAAAGAAACGTTACACAGTGCAGCCGTTCTCGTCACACATGGTCCCACTAAATGCGCACCATCGAGTTGGCGTCTCTAGAAGTCTGGGGATCACGTGTCCACCGCTCAGTTGTGTTGACCGTTGCAGAACAGAATGTAAAGTTCAAAGCCTTGTACGCCACTAGTGCACTGCGTTCGATTTTCAGTGTTAACACCTTCGCACCGGTGCCAGCCTGAAACAAGATGTAGTGTACTGCATAGTGAACATATCACTTTGTCCCGCCTATGAACTGTGTGGATTTAACTGCTTCCAGTAATTCTTCTGTAATCGTACAATAAAGGGTCTTGAAGTCTATGTACTCACAACACATAACGTTTATTTTAATTGAGGTTCACCTGCCAGTCATTGCACAAAGTGTCGTTATACTTCCTACACTATTATATTTCGTTACCATTTTCCAGCGTTGCTACTTGATGGTGTTCGCGAAAACCGTCATGAAACTTCTGACATTATCTATTAGGTCGTTATATATATTACGTAGAGTTATGGTCCGACAACGCTCCTTTGCGATTCGCCTGTAGTTACTTTCACGTCAGAATACTTTTCTCCGTTGAGAATGATATACTGTGTCCTGTTTGCCAGAAACTCTTCAGCCGGCCGCGGTGGTCGAGGGGACTGAGGCGCTCCAGGCACGGTCTGCACGGCCACTACGGTCGGGGGTTCGAATCCCCCCTCGGGCATGGATATTTGTGCCGTCCTTAGTATAAGGTTGTTGATAAGTAGTTTGTAAGTTTAGGGACTGATGACCCCGTAGTTAAGTCCCATAAGCTTAACAAACATTAAAAAAAATAATTTAAAAAACTCTTCAGTGCAATCGCACAGTCTCTTGTTTATTAGGCGACAGTGGGAAACCATATCGAACTCCTTCCTGAACACAAGGAACATAACTTCTACTTTATCTTTTGTTTTCTGTGCCGCTTGGACGAGTAAAGCGAGGTGGCTTTTACATGATCGTTACATTCGGAACCCATGTTGATTCCTACATTTACGTAAAATCAAGTCAAATGTTCAAATGTTTGTCAACCTATGGGACCAAACAGCTATGGTCATCAGTTCCTAGACTTACAAACTACTTTAACTTACACTAAGGACAATACACACACCCATGTCCGACGGAGGACTCGAAGCTCCAGCAGGAGCAGCCGCCCAGTCCGTAACATGACACCTTAGACTATGCAGACACTCCTGCACGGCGGAGATTTACGCTCTCCAGAAATGTCACAATAAACGAGCGTAAAACATGTTCTAAAATTCTACCAAAGACCCACGTCAGTGATATATTCATCTAATTTTGCTCATCCGTTCTACGACCCTTCTTGAGATACGGAATAACGTAGGGTTTTTTTCCCTTCATTAGGAAAGCTTCTCTCCTCAAGATACTACGGTCGACTGCTGCTAGAAGTTGTTCACGTTACTTGGCATACACTACATAGAATCTAATAGCTATCCCGTCAGTACCAGCGGCATTTCCTTAGTTGCTTTCGCATCTTCTGGTTATTTATTTCTGTATCCGCTATTTTGTCGTTTGCACAAACATTTAGAGGAGTTACTACATTTCGGTATTTCTCTTTCAAACACTTTTGGGGAATCACGTTTACTTTTTCGGCTTTTGATAGTCGTCCTGTTTGAGAGCCATAATGGTTACATAGATTGTGAAGACATGCTTTCGATCAATACTAGAGTATTCTAACAATGTACAATTGGATTGCGCAACAATTTCTTTAACCACTTCAATTAATCTCCCAATACGTTCAACCAACAATACACCGTATGAATTGTTGCAATCTCTTAATATATAACGCTTTTAATATAATAATTGAATTTTGCACATGTTCATTTTCTGCTGCAGGTCGTTCATATTGTTTAGAAACAATAAAAAACATATCTATCTATGTTACCTCCATGCCATGTAATAACGGAATTGTCATGTGGAGTAACGAACAGCCAAGCTGCAGCAGTAGTAGCTACCGTGCAGTATCTCTTGCAGTGGGAGATACTGGAACATCCATTGTATTCACCCGGAATCACTCTCTATGATTATTCAAGGTTAACTCTAACTTTGGCACAGAAGGGAGTGAATTATGCTGACACAAAAGACTGGTCACTTACCAATCAACATCAAATGTCTGACAGATAGCAGATGTCGATGAGTTTTTACATAGAAATTAGTAATTTTACAATAAATAAATAAATAAAATAAAAAAATAAAACATGTATGTTGTATAATGTTGTCTTTTACAAAACTGACACGTTCCACATCATTACGATATCTCGTATTCATGATCTATGGACAAAGTATTAATTTAATCTAATCTAATCCAAAGATGACATTACCGATACCATAGGGAGTTCAGTACGGAAAATCAACAGAAATATACATATACAGATAGATGGTACACGACGCTTTCCGGACATTCGGGAAAAGCTCATAAATAATGGGACCGATTGTACTGAAGGTACCATTAAAGTCATTTTGGAGAAAAATAATAGTTCTTATTACTTTTTACGAAGCCCTTGTACATTACCTTCAGGAAATATCAATTTTCTGATACAGTTTTAAACTGTAAATAGCACAAAATAAATATCTTAAATCTGCAATAACATTAAACATATTGCGACCTTCCTATCGGTACTCACCAATAAGAATTGGGCAATACATAACTCAGGGTAGTAAAAGGTTTATGGCTCGTTGTCTCTGTGACTTATGTATGTCAGCTTCTATGCTCTAAACAGCTACCCAATCTGTTTTAACAAGAACAATAATTAATCTGCATTTTAGCCAGTCTATTAATCTGCATATGATGACGTGAAAATATATTTAAGCAAACATGAATATAACTTCTGAATAACCAACAAATGGTTTCTAAGATAAAGAAGTGGTTCAGTCATGAAGTAATTCTTTATAAATGGAGTTTGTTAATCATTTTGGACATGAAAATGTGGAAATGGTCCTACTTTATACATCGGTAAACTGAATATTTCAAAAAATGTTCAAATGTTTGTTAAGCTTATGGGACTTAACTACGGGGTCATCAATCCCTAAACTTACAAACTACTTATGAACTAACTAAGACTAAGGACGACACAAGTATCCATGCCCGAGGGCGGATTCGAACCCCCGACCGTAGTGGCCATGCAGACCGTGACTGAAGCGCCTCAGTCCCCTCGGCCACCACGGCCGGCCTGCATATTTCCCCAACTATTGTTCATGAGAGGCACAATAAGTATCAAAATGTTCAAATGTTTGTAGAACTTATGGGACTTAACTACGGGGTCATCAGTCCCTAAGCTTACAAACTACTTATGAACTAGCTAAGACTAAGGACGGCACAAATATCCATGCCCGAGGGGGGATTCGAACCCCCGACCGTAGTGGCCGTGCAGACCGTGACTGGAGCGCATCAGTCCCCTCGGCCACCACGGCCGGCCAATAAGTATCACACGCACTAGAGAGTAAAAGTTCCAAATTATCACTCGTAAATTAGTGTAGCCCATCGAACATTGCAGTTCGAAATTAATCCGCGATTACAGTATTTGTTATAAAACACTGTTTGTTATCACAGGAGTACACGATTGCTGAATTATCACAGTTCCACAGTCCTACTACCGTTCATAGTTTATCACTTTTCTAGCAGAGACTAAGTTCTGCAGTCACAGTCCCGTAAATTTTCTAAGCCCACACATGCCTATCTCTTCAAACCACAAATACGTAACGCGACTTCAGACCTCCCAGCATCACAACTTTCCACCACCCCGTCCAAGTTACGAGTCCTTCCCTAAGCGTTGTAAATTGTGCTCTCTCTGCTCCCAAAATTGTATCCTTTCGCGCATCCTAACGCCTCATCTTTAAAATATAATTTCCCTTCCAAAATATACATTTGAATATCACAAAATTAAATACTTTGACCACCTCCATACAAATGTTGTTTACGTTTAAGGAACAAATATATATTTAACAATACTAAATAACGGTTGAGCTCTTTGCTCTTTGCTCAGATAGCCATTAAGGATGGCGTCTCATTGTTCAAATATACTGCCACCATCGAAATATAGTTACACAATTAATATTTAATTTATCATGGCTTTTGATACAAATATATTCAGTTCTTGTCCACAAATAGTTATAATTGTTTATATATAAATTATCTGCAGCATATCTACTATTTTTAGTCGGCCATGAAATATTTAAGTGACAGTCTACAACATAAAAAACGAACATTACTAAGAATAATATTAAATATAATAAAATACATATAGAGGGTGTTACAAAAAGATACGGCCAAACTTTCAGGAAACATTCCTCACAGACAAATAAAGAAAATATGTTATGTGGAGATGTGTCCGGAAACGCTTATTTTCCATGTTAGAGCCAGTTGGCCCAATTGTGAAGATTTGGGCAGGAATTGTTAGTGATGTCTTGATTGGGCCCTATGTTCTTCCACATACGCTCACTGGAACACGTTATCACGATTTCATATGGGATACTCTACCTGTGCTGCTAGAACACGTGCCTTTACAAGTACGACACAACATATGGTTCATACACGATGGAGCTCCTGCACATTTCAGTCGACGTGTTCGTACGCTTCTCACCAACAGATTCGTTGACCGATGGATTGGTAGAGGCGGATCAACGCCATGGCCTCCACGCTCACCTGATCTCAACCCTCTTGACTAACATTTATGGGGGCATTTGAAAGCTCTTGTCTACGCAACCCCGGTACCAAATGTAGAGACTCTTTCTGCTCGTATTGTGGACGGCTGTGATACAATACGCCATTCTCCAGGGCTGCATCAGCGCATCAGGGATTCCATGCGACGGCGGGTGGTTGCATGTATCCTCGCTAACGAAGGACATTTTGAACATTTCCTGTAACAAAGTGTTTGAAGTCACGTTGGTACGTTCTATTGCTGTGTGTCTCCATTCCATGATTAATGTGATTTGAAGAGAAGTAATAAAATGAGCTCTAACATGGAAATTAAGCCTTTCCGGACACATGTCCACATAACATATTTTCTTTCTTTGTGTGTGAGGAATGTTTCCTGAACGTTTGGCCGTACCTTTTTGTAACACCCTGTATAAATGTAATGCGCTTTGCTGGGTTCATGCTTTGTGTTTCTGTGGTGGAATCTATGTTCTGGCACAAGAATATTATTACCTCAACGAAAACCAGAACAATAGAGTAAAGCAAAGTTTATTGAAAGAATACAGAAATAACATGGTACGTCTTTTAAGATGAGTAGTGTGGCTCAATGCTGCCCATTAAACTGTTACTGATAAACACTACATATCAATAATTGTAAATATAAGTCTTATAATATTATTATTATAGTACTGAAATTTGTCGCCTTTTTATCTGTATGGGATATTGAAATTGTAATTCAAATGTTCAAATGATCAAATGTTTGTAGAGCTTATGGGAAGTAACTACAGGGTCATCATTCCCTAAACTTACAAACTACTTATGAACTAGCTACAACTAAGGACGATACAAATATCCATGCCCGAGGGGGGATTCGAACCACCGACTATAGTGACCGTGCAGACTGTGACTGACGCGCCGCAGAACGCTCGGCCACCGAGGCCGGCAAAAATTGTAATTACGGCGTTTGATTCTCACAAATCTCCTGAATCCAGTCATATAATTATGTTTGCCATATGATCATTCCCTGATTTTATATGGTTCTTTTAGAATAATGTTTATGGCTGTATTGTATTTCAGTTGCAAACTGGACTAGACGCCCCCGCACAGCCAAGAGCGCTTTCGGTTTCCGAGCACATTAGATAAACCCTGACTACCTGTCCATTCAGCAGGTTCAAGTATGGATGGGACTGTGAGGCGCGGCGACTCGAGCGCACCGAGAATTTCTCGAGCTGCCGGTGCTCGAGCAGTTCTCGAGAAGCTCACGAGGCACGGTGCGGCGCTGTGGTGCGTGCCGCTGTCCGGCAATTGACTGGGGCAGCACGACACGCCCAGCGCTGCAGTTATTTGCAGCACTCACAGCTCACTGTGATTATCATTTCACTCACGGAGCTGGCAATACTTAACGGAGGATGGAAACGTCTGAAACTTCCTGGCAGATTAAAATTGTGTGCCGGAACCGGGACTCGAACCTGGGACCTTTGCCTTTCGCGGGCAAGCGCACTACCGACTGTGCTATCCCGACACGACTCACGATGCCGCCTCACAACTTTACTTCCGCCAGAAATGTCTGTTGCGAAGATCCGTAGTGTAGCGAAAAATGCAACAGGCATGGTAAGACATTTACAATGACACAATTTATTTAGCAATCCGACATATACGTTCACGAATACAAAAGAACAGTCTTATATTAATACAAGCCAGACAAAATACCCAGCTAATGTGTATGTTATTCATTCAAACTACATTAAAAGGAAATGGGGTAAAAGGTTGGATAGTGCCTGAAACAGTCCGCCAGTATCGGAAAACAATATATTTTTTAAATTTGGCTGCAATAGCATCCCAAATGCATCAAAATTAACACTATGGAAACTTTTGAATAAAATGAGGACATAACAACCGACCTTCAGCAGTGTTGTTGTAAATTGTGGTGGCTGTGTTGAGAAAGTACCAGAAATTTAAGCTGAAATAAGGACGGAAGCTCAAGTATGCAACGCTGGCCGCGGTGGCCGAGAGGACTAAGACGCTCCAGTCACGGTCTGCAAGGCCACTACGGTCGGGGGTTCGAATCCCCCCTCGGGCATGGATATTGGTGCCGTCCTAGTTCGTAAGTAGTTCATAAGTAGTTTGTAAGTTTAGGGACTGATGACCCCGTAGTTAAGTCCCATAGACTATACAAACATTTGAACATTTTTTTGGTAAAACACGTTGTAGCATTTTTCTCTCATGTAAGTATAAATACATGCGGAATGCATATATGTTTTTGGCAACACCGAAGTTCTTGTTTCGTGTAAGATACGTGTTAAATGTTTATCTTTTACGAAAAATTCTACTACTAATAACAATAATTCAGTTTTTATCCTTGCACGTATGGAAGACAACGATTACGACTGCTCTATCACAATGCTTCCTTGTGGAGTAGTTTCGCTCATTCTCTATAGAGTGCAGCAGTGTCGACAACTTCTCGAGAGTACTCGCGAGTTTCTCGAGAATTTGCCTTAGCGTCGCGCGTTTCTCGAGAGCGCTCATAGCCCATACCTAGGTTCAAACTGTTAGCCGGCCGGCTGGGGAACCCAACAGCCCGGCAAAACCCACTATTCACATGGAAACAATCAGATTCTCCCTGTATCTGTAATATAACAATATATTCCTGGCATTGCGTCAGTTCCTTGGGGCGATCCAATTTATTTAAGTAATCTTCAAAATAACGTTAGCCCAGGATCGCTTTTAATTAATTTATTTTTTATAATTAGTTTCGGTAGGCCTCTTCCGTCATCGTTGGATGTTTTATTAACATCCATCCTACCGTAATATACTTCCAAATATGCAACAAAACGCGATAAATTATTGTAGCACTGCAATATTATCCCTATATTACAATATAGTACACAAAAGCAATTTGTTACACTTAAAATAGTTCGGAATGAAATATAAAATTTATTATACGATATTTGTTATGGTACTGTTTATGTCACATTGCATATAACCAACGATATTGTTACAAACAAAATTATGCAAAGAATATTTAATAAAAACATCTTTGGATCAACAGCTAAGTAAATTACACCAAAGTAATTACAACAAACAGCGTGACCTAAGCAGTCTCCACATATAAAAAATATATATGAATGTAAGTAATTACAACTTGTACAGTCAATATAACATTGCCATATTAATGTATTTTCACGTAAAACACACTTTGTTCTCTGTAATAAGTGGCTTAAGAAAATGGGCAAAGCCCGAAACTAGTCAGCATTTCAAATAAAAGCAGCTTTGGTGTACATGTAAAAATGTCTTTTCTACAATATTTAAGAGCTGCAAAACGCGACATATCAAAAACATTTGTTTTATTAACAAAAGTTCACTATCTTGCAAGTCAGGCAATAATGTTTGGTCATCCCACGGCAAAAGGTGGCAGGGAAAATACGACGTCAAAAACAAATTGCCATAAAACTAAAATACAAATCATATTGTCTGCGACATCAGTGCAGTACAATATTTTTCATTTACGTCATTTCATGTTTGACATGCCAATTTTCCTCGCTAAATTTCGCCGTAGAATGAGGCGACAGCACTGCGCGGCTAACGAGAGCAGGTACTCTTGTTAATATGTTAAAAGAGCCAATCATGGAGGCACAGGTCTGTCGAAACGGGTCGTAAATAAAAAGATTTCGAAGCGATACTCCGATAACCTAATATTTCAGATTATTGGAGTAAATGAAACGTTAATCCGTGAGTAATTGAATAATATCGATCCAGTAGCCGCGTCCAGCGAAAATACTGAGAGACATTTTATACACTGCGATACCTTACTTGCCGTGAACAGTTGCACATCGGGCGGTGAGACAATTACATTAAATGTAGTGTACTGCGAATTAATGAGGCAATTAAGACGTTTTAAGATTTGAAATGATAACTTTTGGGTTTATCTTGCATGGGCGATTTCCTTCAATTACATTTTAAAGGTAAAGGCACTCGTATTATTTCAAGAGGTTATGGAGCGATTATAGAGAGAAAACATAATCAATTTGATTCACTAAGTGGTACAGTTGTTAACATTCGAACAGTTGACATTTTGTTACTTCCGTCAACGTGTGTTGAACAAAGTTAAGTATCAGCAAATTTAGAATTGGCTTTGTATTTCGTATGTTCCCCGCCTTAGTTAACTTTTCATCTCATTTCTTAGTTATATAATTCATGTAGTGTTGTTATAATCGAATGAATCGTAACTGTTTTGGTACGAAGTGCAACAACCTATAAGGGTTAACAGAACTGACAACATCCTTTTTTTTTTTACCCTTCGTCATTGCACTTTACTGCTTTTTCAAAATCGTTATTGCCCTCGACAGTGCATCTCGTTGAAGAGCTCGTTTTTGCCGATTTAACTGCATATGTTAACTACCAGCATTGTGGCATTATTCCGTGATATTGTTGAATGTGCTGAATGAATGCGCTGATACGATATGAAGGCAAACTTTGTTTTTTCACACTCATACTTGTTTCAAAGTTCTAATAATATAAACTGAATTTAAAATTATGCTGTTAAAAATGCATTTTCTCAGTCTGGCTATGGACTGATTATTTCATTACTGCTGTAGGTGATTTTGTATTTCTACACAAGATTAAAACAAATCTGAAGAGAATGACTTTCAATAACTTTATTAGAAAATTATAACATGATAGCAATAAAGAGTGTTGACTATAGTTTAGTGATTAGTCTGAATACTCACTGAATTATTGTGACTAGAACAGTGTATGAATATACTATTTTCAGAATCAGATCCTGCTTGTACGACTACCTTAATGTTAATTAATGACCAGCCCAATCAAGGTGGTCTAACTATTGAAACATACAGAATGGTCGGAAATTTCCGTTACAAACTTCTAGGACTTGTAGAGGGTAGTGAGTACATAACATTTTGAACAGGAACCCATGTCCGGAAACGTATCGTTTCCGTTCTACGACGGTTTCAATTCAGATGACAATCTCATCTACTACTACTTGAGGAATGTAATTAGGCGTGACCCAGGACAATTGTTGCAATCAATTTGAAAAGAATACTGAATCGTTCTGTTATTACTTACGCATTTTCATTACAATTTACACCTTATGGTTTACAATAGTCGACAAGAACAATAAACCAGCATCTACGGCACCAGCCGCAACGTACTGATGCATTACAACAGCGGCTCGATGTGGCGACCACCAACATCGTTACACACACTGTATCTCTGAAGCATGTTCTGGTACAGTTTCTCCAGCCCACCTGGTGTCTCTTCAATGTCTTGTGCAGCAGCCAGAGCTCTACCCTAAGCAGAAGTTGACGAGTTACACATCTCAATTGAAACTGCCGTAGAACGGAAACGATACGTTTCCGGACATGGGTTCGTATTCAAAATGTTATGTACTCACTACCCTCTACAAGTTCTAGAAGTTTGTAACGGGAATTTCCGATCACCCTGTATATACCGGGTTGTTGTGTTATACTTTCTTTAAGACCTTTTAGCACGATTACTAATTACCATACAAGAAGCAGACTTGGTAACTATAATGTTAGGGACATGGGGAAGAGAAGTAATGCAGAGTCAATTCCATTGAACGACTATTAATGTGCTACCACGGTACATCATACCATTTCATACCGGCACCACTACTGCTACACAAGGGACCCAATATGCTGACCATCAGGGTCCACAAGAGTCTGAAGCGCACGTTTTACATTATGCATATCAGAACGCTGCATTTCCGTAGGTATGCCGGCTACCTCTCTTTATATGCTTCACCTCATATCAGCACATATTTGAAAGTTTCTCTGGCCAACCCCGTCCTTCAGGTCATGTATTCAACCAACTGCCATAGGACTTACCCTGTAGCGACGCCCAGTACTCCAGTTAATCCGAACTTCATCATGCTCCGCACAGCAGGTGGGGAAAAATGACTCTTCCGTAATCCTCTCACCCAGCAACATTTGCAAAGTATACCTTTGTTTTGAAACGAATAATAACTTGCTGCTTTTGTCCAAGCCCATGTTGAGACGTCAACTAGTGCACTGCAACTGGTCAGTTGTGTGAGACTGTGAATCACGATGACTGATCACTGCACCTGTTCGCCACAGTTGCAACTGGGCGGTTTCGCTGTGGCTCGTGGTAAAGATGAACACCATACACAGGAAACTAATGCTAACAAGTCTGGTACTCGTACTGTGTTTGGTTTCCATGTTATAACGTGCTAGATAGCGAAAGTTTAATTGTAACAACCCAGTATGTAGTATGACTAATATGGTTCTATGTCGGTCAAACATATTTTGCCTCTTTCATGAAAAATCACATTTCCTAATTTTCGTAGCTGTTGTAAAATGTTTACTTCGTAGCTGACCATTACTTGCAATGATAGGAGCAATGAATTAAAAATTTTAGTTCATGTAATCAGATTATGTACAGCTAATGATACGCAAGTTTTGTGTGTGTCGTCTGTTGTTAATTAGCATCTTGTTCATCAGACCAAAGTGTTTGCGGTTTGAACTCATTTAATACTAGATAGAAATCGAATGTGCACCTAGATCACACCTCCTTGACACTTGTCCAGAAAGGCATACAGTATTCTGCTGCCTCCATTTTCAGTAATCTACCACAAGAATCTACCGTTCCCGCCAGAGATCACCCGGGCACGTGTGTGTGTGTTGTCCTTAGCATACGTAGTATGTAATACTAGAGACTGATGACTATAACAGTTTGGTCCTACAGGTTTACAAACTTTTGAAACTTTTGAACATTTCCTCATGGATTACTATTTATTTATTTATTTTTAATGTAGAGAAACACCCCGAAAAGTTAAAAATAAGGTAATTTCTGTGTAACGTTGTTGATTGTGATTACTTATGCTTAGGCTTGTCGTTTGCATATGATTACTATGATTTTCATTTCATCTATTACTAGTCTTCTGTTACAATTTCATGTACTGACTCGCTCCACAACCATGGACACTTGCTTCTCAGTTGCGGCCAGCGGAACATAAATGAAATTTAAAAATAAATATAAAAGTAGGCTACTTCAACTTCTCCTTCCATCCCCACTTCCATCACTCTTTCCACTGCAGTATCGTTCCTTACACAAATGTTCAAATGTTTGTAGAGTCTATGGGACTTAACTACGGGGTCATCAGTCCCTAAACTTACAAACTACTTACGAACTACTTACAACTAAGGACGGCACAAATATCCATGCCCGAGGGGGGTTCCTTAAACCGAGAGCCTTACTGCGCTAGCAAGAATGCATGCTTTGAAGTTGCCAAATAATTAAAAGTACTCTCATTAGAGGGTTTGAAGGTAATTATTCCAACACACGCAGTTATAGCAGCTTACATCGCGCTTAAAAACAGCATCTACAGTGGGACTCCATTCTAATTAAAACCATGACATACATTAAAGTTAACAAATCAGAAAACTTACGCACAAAGATACGAGGCGCATTCAAAATGTAAAATCTAAGTTCCCATTTTTTTAAAAGACAACTTAGTTACATTTTATTAAGACAAATAAGTTACACGAAGCGTGGAGACCTGCATCGAAACAGAATCAGGACTGAAGACCACAAGATCAACAAATACATTTAAAAAAAATTTGGGAACAGGTAAAAAATGTTTGAGCTACTTTTTAACATTCACCGAAAGAACTGAGACACTTTCCATATCGTGAGATCAACTTATACCGTCATACGTCGTAAAAGTCCACTGCGTATGAATAGAACGAAAATATGACGGGCGTCTTCAGCTCTCGTCGTCGGCAAAATGCTTGCCGGAAGACGTGTGCCATTCAGGCGTGGATGCTTATTGCTGCTGCTGTGCTGCTCCATGACAATGTTCGTCCTTAAACGGCCCGGTACATAACAACCGTTCTGCAGGAGTCCGACTGGGAGCTGTTTGATCATCCAGCATACAGTCCTGATCTTGCTCCCAACGATTTCCGTCTTTTCTTGTAGCTCAAGAAATTCCTTTTCTCCGGACAGCGACAAAGATCTGAAGACTACTGCCACATGCCGGCTCCATTCACAGGCGGAGCACTTCTACTACAAAGGAATAAATAAGTTGATCCAACGATACGATAAGTGGCTTTGTTGAAAAATAACTCAAATATTGCTATACCTGTTGCCAATCAGGTTTTTTCATGTAACTATGTTATATTTGTTTTAAAACAATACGGAAACATACTCTCTGGATGAAACTCGTAGATTTAAACTCTATTTAAACTCTACAACAGCAGTAAATGAATTCTAAATTTCACAAAGTGTCGACTACACGAAGGTAGATGCTTAAATGCAAGAAACTAAGCTCAGGTAAGGAACTTAATACGTCTTCTTCATTAAGGGTATCACTGCCACATTCTTATTAAATGAAGTAATTCAGACTGCGTGAAAAAATGATATATTAATTTAAGGAGACTTGAGTTGTTCAGTATGACAAGATTATGAATCCGTCTCAAATGGCCACGATGTCAACGGGACGTTAAACCCTAATTTTTCTCCCTTTTTCTTCCAAATTAGGAATGTATTCATCTACAATTTAATACACTTCAGTTTTCGGGCGGACAAAGAGCGATAAAAGTGGACATCCGTCGTTAATCTCCCAGAACCCAAAAAATACGACGCTGTGTCATCTGATTCGCCACAATATCTTGCGCGCCGTGTTCGGGAAACTGAACTTGGAACGGTTTCAAGGAGGAGCTGCGTGAATTGTATCTGGGACGTGCGCTCAATAAGAACTTCCAGCGGATATGCTGAATCGCTCAGTGTAGAAGACAAATGTCTTTCTATAGCTCGCTAGCGCGAATCGGATTACTGAGTTACACCGAGTATTGCTAACATATATCACTGGCCGATCCAATGCTACTCCGCTTTGGCGAGATTACTTGAACAAGCTAAAAAGAAATCTTCTAAAGCATTTACACATTTCTTTCCAGTATGTGTAAGCCGAATACCACGTAACCGTTCTGCCCACTTCTTACAAATCGTATGTGTCTTATCAAGTCGACGAGTAAGAAATTACTTCTACCATTTCTTTGTGTACGTTAGAAGGTACTTGATCAGTTTTCCTCTGATTTTTTTTAACTGTTAAAATGGGTAGGTAGCGTTTTATCTGCTCAGAGCTCCTGAATCTACGGACAAGAGAGATCTGATATTCCGTAAGTGAGGAACCTTATCGTACGTCTTTCGTTATTAAAGAAATGTGGCATTAACTCGGGTGATGTTATTTATTTTCTCTGCATGTGATGATGAGACTGGACGAAGTTTCGTGAAGTTGCTGTCAGCGGTGTCCCTGTTTATTCTTACGGAACTGGTATTTGTTCTCCAAAATAATTACTACTCGCTAGCATAAAACCTATCGACGTCAGTGATGTAGGCCTATAACTATCAGCATCCGTCTAAGGACTCTCTTTGAAACGGAAAACGACTTGCTATTTCTCCTCCATCATTTGGAAACAGAAGCGAATCCGTGTGTGTGTGTGTGTGAGAGAGAGAGAGAGAGAGAGAGAGAGAGAGAGAGAGAGAGAGAGAGAGGAAGACTGAGCATTCAGATTTTACATTCCATGATGGTCATAACTGCCATGAATCGGTTTTCTAATAACTAAATATTGTGATCATTGACGTAAATAAAGAAAATAAGACTTAAAATTCTCGAAAATGGAAAATCGTATTTGATATTACAGAAAAAACAAAAATTTTAAGGGCCAGCCTCCCTCCTTTCGCCGCAATCGAGTAGCCGAGCGCTCTAAGGCGCCTTGCTGCGGAGTGCGTGGTTGAACGCCTTGGGAGGTTCCAGTCCTCCCTTGGTCATGGGTGTGTGTGTTGTCCTTAGTGTAAGTTAGTTTAAATAGTTTGTAAGTCTAGGGATTGTGATCATAGCACTTTGGCCCAATACTTTTACAAACATTTGAACATTTCCCTCCTCTTCCCCCCGGGCAAAATCATCTTTTACATAATTGGACACTTGTAGCGTTGTCATCAACAACCAAATGATCTGTGTAAACATTATAACGACTTCTACATATACATCTACATAGATACTCTGCAAATCACATTTAAGTGCCTGGCACTTAATACGCAATTTTGGTGTGAAACGTAATTCTGGTATGTAGGGATAATTCTATTATCAGCCTGTGTGGTCTATTAGATACGGTTTGTTTGCAGCACACTTTCTCTTCCGTGTTTCTGTGAACAACACACAAGCAATATACATAATTCGCGGACTTTTTTCTTTCACCATCATTTCACACTTTTGCAAAATCGACTGTGTGCGCTATTTATTATGCGCACCTACTAGTCGACCTTCATTTGTTCTCCGGTGGGAATGGCGGTGGATTTGAATTTTATTTTTTCTTTCTGCCCGCGTATGTGTGTGTGTGAGACAGAGAGAGAGTCTTTGTACGTTTCAACTGTATGAGTCATCATTTGTGTATAGCTCCTTTAATAATGTTTTTTTTGCATAGTGTGGTATATTCATTCATGACTGATTTTCCTTTTGCTGTTGCTTTTTGTATGTGGAAGTCTTCTTGTATTGTGAGTTTGTGGTATAAATTGTGGGTCGGTTTATATATATTAAAATCTGTTTCATTTAGATTGGGTGGTGGTTATGGGCTATTAGGTGGTCTGCAAAAGTACTATGGGAACTGTCACTTTTTTATGCTCTGATGTGTTCCAAATATCTAGTTTTGACGTTCAAAAAAAATGTTCAAATGTTTGTTAAGCTTATGGGACTTAACTACGGGGTCATCAGTCCCTAAACTTACAAACTACTTATGAACTACTTACGAACTAGGAAGGCACAAATATCCATGCCCGAGGGGGGATTCGAACCCCCGACCGTAGTGGCCGTGCTGACCGTGACTGGAGCTCCTCAGTCACCTCGGCCACCGCGGCCGGCGTTTTGACGTTCCTACAAGTTTGTCCTAATTATATTGATTGACAATTGTTGCATGTGCGCTCATATATGCCTGATCTGTTGAATATGCCTGTTGGTGTTATCTGTGTTCTGAGTTGTTTCAGCACTGAGTTGTCTGTTCTGTATCCTATTTGGAGTCCCCCTTTCTTTAATATGTTGCCTATCCTGTGAACTGTTTTGTTGTTTTAGGTGAGTATGTGACATTTCTTTCCGTTTGTATGTTGTGCGGTTATATCTTGTATGTGGACCTTGCCCGTGTATTGTGTTGTTCTGTCTTTTGTGAGGTCTGGTGTGTATGTGCCTTGTTTCTTATGATGATAGAAATATCCTTACATACCAAATATACGGTTCACACTGTAATTAGCGTATTCAGTTGTCACAATGTTCTCATAAATTATTTGGTTGCGAAGAACAACGTGTCATTGTCTAATTATGTGAAAAGACTCCTACATAACCAAGAAATGTAAAACCAAGGTAACAAGCAAATATAAGACATATGACTTTTACGCCTAATATTCGCACATGGGATAGTACTAAAACAATTTATTTTGATTTTCACAACCACAAATAAACAGGTCAAACCCACTGATAGCACACAGGTGCCGAAATATGTTTGGGTGAAAAGTAAAAACAGTGTTTTACATATTCGCGGACCTCATACCCAGAATTATTTTACTGGAAACACGGCAATCGTAAACGCTGCACATCGAAAACGATTGTTGAGTTTAGATGTCAGTATGGTCATTAAGTTACTTCATAGACAATTTTATTTACTGCCATCACCTAACACTAACATCTCTTTGGATCTTTCGTCAAAGCCGGATCTGGAAGCTTCCGTCCAAATTTCTTAGACACTTTTCGCATTGCATAGTGTAAGAAGGTTTTTGCTTGATTTGATTATTGTTAAAATTGTGATTAAGATCTCTTTTCTACCGCCGAATCTTCTTTAACGTGCTGAAAAATTCAAAGAGGACTTTGCTTGTTCCTCGCAACGTTGCTTCGCATATACAGTGTTGGTGAAAGTCTTTCCACGAAACGTTGCCGGATGGTAAATCTAACGCGCACTAGCAGCAACTGTGATACGCGATATACTGATACGGATATACTACTTTGGACGTTGCGCACATCTCACGTTCCTCCCTCAGTGGTATACATAATGTAAATGCAAGAAATTATGACCGTGCGTAGCAATACAGTATCCATTACAGTTGCCAGTATTGGAGATCAAGTAACACAGCATAGCTTGCATAAGCCGCATCTACCTCTCAAAGCTGATGAACAACCTCTATAGTACCGCTAAAGCCCTTTCTACTCGGTAAGTGGGAGCTTACGAAATTACCCATAATGCACCGGTCACGCCGGCCGCGTACCGTATAGACGCGTCCACTTGCACAAGATGCATGCATACGATCGCTTGTAGACGGAATAGTATGGATCCTATTCTCACGCGTATGGAAGTGCTTCTCGCATGCGCAGACGACCGAGTGGGGAACCCAGCTGACAAACGAAGCCATGCCGCGAATTTGTTTGAAATGTGTACTTGTCTCCTGCTCAGAGGAACGTAGTTGTTCGACTCAGCGTAAACAGGGTGTTACAAAAAGGTACGGCCAAACTTTCAGGAAACATTTCTCACACACAAAGAAAGAAAATATATTATGTGGGCATGTGTCCGGAAACGCTTTATTTCCATGTTAGAGCTCATTTGATTACTTCTCTTCGAATCACATTAATCATGGAATGGAAACACACAGCACAGCAACAGAACGTATCAGTGTGACTTCAAACACTTTGATACAGGAAATGTTCAAAATGTCCTCCGTTAGCGAGGATACATGCATCCACCCTACATCGCATGGAATCCCTGATGCGCTGATGCAGCCCTGGAGAATGGCGTATTGTATCACAGCCGTCCACAATACGAGCACGAAGAGTCTTTACATTTAGTACCGGGATTGCGTAGACAAGAGCTTTAGATTGCCCCCATAAATGAAAGTCAAGAGGGTTGAGGTCAGGAGAGCATGGAGGCCATGGAATTGGCCCGCCTCTACCAATCCATCGGTCACCGAATCTGTTGTTGTGAAGCGTACGAACACGTCGACTGAAATGTGCTCCATGTTGTGTCGTACTTGTAAAGGCACATGTTCTAGCTGCACAGGTGGAGTATCCCGTATGAAATCATGATAACGTGCTCCAGTGAGCGTAGGTGGAAGAACATGAGACCCGCGCCACGGCTATTTCCCCGTGCTAATCCATACATCAAATGGACATCTGCCAACTAAGCATTTGTAAACATTGTACTGACTGCAAAACCACGTTCGTGATGAACACTAACCATTTCATGTTACGTACTGATGTGCTTTATGCTAGTACTGTAGAGCAATGAGTCGCATGTCAACACAAGCACTGAAGTCAACATTACCTTTCTTCAATTGGGCCAACTGGCGGTGAATCGAGGAAGTACAGCACATACTAACGAAACAATAGGGTATTTTGACAATTGTCTGCACGAATTATTTCAAGTTACATTTAAAGAGAAATACTAAAATGAGCTCTAACATGGAAATTAAGCGTTTCCGGACACATGTCCACATAACATATTTTCTTTCTTTGTGTGTGAGGAATGTTTCTTGAAAGTTTGGCCGTACCTTTTTGTAACACCTTGTATCTCAAGAGCAGTCTTAAGTATTTTAGGAGCTGATACTACAGAAGAATTGGATTAATAATTTCATATAACATGTGTGCAAATTTTATTGAGTACAGAGATATAGCTGTTAATATGAAAGCCAAACAAACTTAGAGCAAATGTAAATGAAGACATTTTCACTGATTTATCCGTTGGTTCTTGTTAGTACATCGTGATACTGACTTCAAAGTACATTTTTGTGTATGTTCTACAGGTTCATTTCCACTTAGTTAACCGGTTTTCGGCTTATTAGGTCATATTCAGACTTTAAAGTAAGTCGAAAACCGGTTATATAAATGAAAGTCAATATGATGATCTACCAAGAACCGACGAAAGAATCAGTCGAAATATCTAAATTTTTATGTGCTTTCAGTTTGTTTGCGTTACATACCAAGAACTGTATATCTGTACGGTACCCAATAAAAATTTGACGCACGTTATATGGCATTTTAATTGCAAATCGCCTTTATTACGATCTAAAATATTTGCTATTTTTTCTGAAACAAGCTGTAGTTAACAAATAAAATATTTGTTTTTGGTGAGCATTACTTGAAGCTTTATCACACTGAAAGGTCTACGTACAGACACCTGAGCTTGTTCATCATATACATAGGCGCCTCAAACCGCGCGGCCTGAAAATATGTAAGAGCATTTTATAATGAGGACGTCTACAAATGTGAGCGACGTAGTTACGCATGAACTGCACGAAAACAATTACATACAGTTTCGCAGTGGCAGTCTGAAACACAAATAAATGTTTTAATCTTTACAATGATCACTATATATCTGGCAGTTTCGAAACGTTATCTTTGCTCTAAGTTCACAACAAACCAAGTACACACGTGAAGCAAACAACTCGACTAACGGATATCGTTTGAACGCTTCGCTGTAGTTCGACGGTCTATCGCAAGGAGCGCTGCTGCTGACGACGTCTTTTTCGTGCGTGTTACACGTCTCGTATAGAAAGGGCTTAACAAACATACGTAGTGGCGTATGTAGCCCTGATACGATGCAGCCCCAGAACAATAATATGGCCTCACCAATCCTTCGCAGAATACTGGCAGTGATATAAGGTAGGAGGGACGTGTGCAAAACGTACATGCATCGATAAGAACACTCCAGGTTAATCCGCAACACTACTTCATGGCTCAGAGTCCAAGGTACTACATTCAATGACCGACGTGATCTTTTTGTGTAATAGCAGTTCATTTAACGACACAGAACCTACATTAAATTTCGAGCATGCAGCAGCGAGAAGTCAACTTGTTCTGATTATCTGACATAGTCGGGTTTGGAGGCGATCTTGTCGTTTTATAGTTTTCAAAATGAAATGCCAAGATCGCACACTAATAATTTAGTCACTGACGACCGGGTGTGGTGAACTGTGTCACCATCATCTGGTCAAATACATTTTACAAGCTGGTCTTGTTCTAATGGTATTTCGGCCGCGTATCGTCCTCTTTAGCATGGTCAGTTTCTGAGTTTTCTAGATTATATTGCTTGTGACCTTCCTCCAATCTGCCAATGATTCGATCGCGTGCCTTTAAGAACAGTCACCAAGCAATGGTGACGGATTAATTTCTTACTTGCAGATCGTTCGACGTTGTGTTGTGGAAATTTCGGAGGACATGAGGCACGTTAGGATAGCCAAATGATTAAGGGAATCACTGGCCCAAAGCGAGTATCCTCGGTTCGAATTCGGTCCGGCAAAAAGTTTCGCCTCCCACCATAGGACTATTTCAATTCCATAATCTAGCCAAATTACATCTTTTACATGCTCTCCCTCTTCCTTTCTCCCACAAAAGATATTTATGGCAGGCTCCGAACCCAGGTGTGGTGCCATTCTTTCGGGTGCGTCTAATAGAACAGACCCCAGACATGTGGAGTCCTCGAGTATCGACCTCACCACCGACGACAATATTTGCAGAGGTTTGCAACGCACTCCACGTGAGACTCCTCCAATCCGCGTCTGACGGGCCACGCCTCCTGCAGCGCCCCCAGGCGGAAAGTTCCACGCACAAACCGGACAGCCCTGGCGCGGGATTTCAGACAGCCAACTTAGTCCTCTGGCCTCTCTCTTCTGATAGTCCAGTCAAATCGTGCACAAAAAGGGCTCAAAGTCGAAAAATTTGGTGTAATTGTTTTTTGTGTCTTATTTTATGTTTTTTGGGTGCTGAATACGAATCTGAAGTTTTCCAACAAAAATTCGAATGGCAAATATGATAAATCATCAAAAAACAACTAAAAATCACAATTGTCAGTGGTTTTCAGCTTATAACTTGCAAAGCAAGGTATTTACACAAAACGTGGCCCAGTAATAAAATGAAGAGGAGAAAATTACCCACAATTTATGTCTGTAACATTTTTTTGTACGTCGTATGGTTTCCACGTAAAACAGCGTTGAAAAAGTGGTAAAATCAGTAAATTTTGGAAAATAGAAAAAAAATTGCATGCTTTTTCGGGTGAATTATTTCATCAGCAGTTCCTTGCCTTTCAACGTGTTTACCTTGCGAACCATGGCAGCAGCTCTCCTTTTTTGCCCTTTGTGGCCGTGCACTCAGCTGCGCGCCCACGCTGTCCATCTACCCGTGGCTGCGGCCCGCCCCTCCGTCCCACCTTTGCGGCCGCTGCCCTTAAATTTATGACAGGCGAAGGGGGTCTTCCTGCCGAAACACCGGACTGTCCTCAATCTTCCAGTTTGTGTACGTTCGCTGCCGCGATCGTGTTATTTCCCTTTCTCTCGAAGACGTGAAGCAATGTTTGAATGTTTTCGTTGAGATATAGCGCAACAACTCGGGCGCAATGTCGAGTGATAAGTTTTATTTGTGAAAAATATTTAAGTGAGGGTGCAATGATAGTGAGCAAGGAAAGAGGAATAGAAACTTTACGTGATGCTAATAAAAAAAGAAATGATAGGATGGTGGCTGTTTAAGCGGGTAAAATATCTGTCTGCGTACATGTTTCATGCCAGAAAATTTACGTAAATGAAAGAAGGATAACTGCCTACTTGAAGAAAGCTGCTAAACCAAGCACTTCTTCACAAAAATGAAGATCATCTTCTGACTATTTCCATTGGAAAACACATTGTTTTGTGTGTACAACAGGTATTCCTGAAGATTTCGCAAGGTCACAACAACGACTGTCTCCTCAAACGTAATTTGGTGCATCTGGTGAAAGAAATACAAACAGGCAGGAGGATCCACAGAGTGAGCGCAACAGGCATCGTGGGCATGGGTGAGGAGGAAGCTTGACAGAAGGGCATCAGGCTTTCTTCTGCGCTCTACATTTGGAGCTTTTCCGGTGAACGCAGGCTCTCGGATAAGTGAAAAGGTGGAGACTAACAGCGTGAATAATACAGTGAAAATTAGTGATGAAATCGTCGCCATCAATCCTATGACTATTTTTCAAAGAATGACAATTGCTAAACAGTATTGTGCTTGAAGTATTTGGGATTACGGCAGTGATTGTTTTAGGCGTTGAAGACCTGGAGGGCTGTTCCGAAGAAATTACGCAACCCGTGTCTAAGAAGGCTCGTATCAGCACGTAAATCATATAAAATTGTACAGAACTTCGTCTCTTTTTTAAGGACTTACAGTAATATTTAATTTCATGAAATAAAAACTATGTATTAATGTTCTTTTTTGCTGTTTTCAAAAAATGACTGATTTTCCTGATATTTTATCACTGTTTTTTGTGGAAACCATACGACTTACAGAAAAATGTTACAGACATAAATTGTAGGTAATTTTATCCTCTTTATTTTACTACTTGGCCACTTTTCGTGTAAATAGCTTGCATTATGAGTTATAACTTGATAACCGCAAAAAAATGTGATTTTTAGTGATTTTTTGTTGATTTCTCATATTTGCCGAGGAAATTTTTGTTGGAAAACTTCAGATTCGTGTTCAGCACCCAATAAAACATTAAATAAACCACTAAAAACAATTACACCAAATTTTTCGACTTCAATCTACCATTTGACTGGACTATGACTGCGATTCTCATCACTTATGTGACACGCTAGTATACGTTGCTCTGGTGAGAACTGTGTCAGTCTACTTTCAACTCGCACAATGGCGTCTGGTGCTTCAGGTGACTGGCTGTTCACTCCTGTCAGTGCCGGTCGGCGCGTCGATGTTTCGGCGCTCCCCCCCCCCCCCCCCCCCCCAACCATCCCCACGCTCGGTGGCCAAACGCCCGAAGAGACAATTTGGCCCTGCGAGTGGCCCCGGAAGGGGAGAAAGTTGTTATCTTGTTTTAAATTTCGCGAATACTTTCTAAACTAATTTCGAGCCACACGCAACACCACTGTATCTTATTGACAAGGGCTGCGACGTAACCGAGCCCATTTCACCAATTGCGACGTAACCGCTCGACTTGGATTTGGCCACAAAAGTTTATAGTCCTCCACTGTGTTCCGTATAGTGCTTCAGAGGTTTGGTGTAACTTCTGGTAACTCAACATATGGAACTGCATCACGTCGAATACGAGCAGCTGAACTCAATTCCGGTGTACGCTATTGATTTTAAATTATGCAGAGCAACACCAAGTAACTTTGAAAATTATGCATAATACGATGAAAAGACAAGCTTCCTACAGGTCACGTGACACTGTAAGCAGCACCCCCTCCTAACCTTACGCATGCGCAAAAGCTGCTCACCCCCGCCTCTTTGCACACAGTTAAATATTTGTTACAGCGAATAGTATAAATGCCATTTACCCTCAAAATCGCGGCACATTCGAAAAAACGTCCAAAGATATGTGGCAAGTAACAACACAAAAGTCATTAAAGAAATCATTGTTGTTCCCGTAACTGTTAAAAACAAGATTGGGTTTAACAAACATTGCTTGCAGTCAGGCTCAAAGCTACTACCTATGAAACCACTGCGTGATGCCGCTAAATACACGCCTATTCTTTCTAGGAGGCGAGTAGCTACTTTATTATGCATGATATTTTATCAAATATGACGTGATTTTGATTAATCTTCAGTTACGTTTGGGAACACGTTTGGGAACTAAAATAAACTGATTTCATCCACAAATAAATCATTTCTCAAGACATCTGCTCGCATCGAGACTTACAAAGAAAACAGCTGCTGCGGTAGAATGGTTGTGCGCTCTAACGCACCTTGCTCTGGAGTGCGCGGTTGCTCCCCGTCGGATGTTGGAGCATGGTTGTGTATAGTGTCCTAGATTAGTTTAAGTAGTTTGTGAGCCTAGGGACTGATAACCACACCAGTTAAGTCCTGTAGATTTACAAACATTGGAACATTTTGAGAAAAACTTCCAAATGTGCCTTGCCTAGATCTCCCTATCCAGTGCTAAATCGTTGGGGTACGTGGACTGAAACTGTATTGTGTTACAATGAACATAAGCATTTAATGATTCTACTACTAATAAGGAAAAAAATGCTCTGATTAGTGCTCATTTCTCCGATATAGCTGCGAGTATTGAAAAGCTTGAAACTCAAAGTTTGACGTCCATTGAATCTATTCAGTTAATGAATAATATTAGTTTAGTGAATACTTCATTGCCGAAAGTATTCCCAAGAACTTGAAAAAAAGTTAGAAAACATTTTGAACAATAGCCGAGTCTTTGAATCCTTGTCCAATAGTGATAGTTTTGTTAATGGGTAGAGTGAACTTTTACGAGAAACAATCAGTGCCAACATATTCAGATACTGCCATTTACCTCATTTGATGTAGAACGGTCCTCTACTACTTATAAAATGTTTTGAGTGTTCGAAGACACTTTCTTCCTACCGAACATTTGAAATAGTACCTGATCGCATAGGTTTACAATAGTAGCAAAATATAAAATATAATAATTTGTTAATGTTAATGTGGTTCAAAAGAGTCCTGATTGTATGCGGGTTTTAAAATAAAATGTTACGGAGTTCTTGTGCATTCCCCTCTCGAAGATGGAACTGTGCATATCGACTGTTTCGCGTATACTGTCACGAATCGCATTCGCTTGTTACCTTCAACAGTAGCAAAGAGGGGACAGTTGTTTAGACGCGGGTGCCTCTTCTTTTTGCAATTTTTAACAATTAATTTCAAAAAGGATCCTGCCTAACCTCTCTCACGAAGTATACAGATGATGAGATAAGCATTATAAATCTCCTTATCTTTGGCGTGTGCGACGCTCTTGTTCGCAATGTCCAACTTCCATATTTATTACAGTAACTGCTATGACCCTCCAACGCCAAGCAACTGCGTGTTCCGGTCATAACAAACTGTGAGACATGTATTTGATGGTCAAAATATACGAGAAGTATTCGCCATGTAAAGACACTTATTCATTAACTAGCTTCCTCCAAGTGCACTAGAGATAACTACAACTTTAAATTTAATGCATACAGAAAGTTTTTAAAACCCTGTAGCTTTAAGTATGTCAAATAAATAGTTTGTGGGATTTCACTGTCTTGAAACATGTATTTCCACTGTTTAAAACTAAGACATATTTCAACTTCGCCGTTCCAGTAATACAGAGTGCCTGTAATTTTAAAATAATCTCATCACATTTTGACCATTATGTAAATTACCATAACAATATCCTATTTTATGGACAATTTCTTTACAAATTTTAAAGTTGTACTATATTTTCCATGTCATTAAAATGTATACTGTACTTTATGCATTCTCTGATTACAACTCAGCGTTTCACTTTAAAATAATACATAAAGTTTATGTTTAAAAGGCCTTGATGTTAAGAAGAGGTCTAATTCATACGCGAAACGGCTGCATTGTACAACTGTTGTGAAAGTGAATCACAGGACTTGCAAATATGTCGCTAGCTATCACCAGATCATTTCAGCAATATTTAAAGCACACTACCAAATATTGTACAAACAGTGGGCTCCAAATATGAAGGTGGCGTGTTCGATCCCCGGTAAATACTGGGATTTCTTATCTGTTAATTATAATTTTTTTTTTCATATCTGGCAATGATGTTGATTGGAACCATGCCGAGTTGCGTCGTGTGTACTGTAGATTTATCTATAACTAGCTGGATCAAAGGTCACTGGAAGGTAGCGGCATACCAAAACCAAATGTACCATACGCAATAAGTCACTATCGTCATCAAATCAATCTCCGAATTGATGAGTGCTTTGCCTCTCCTTAAGTGAACATGGCACATGTGAAAATGATGAACCACAGAATTCGTTACAGAGGAAGTAGAAGACTAAACCTTTGTCTCTATACACACCGTTTCGCAGGATACAATGATAAAAAGCGTATGCTAAATCGACAAACATTATCGTCTGTTACTGCCGAAATTGTAATAAAATAATTTCGAGTGTTGTTCAGGTGCATACTATTATCATTGGCTTTGAGCTTATTTAGTACATCAGTACAAGGTAAATATAACTAGCATAGAGAAGTTGTGCCAGTTTAATAATCATAAAATTTCTGCTGCATTCCAGTTAGGTGTAAATTTAAACGCGGTTAGCTAAGCTTGTTGTGCCCCCATTTCCAATATCGTCCGGATTCTACACTAATCTCTTTATCCTCTTATAATTGGCTAGGTGGCCAAGTTCTCAGAACGAAGGAAGGAAACTGCACAGAGCTCCCAGTAAGAAATGCAAACGCCCTGGAGACTTTCAACGGAATGTTCAAACCCTATTTGCATTCTCCAAGTGTAAAATGTAACAGATGACAAGCACATTTGCCCTGCACGGCCCAAGCGTATAAGGCATTTCATCGCACGTATAGTTTTTGATCAAACAGTACGTTTAACTAAAATAATAACTTGCTTGTCAAAAATGCTTCACAGAATCCACTGTTGCGATTGCAAAAGTTCTTATACATACAGGGTGTTTCCGTAAGAGAGTGGAGAAATTGAACAAGTCATAGAGGATGCTCCATTAAACAATTTTGGGCAGGGAACCTGGACTCGGAGAAGACAGTTAAAGGAGATAATAGGAATACCACCACATTACTGTGTGCTTTTTTATTTACATTAGTTACAGTTAACTGCAAATACTATCACTGGGGAAATGAACGTACCATTTGGAGTTTATAACGTAAAATGATGAAACTAATGGCCATCAAGCTACGCAAGTATGTCATCAGCGAACAAAATTCTGACCCTCCCTAACAAATATTCTTGGGCTATTTCTAATCACACCACAAGCAGCACCAGTTTTGGCAACTAATTCCATCTCCGTATCCACTGGGGTCTCATACACAAGAGACTTTAGATATCCTCATAGAATACAGTCAGCCGCGGCGGATTAGCAGTGCTTACTGGAGCGCCGTGTTGCGGTGCGCGCGGCAGTTCGCCGTCGGGGGTTCGAATCCCCCATCGGGCATGGATGCTTATGCCGTCTTTAGTATAAGCTAGTTCATAAGTAGTTTGTAGGTTTAGGGACTGATGACGTCGTAGTTAAGTCCCATAAGCTCTTTGAACATTTGAACTTTTGAATACAGTAAAGACGCTTAAGGTCAGATGAGCTGGCAGGCCATTAATAGAACCTCTTCTTCCAATCCAGCATCAACACTTTCTATTAATCAGGTTCGTTCTTGTTTCCTTGCTCGTACCGTACATGTAAATAATCAGCACTGTAGCTGTAAACATGTTAGCATGTTAGTTGTAAATAGGCTGGAAAACAGTAATGCCAGACAAAGAAGTAAAAAACTTACTTCCACACCTTACACCGGCTTCTCCGACTCGTGTTTTCCTACCTCAAACTGTTTGGTGGAGTAGTCCTGTGTCCTGTTAAATTCTTGGCACACTGTTACGGAAACATATTGTATAAGCAGGGAGTTGACAATATAAACACCTAACAGGACACAATATTTATTTATTAGTAAGTAGTTGGCCCACCATTGGCTTTGAGGACAGCTGCAACACTTCTTTGTAAAGTGTATTTGCAGATTCCAACAGAATTCTTGTTCCAATACGTCTACCAATTTCTTCAAAAATGTTGGAACAGTAAACTTAGTCCTCACTCTCTGCTCTAATACTCCCCATAACAGTTCAGTTAAGTTGATAAGTAGTGATTTTGCTGTCCAGTGGCGATGTCTGATAGTTTTGTTATGTTGTACAAAGCTCCTTGGTTGTGTGTGTGAATGCATCGTCATTTGTAATATAGGAGTATTTGTTACCTATGTGTCGATAATGGTAAGCAGTTCTTTGTTGAGAATGGTGAACTGTTCATTTACAGTTATCCAAACAGTGAGGGTAATGACATACACAGCTGAATGCCACGATATACAGGGTGTTACAAAAAGGTACTGGCAAACTTTCAGGAAACATTCCTCACACACAAAGAAAGAAAATATGTGAACATGTGTCAGGAAACGCTCAATTTCCATGTTAGAGTTCAATTTATTACTTCTCTTCAAATCACATTAATAATGGAATGGAAACACACAGCAACAGAACGTACATGCGTGACTTCACACACTTAGTTACAGGAAATGTTCAAAATGTCCTCCGTTAGCGAGGATAGATGCATCCATCCTCCGTCGCATGGAATCCCTGATGCGCTGATACAGCCCTGGAGAAAGGCGTATTGTATCACAGCCGTCCACAATACGAGAACGAAGAGCCTCTACATTTGGTACCGGGGTTGCGTAGACAAGAGCTTTCAAATGCCCCCATAAATGAAAGTCAAGAGGGTTGAGGTCAGGAGAGCGTGGAGGCCATGGAATTGGTCCGCCTCTACCAATCCATCGGTCAACGAATCTGTTGGTGAGAAGCGTACGAACACGTCGACTGAAATGTTCAGGAGCTTCATAGTGCATGAACCACATGTTGTGTCGTACTTGTAAAGGCACATGTTCTAGCAGTACAGGATCCCATATGAAATCATGATAATGTGCTCCAGTGAGCGTAGGTGGATGAACATGAGGCCCAATCAAGACATCACCAACAATTCCTGCCCAAACGTTCACAGAAAATCTGTGTTGATGACGTGATTGCACAATTGCGTGCGGATTCTCGTTAGCCCACACATGTTGATTGTGAAAGTTTACAATTTGATCACTTTGGAATGAAGCCTCATCCGTAAATAGAACATTTGCACTGAAATGAGGAGTGACACATTGTTGGATGAACCATTCGCAGAAGTGTATCCGTGGAGACAAGTCAGCTGCTGATAGTGCCAGCACAGGCTGTACATGGTACAGAAACAACTGGTTCTCCCGTAGCATTCTCCATACAGTGACGTGATCAAAGTTACCTTGTACAGCAGCAACTTCTCTGACGGTGACATTAGGGTTATCGTGAACTGCACGAGAAATTGCCTCGTCCATTGCAGGTGTCCTCGTCGTTCTAGGTCTTCCCCAGTTGCGAGTCATAGGCTGGAATGTTCCGTGCTCCCTAAGACGCCGATCAATTGCTTCGAAAGTCTTCCTGTCGGGACACCTTCGTTTTGTAAATCTGTCTCGATACAAACTTACCGCGCCACGGCTATCAACTGGGTATCTGCCAACTCCGTATTTGTAAACATTGCACTGACTGCAAAACCACGTTCGTGATGAACACTAACCAGTTGATGCCCCGTACTGTAGAGCAATGAGTCGCATGTCAACACAAGCACTGTAGTCAACATTACCTTCTTTCAATTGGGCCAACTGGCAGTGAATCGAGGAAGTACAGTACAATTAGGTATTTTGAGAATTGTCTGCACGAATTATTTCAATTTACATTTAAAGAGAAATACTAAAATGAGCTCTAACATGGAAATTAAGCATTTCCGGACCCATGTCCACATAACATATTTTCTTCAAAAATGTTTGTTAAGCTTATGGGACTTAACTACGGGATCATCAGTCCCTAAACCTACAAACTACTTATGAACTACTTACGAACTACGACGGCACAAATATCCATGCCCGAGGGGGGATTCGAACCCCCGACCGTAGTGGCCGTGCAGACCGTGACTGAAGCGCCTCAGTCTCCTCGGCTACCGTGGCCGGCTAACATATTTTCTTTCTTTGTGTGTGAGGAATGTTTCCTGAAAGTTTGGCCGTACCTTTTTGTAATACCCTGTAGATACCCAAATAATAAAGGAATCTCCCCCATGCTTGACTGCAGAAAGCAGGAATGTGTATTGTAAGCTCCTTTATGAAGTTTTCGATACATAAGTCCGATTGTTTGTAGTCAGTAATGTAAACGGTGATTCATCGGACCAAACCACATACCACCTAGCGTCGAGGTTTCATGATCGTGGTACCACTCCCTTCGCAGCATTGCGTTGCCCCCTGTTGTTACTGGTTTATCAACAGCAGCCCTTCACTGAACGTTAAGCAACGGCAGCACTGCTGTTATCTAAACAGTATTACTCAAGTGAATGTCGAGTTTTACAGTCCCTTTTTCCGTGGACGTTATTATTTTGTGGTCACAATTGTTTTCGATATTCGTTACCAGTTAACTTAGAGTTCCGACCACTATTTCTCTTCGCCAAATGATGTTTTACATTTTTTTTTGTTCTCTGTCATTACTGAGGATTCTGTCGCCATAGAAAGATTCAACAGTCCAGCCATTTTGGTTACAGATTCTCCCACTAACTGCAAACCACTGAGTGGCATATTTGGAATTCCGAGAGAACACGCATTCCACCAATCATTTGTGTTGGCCGTCGGAAGACAGAACGTATTATTTTGTCCACCCCATATATCATTATGTACAAAATAAAGCAAACAAAACGGTATTTCTCCGTCCTCTGTCGAATTGACGGTGTAATCACACAAACTCAATAAATGTTCATAAAATAGTGTTCCGCACGGAAGATGGCATTCGGCCGGTGTACAACCATGATAACGATGACGTTAGTGCACCTATAAAATTTCTGGGAGCTGTGGGTCCAAAATTCCAATTGACGGACTATAATGCTTCACTTTATAGGCGACCGGTGATTGATGTTTTCTTGGAAATGGAAGATACTGTAGAGTGGTATAGGCTGCTCGCTCTCACTATTTGAATCCCACAGAGAGTGTCTGGGAATCACTAGCAAGATCGTTTGTATAATGGTAGCTACCAGAAATCACTCTCCAACACGTTCGAACAGATCTGAGGGGAAAATGGGCGTTATTGGCTCAACATGAGATTAACAACATCATTTGCAGCATGCCCCAGGCTTCAAATGTTACCAGAAGTGCTCACACCCCACATATGTTCAAATGTTTGTTAAGCTTAAGGGACTGAACTGCGGAGTCATCAGTCCCTAAACTTACAAACTATTTATGAACTACCTTATACTAAATACGACGCAAACATCCATGCCCGAGGGGGGATTCGAACCCTCCGACCGTTTTGCACACCCCACACTAAGCACATTAACAAGTAGTCTGAATGTGTGTGCGAAACCGTTAAGTTCCAAAATACGGAATTATATGGTTTCCAATACTTCAGCAGCAATGGAAGTTTTTCAAGGTTGCGTTTATATGCCGTAAAGCAGTATAAGTAGTTGATAGTAAAGTATAAATAATGTAAAGAATGTTTGTTTGTAAATCTTATGAGACTTAACTACGGGGTCATCAGTCCCTAAACTTACAATCTACTTATGATCTACTTACGAACTAGGACGGCACAAATATCCCTGCCCGAGGGGGGATTCGAACCCCCGACCGTAGTGGCCGTGCAGACCGTGACTTAGCGCCTCAATCCCCTCGGCCACCGCGGCCGGCAATGTAAAGAATACGTGATGGAATCAACTGCAACATGCATAACGGTATTGTGTTCAAACTGTCTTCATCTGGCGAGTTATGGATGGGGGTGGGAGGGAAGTACATCAATTGACACTCTGCAAATTGGCATTGTGTTCCTCGAACCACTTCAGCACTGTCTTCGCCTGAGTGACGTCGCGTGTTATCTTGTTTAAAAATGCGTCAGATTGTTTCGATTCGCAGATACTCCTTGCCCTGTCCACCGATGTCTTTATTATTCTCCACTTTTGTTGTGGGTGGTGCTTTGAATCCCGGTGTAGATAACGGTCGAGACTACTCGAAGCGGAAGTAAAACACCTGACTAACGTTTTACTCAAAAATGGCTATTCATCCACAGAGATAAGGAGAATTCAGAACGATGAAAAGGTTCCCGTGAAATCTAAAGTCTTCCTGCCTTTTATTAAGGGCGTCACCGAGTGCATCGGTAAAATTTTGACGAAACGGAATGTCGCCGTAATATACAAACCTACTCGTAAGATACAGGATCACCTGACATCGGCAAAGCATGCTCGCAAACCGCTGGTAAAAGTAAAAAAGCAGGAATTTATAGGATTCCGTGTAACTGTGGAGACATATAAGTGGATATCTCAAAACGAACAGTCCAAAAAGGACTACAAGAGCACAAGGGTAACTATAGAAGGGGAGAGACTGACAGATAAGCTGTTGCTGAACATGTTTCTCAACCAAGAGACCACCTTGTTGAATTTGATAAGACTCAGGTTTTGGTAGCCACAAACGGATGTCACGAAAGACTGTACAAAGAGGCTATATAAACTGTAAAACACACCAATAATTTCAATAAGATAGAGGACTGCGTGAAACTGAATGAAATCTGGATTCCGGTGTTGAAGAAGAACTGTAATAGTCTTCCACCATGGGACAATACTAAGAACGGACAACGGCAATCGGCAAATGTGAATTGCGCGCGCCTATCCTAAATATCACTCGTCACATGTCTGCGCGCGAGCACGCGTAAACGAAATTCGGCTGCAGTCAGTAACGAGCCAGGGTGTGTATCGGACGTTCAAAAGAGCTACGATCCCCCTTGAGAATGTCCTTCTGAGATGGGGACGAAATGATAGGTTTTAATAATAAATTCACAAGACCACGGCATAATAGCCCTGAAAATCTTAACAATATTGACATTTCCAGCCGTGAAAGTTTCCATTTTACAAGTGTGTGCATTCTACTTACTCGGCGGTCTGAGTGCTGCCTCAGGCATTGATGTGTGTGTGGTCCTTATCTGTTAGTTTAAGTAGTTTGTAAATTCTAGGGACCGATGACCAGAATAGTTTGGTCCCTTAGAATTACAAGAAATTGAACATCTGAAAGCAAGATAAACCCTAGTGAAATATTGAGTAGTTCTTGCACTACCCCGGCAGAAAGTAGGACATTATGATCAAAATGCGTAAAATAATTTGAAACCTCAAATATGAAGTTCCTTATATCAATGAAAGGTTTCATAAGAGAAGGTACAACTAGAAACGAAGCAATACGGAAAGAACTGGAGGTGAAACTGTTAAATTAATCAGTAATCCAAGATTGGAAAGAACATGTACGACTTATGACTTCACCCTCACGGAATTCCTCGAAAAGCGATAGAAAGCATTTCTATAGGAAAGAGGAGTGTATATTGGTGAGGCCTTAATAGGCCACATCGCTTAATGCAGGTTTGGCAGAACAAGAATATCTCTTGCCCAACATTTGTTTTTAAGTCATAAAAAAAAAAAACTTGAGAGATATTAAAACCAATGGAAACGCTCCATAAATTCGAAACTTTACGTAAAATACCTTCTTTATTTCATAGTTTGCTCATTACAGTTTTTATTCATCGGTGTAATATTACCGGTTATTAAAAGATACCATAAAAATAATCTGTGAAGCACTGAGACATAAGATATGGTTTTTTCGTGCACTACACGTTGCCACAGTGGCATAACGTTGATATGTAACAGACTACCTATATTCGTCGACAGGCCCGGCCTGCAACTGACATGTATGTTGCGTAATCGGAGAACTGTTGACGTGCAAGGATAAGCTCAGCTGGCCGCTGCTGGCATCAGGATTACATCTTCAGTTACAATCCGTGAACTTCGTCCAAAATAAATTAGATTGAAAGTGTAAATTCCATGTAGTCCATTTCCACTGACATGAAAAATGCAATTTTTTGCATTACACTGATTTTAGGTATCTTTGAACTCTTTGTCACGTGATATGCTACATAATGGAAGTAACTGTTAACTTAATGACGTTGCCGCACTGGAATAGTCGTGCGCACTAAGGCGCCTTGTTGCGCTGCGCACGGCTGTTCTCCGTCGGGGTTCGAGTCCTCCCTCGGGCATGGATGTGTGTGTTGTTCTTAGGTTAAATTAGTGTAATTAGTTTGTAAGTTTATGGACCGCTGTCCACTGCAGTTAGGTCACATAACTTAACAAACATTTGAACTTAATGTTGAAGCAGGAAACGATTAAACTAATTGAACCCAATGTAAGAAATGTGTGGAAAGTACACCAGTTTCCGTGAACACTATTTCAGTATCTTAATCACTATAACAATATTTCTTAAAATTATCAAGCATAGGATAATCGTCGAGAGGTGAACAAAAATGACAGCATAACAGCTTAAATTTCATATAATCGAATTATAAGTTGAATTGCCAATTTTCTTGTCTTCAGGATACCAAATCAAGGCTTCAATAGCTACCTGAAAGGGGGAACCGGTTTATCGAAACTAATGTAGCAACCAGTAAACTGTAACAGTAATCCGATAAAATGGTGAAAGCCACAAGATTCCAGTACCGAAGAGAACGGATTCGACCGAATCATCCATACAGATTCAGTGTTCTAGAGGAAGTGTATCAGCTACTCACTCATGAACAAAACTGGAATTAACTAACCCTTTAACAAAATTCATATTCCTGGGAGTTCTGGCAGACGAGCAAAATCAAAGACAAGTAAAAATAAGAATGAGAATGCAAAATGCTTACTGAGCCTACTATTTAGTACAAAACATTCCAGCGTCTAAACTGCTGGTAAGAAAAACTGAACTAAAATTATGTAATACAATCATCAGACCAGTTCTAACTTACGGGGCAGAAATCTGGAACCTAAGAAAAACAGAACACCAATTACAAATTTTCGAAAATAAAGTTTACAAGAAAATTTTTGGCCCATATTATGATGATGAATCACAATGCTGAAAGAGGAGGCACAACACATAAATCCACAAGCAACAGTAGTGAACATAATAAATGCTAGAAAACTTCTATGGGCTGGCCATCTAATGAGAATGAAAGAGGACAAATTGTGTCAATAATTTTCAGAGAGTTGTTATATGGTAGAAGACCATGAAAAAGACCTAGGAGCACTTGGTGCAATGAAATAGACAATGCATGCAAATGAATGGCAATTGACAAGACGCAGCAAAAGACAGGAGTATCTGGAAGATTCATGTGAGATCGGTACGGTATCTTCCACTCCCTTAGAAATCTGCTACTTCTTCTACCACTAATTTAACTACATCCAGATATCATTGTATAGTAATCTTCTCCAAGACGCGCTTTGCGCCTTTAAAGACTCTTGAACAGAAAAAGTTTAATTGTCGAGTACACTGCTAGCCATCCAAAATGCAGTACCAAGATAAAACGGAGATTAACCAAAATTCTGCCTACACCACCACGATGGTCGGATTAGAGTCTTGAGCCACTGAGACGTGTCCTACCGCATAGTCATGCTGGTTTGGCACCCTGTACTACTGTTGGCTGTGGTAGTGGAATCCACTCCCGCACCCCTCCTAGCAAGCATTGCTGGGAAAACCAGCCAGCGTTACATGAACGTGTAAGAACTAGGTAGTAGTTGTGCAACGTACCGCGTTACTCTCAATCTAGTAAGATTGTCTTATGACTAAAGACTCGGTTGCCGCTCTCAAAACGGTATTACAGACCGAAAAATTATCGAAAAAGAACAAAACTGCGAATGAATTACACACTCTCCTATCGTACGTCATTGCTGGAAAATGTCGGGAAATATGTTATTTTGTCACAACCATCGCAGTCAGCTGTAGCTCGATTTCGAGTATACGTAAATTTTTGCTGCCCAGAGTGAGCATTTCAACTTAGTTTGTGTATTTGTTTCCCTTGGAGAAAGGCGTGGCTTGTCGTATGTCCCTTCGTGTCTGCGACGTTCTCCTTCAAACAGGCTGACAACGGTGGATGTAGTACTCCCCCACAGTAAACGGTCCACACCACAATCTCCCCATGTTTGTATATTTATGCCACTCATCTTCCTGATGTGTTTCAGCTTGTCCCTAAAACGCTTAAGATTGACTGCAAGTGGTCTACTGCTACAGCAGAGCTCGGAGTAAAGGATCTGGCGGGAAATCACGTAGCCAGAGATTCAGTTTTGTATATAGTTGTCTGTGGCCGAACTACCTCTCCAGCGATTGTGCAGCAGCGACCACACACAAGAGTGACGGGTAAATGAAATGAGTATGGTATGCATGGCGCTCGGCTGAAATCAATCGATAAACTATTGTGTGAACTTACAATACAGTTAGATATTTAATAAAATCCTTAAATCAATGAATCTGTCTGAACCTGATATCAAAATAAATCCATCGGCGATAAGTGTTAATTAGTGTCCGAAAGAATAAACACCGCTTCTACATACAATAGATTAACTGGACTAATCGTTGTCGTAAGTCAATGGGATAATAGAAAAGCCGGATGACTTAATGTATGAAGAAATTATATTATCAACGCTAGAAAGATATATTATAACACCCGTATATAGCTATTTTTAGAAACGTTGTCGTAATGGTTATCATTCAGGGAATAGTGCATATAGTAGGCGTTTATTCAATATAACAAAAATCAAATTAAACTTAATGAAAATAAACGTTTATTAAGACATTAGGGACACATGTACATACGAGCGTACATAATCAGGAAATACCTAACAAAAATCGCATAGGACGATCATTGTTGCTTAGTTTGGTTTACGAAACAAATATATTTGCTCGTGGATGACTATCCGAATAGTCGTGAATCTGTATAAATGAGGTCCAGTTAACGGAGTGTCTGCTGTTTAATGTATACAAGCCTCAAGGGGTAATATGATGATTTATTCGGTAGACGGACAATATTACGTTTGCGAGCAAAGGGGATAATAGAAGCTAAAAGAGTCCATATGGTAATTTGCATCGGATGTGAGACGTATCCAGATAGCAAAAGGGTTAAGACGACCTCTAGCATATAGCGAAAAGCCTGGATACAAATCCCCGTCCGTAAAAAATTTTCAGATACTTCAATGTTTGTAGCCACAGGAACTGATTTAGAAATTTCATCTACTTTATAAGAAATTCAAATGTTTGTTAAGCTTATAGGACTTAAATGTGGGGTCATCAGTCCCTAAACTTAAAAACTACTTACAATGTAACTTATACTAAAGACAGCACAAACATCCATGCCCGAGGGGGGATTCGAACCCCCGACGGGGAACGGCCTGTGCATCGTAGCGTAGAGCCTCAACGCGCCCGGCCACTCCGCCGCGGCGCTAGTTTATAAGATACATAAATATTGCCACATCAATTAATGGTGCCTGTTTTTTCGACCATTTCCAAAATAATTGACATCTTTGCTATATACAACGTAAACGTGTGGCCACGCTACAGGTAAGTCGCTTATAACAACCTTGATTTCTCACGTACATTCCTTGAAATATATTGCTTCCTCCTACGTATATCTCTCCAAAACACCGCGAGGATAAAATTATAAAGATTCTATTTTCCCCTAAACATACGAGACTAGAACAGGAAGAGAAGGCATGACAATGCTACACAAAGTTGCCGCCACAAAACCCACCGCGAGGAGGCGTGCGCAGTATCAATGTCCATTAGATCCATACATGGAAATCTGGTGACACACAAGTCCGGGGATTTACATAAGAACTTGTAAATCCTTGTCACGCAGAATAGGGTATTTTCCTGTGTTAAAAATATGGTTCGAATTGTTGTTATTCTGAATGATCATAACATTCAGACAGCATTTTCGCTCATAAAGCTTAAAAATCATCAAATTTCACGATTAGATCACGTGATCGAAAACGCTCCGTTATTGGCTGAAGTACTGGTGACGTCATAGAACACCTACAGCGCGGCAACTAGAAATCGGAGCTGTATTATTGTACGCGTTTCCTCCATTTCGCAGCTTTAAGTTCAGTTTTTTCGTGATCTAAACGCGTTTACAGTTTTATGCCACAATGGAAGATGGTTATGTGAAGGCTGAAGGCTGACAGCGGAAACCTCCGTAAAGTTGATGCTATGATGGTGTCTTCATTCTTTAAAAACAATCCAAATGTTTACGTGCCAGAAATAAGAAACGTGAAAACTGCATTGTAAGTAACGCATACCTACATTTTAAAGCTAATTAATTATTTCGAGAGATATTTTATGCCGTTGGAAAAAAGTACCCTATTTGTTGTCAGCAGACTTAATCTAAAGTCACCATATTATGCAATAAAGGGTGAAATTTTATATTCTTCCCAAGCGGCCTTGAGTGATTTTGTTGACAACATCAACAACAAGATAGAAAATCTTTGTCCAGATGTTCAGACCACATAGAATGACTAGATTAGTGTATCGTACAGACCATGAAGTAAATAAATAATGCTGTTCCTGCTCTATGATTCTTGTATGTACCCTTGTTCGGTCAGTAAAAGTAACTGCCCTCGTAAATCAAAGGTTTCACGACAAAATATTTGCGTTGTCACGCGATTGGTTAATGGCGACTTCTCATGATTCTCGCTATTCAGCATCTGTTGCCAACATAGTCACAGGAAGCCGCCGGTATAGTTAGTAAAATTTAACCCAGTAAAGCACGCAGTTAAGGGAGTAATTTTATTTAACTACTTTAATACTGGTGCAAAGTGAAACATCAAAACCTGTAAAATACAGCAAAAATGCCTTGAGTATAGTTATACAATATATCTATAGTCTATAACAGGGACAGCGGGTTCCGTCGGCGGTGTTTTCATATCGCTCGTAGGTTGGCAACGCACATTTCGCATAGCCAAAGGCATGTCATTTTCACGTAAACACGATGGAATAAATTTATAGCGCCGAAATTACAGCGCTTTTCTGGTTTGTTGTTTTTGTGAGTGAATGTTTGCGATTGTGTGTAAACTTTCTGCCATGCGTATCAGTATTTTCCTTACATATTCAAGATTTGGTTTGATATGATTGTGTCATTTCTTTTGACACTACAAACTAATCCATTTACGTTTACTCGTCCACATACGAAGCCCCATGCTTTAATTTAAAAAAAAAAAGAAAAGAAAAAATGCTAATCAGTTGAAACGTTATTTACTTGCAATGAAAATTGCTTGGTAGAGCCCTGTGCAGAAGAAAAGGCTTACGTTATTTTATTTGTGTTTAGTAAAACTTTTATATTCCATCATATTTTTAGTCGAAACACTGTGTCCTGCTGCCTTACTCAGTGGACGTAGTCAACTAACTCACAGAAATACACACATGAAGTAGCCGCTATTTCATTTGGATCTCTTCGCGCCAGTATCAACCACTTTTTGAGTATCTTCTCATTTTTTGGTACTTGCAAGAACAATTTTTCCGGAGTCTTGACATGTATTGGTACAGTGCGAAACTAAGCAATATTTGTAGGTCATTATGCAAACGTTAACGCCCAAACACGAGGCCTCGGCCCAAACAATATCCAGGTATTTGTTTATCTTACGTGAGCAGCAACAGCAGCGTGTTGTATGACGTCACAGGCATCACGTGACTCAAATGTAGCGTTTTAGCGGGCTTTCAAATTCTTTGAATTTCATTTCTTTTTTTTAAAAGAAGTACTGAAATCCACGAGGTAAAAAAACATGATCAGACCATAATATGACATAATTAACAATTTAAAACGATTTCCAGAAAACAGTCAAATACCCTATTACTGCTGTATTGCTCTTCAAAGGTGGGCCAACATGCTGTAAGCCAGGTTGCCATTATGTTTTGGCTCATTAGTGTAAGTCAAAACCTGTACACCATTAAACGTTTCGTGTAATACTAGAATGTTATTAGGAAGTCATCATATGTTTGGGTAGGAGTGTTATTCACGCAGACCTAAGCTAAAGTGAAGGTAAGTAGGAAATGTTTTATTTATAACCTTACAGCAGGTAATCATACGTTGCGAATCATTATTTTCAACAAATTTAATGAAAGAAAAAAAAGTGTGTTGTCAGGCAGCAATTAGAGTAGATGACAAATTAAGCTCATGGTTCAAGGTAGTTGCAGGGGTAAGACAAGGCTGTAACCTGTCACCACTGTTGTTCATACTACTCATGGATCATATGTTGAAAACAGTAGACTGGCAGGGCGAGATTAAAATAGGTGAAAACAAAATAAGCAGTCTCGCATATGCGGATGACTTAGTTGTAATGGCCGATTATGATATGAAGATCAGCATCTCCAACACGAAAGTATTGTCCGTGGGGAAAGATATTTAAACAGATTGAGTGCCAAATAGGAGGATTAAAGTTAGAACAGGTAGACAGTTTCAAGTACCTGGGATGTATTTCTCACAGGATGGCATCATAGTGGAAGAACTGAATCGAGGTGCAGCAAAAGCTAATGCAGTGCGTGCTCAGCTAAGATGTACTCTCTTCTGCAAGAAGTAAGTAAGTACCAAGACTAAGTTTAGTGGTGCACCGCTCTATCTTTCGACCAACTTTGTTGTATGGGAGTGAAAGTTGGGTGCATACAGGTTACCTTATTCATAAGATAGAGGTTACAGATATGAAAGTAGCAAGAATGATTGCAGGCACTAATAGATGGGAACAATGGTAGGAGGGTGTCCATAATGAGGAAATGAAGGAAAAACTGGGAATGAACACCACTGATGAAGCAGTTAGAGGGAACAGACTGAGATGGTGGGGTCATGTTACACGCATGGGAGAAGCAAGGTTACCTAAGAGACTCATGAGCTCGGCAGCGGAGGGTAAGAGGAGTCGAGGTAGACCAAGAAGAAAGTACTTATATTCGGTGCAGAATGATTTTGAAGTAAAAGGCATAACATCAGACGAGGCATCAATTTTAGCGTTGAATAGGGGATCATGGAGGAATTTTATTAGAGGTACTATGCTCCAGACTGAACGCTGAAAGGCATAATCAGTCTCTAATGATGATGATGGTGATGAAAGAGTGTTATGGAATGGTGTAGTTAAAACCCTCCTTAAATCGTTATCTACAGCCGATCCTGGGTGAGCGCCATATTTTATCGTATGACACATACTTACTAAAAAAATTCTTCCGTATAGATGACTCCCTCCAGATAGTGTGTGCATAACATTTAACGATGTCTTTGCGAAAGCATGATATACGTTTGCATCGGAATGTCGAGCAGTTTCAGTAATCGAGTCAAGCTGCAGCGACGCCTCGTGTCACGGGGAGCGAGCAGTGTGTGAGGCGCGCTGCCTCCTTGCACCGTGGCTGGAGTGCGATCGACTTGAGACAAGGAGCCACGTGACGCGCTCTATCGGTTACGCCTGCGCCCCCGCCACGACACCGGCGCTTACATAATGCAGACTCAAGCAATACCCGTTTATCTATAGCATGTCCCAGATTTTGATCGGAACCCAACTCAACCTATCATTTTGCTGGTAATTATCCGAAAGAAATTCCTCGGTCTTTCTTTATCGAACGGGGTAAAGGACAACAGTTCGAAACCCATCAAGTTACCCAAACTTAATTTTTCCGTGCGTTCGTTAATCACGTAAAGGAATACCGGGAAGGTTTATTTGTAAAGCACACGAAATATTTCATTCAATACCCTTCTCCAAAAATGTGTAATGTCATCGTCGATGATGCAACATTGAACCCTACTCTTTCTTCCTTCTCAGTTTGGGACACTTGAAGCCTCTGAAATTATGCAACTGTTCTTGGTGCGAATAATCACGCCATGTATTTTAATCTGAAATAAATTTCTTCGGCAAGTCTTATTGTTGGTTAATATCCTTGCTTCACATTCCGATAACCGACAATATTTGTTGGTCATTTTGTAGAGTCAGTCATCTTTAACAGGCGTTCACTAACATTCATAATGTGATATGCCTACTCAATGATTTTTGTCGTGATAATATTTCGGTATAGTTTTTGAGGGATGCTTGGAGACCTATATAAAGAAAAATAGAGAAAAGCAGTATCTACCCAAAATTTACTTAACTGAGTGGCCTGTGTTAGCATTGCATACTTTATCGAGGCTACGTAGCATATTACGTGATCAAGAGGCTGCCTATGCTCCACAATATTAATAAAAAAATAGGGGTTATAATACATTGACGTTGGAGACACAGCGAATAGAAGACGAAATTTTACTAAAGAAATTCCAATTTGCTGCTAAGTTTAGATATTTTTATTAAGTCACAACAGACTGTTTCGGCGCATTAATGTCATTTTCAAGTGACCTGCAGATATAGGTAATAATTTTTACATTGTTTTCGTAGTTTTAATTATAAATCTTATTCTTAAAGTAATAACAAAGGTTTTGTACTTACGTCTATATGGAATGACGTGCATATATCATCGAATCAGACTGTCTTCTGGTGTTATAAAATTTTTAAAATATGTTTAATTACGTTTGACAGTTCCGATGATATATTTTTACATATTATCTTTTGATGGTGACAAAGATGATCTTTTTATCGCTATCAGTTGTAGTTGCAATCTCTGGTTGTTGCATTACGTTTAAGTTTCGCAATTAATATACCGTATATAAACGTCGTAAAATCGGCGAAAAGTAGATGTTGATGCTGTTGTGTAATGCTATGTGCAATCTTTTATCGTATTTCTAAAATTTGGTGCTATATTTTCTTATTTTTCGCTTGCTGATATAGCAGTGTTATTATTTGTCTAAGTTGCTGTTTTATTTAATGACTTAGAGATTTTGATAAGGGTTGAGCAATGGCTTCGTAATTTTAGCCTTTTTCTTTTATGAGAATTTCAATAAAGTTTTTAATGTAATGTTGGTGTTTAAGCTCTGTTTGCTCATTCAGAATTTCTTGGGCTTGGTTTTTCATATGTATATAAATTTGAAGCTCCTAAAGAATAGTCATAATAGGACCTTTTGGGATTTTATGTAGGACTTGTAATGCATTCTCAATTTCGCTTACAGTGTGATGGTGATTTTTTTAGGTGGAGGAAGAAACTTCACTGGTTATTTCACTATCTCTTATGTGTTCCTTAAATCTTATGTTAAAATTTCTTCCAGTTTGGCCTATGTACCTGTTTTTACAATATTGGCATGTGATCTTATATATTCCTGGGATAACGTATATTGATGAATTTGTGTTATTTGATCTGAGTTTCAACTTAAGGTTGAGGGTTGTACGGAATGCTTATTGTATGTTAGTGGCTTTAAAAAGTGCAGTGTTCCCGTTGAGATTAAGTTGCGATGACCGTGCTGCTACAATCGAACTCTTCTCTCGGGACACAGCACCCAAATTATACGTGGTTTGATTTCCCACACTTCACTTCTCACCAGATTAACTTGATTTATATAAAATGGTAATCTTCCTTCATGTGGAATATAAAGTCTGTAGCTACGCCTAGGATGCAGGCTGGACTTCGTCTTGTTGCAGTAGGGGAAGCATATTCAGTGAGAAAACTACTTTTCCATAAAATTAATAGAACTCAGAAATACACTTCAACAAATCATGTAGTATGCCCCGTAGGCCAATGTTACAACAGGTCATTACTGGACCAAGTAATTCGTGGAGAAGCACTTTTATCTCGAGAAATACAGAGTGAGTCAGGAGGAAAGGTACATGCTTTGAAAGGTGATAGGCTTACTACTGGTGATTCAGAACAAAAACTTCTAAGAAACAATAATAATAATGGTTGTAAATCTATGGGACCTAGCTATCGTGGTTATCAGTCCCTAGACTTACTTAAACTATCTTAAATTAACCTCAGGACAACAAGGACACACCCATACCTGAGTGAAGAGGGCAACCGCGCGCTCCGCAGCAAGGTGCTTTAGAGCCCTCGGCCATTCCATGGCGCCTCTATGAAACATATGCCTTTTCTTAACCGTTTCCTGGTAAACCAATGAAAATAACTAGGAACGGGGAAAGTGCAGGTGACAGTAAGTTAAGATACTGTTATGTTCTGGTACGACAATGCAATGAATAATTACGATGAAATTTGCATATTATTTGAGAAAGTATAGTCTGCAAAACCAATTTTGGGTTGTACAAAAATACCATGGAAGGAATAAGTAACTTCAACTTATAACAGTTCTATCAGGCAGGGGCACAACACAACGTCAAAGGAGCAAATAAATAAAAATACTTTTTTATTCCATGATGCTGCAATAATTACACATCGTCGCTAAATAATGCATTGCATAGGTTGACAACAGTTACGTTCAAAATTCTGTACTTCAAGTCAGTGGTGGCCAGTCAAGGGGAGGGAGGTGGACTAATAGTAATCAATAAAGGAAAATAAACTATCAATTCTGACTACTTAATTTTCTGATCAAAACACAGTACAGACATAAAATTAGATACAAAGAATACTTGCATTTTATTAAACATCTATTAACCTAAGCATCTCGATGTTTGGAGTGTAATTACTGGTCTTCAACAGCATTGATGTAGTAGTCACTTGGACGTCAGTAAGATTACTCTTGGCATTAAATTTCGTTCATTTTAGAAAAAAAGATCTTTCTCACAAATATTTAGTTCCTATCATAATGCAGACTCCAGCAGCTATAGGAATTCTTCTTGAGGAACTTAATTGTAAAATATTTCAGTTTTTCTCCTTCCACTAATTCTATCCCACCACGAACGCCAATCAGGCTTCGACCATGGTAACACATTCTGGGGTCACGGCAGTGCCCCGCCAAGTCGAGCGCACACAGCCGTACCATACTTTCCCCGAAGCCGTTCAAAATGTTCAAATGTTTGTATAGTCTATGGGACTTAACTACGGGGTCATCGGTCCCTAAACTTACAAACTACTTATGAACTACTTACGAACTAGGACGGCACAAATATCCATGCCCAAGGGGGGATTCGAATCCCCGACCGTAGTGGCCGTGCAGACCGTGACTGGAGCGCCTCAGTCTCCTCGGCCACCGCGGCCGGCTCCGAATCCGTTCACGTCACTTTAGACCACCGTGTATCTTCATTGTGGATAAAACTAGAAACATGAATTTTCGGTGAACAATAGTACCTGCTATAACTAGCTATATTTCCAAAGTATACTATTTTGCACCTTATAGTTTCCGAAATGTTGGCAGTCGAAGATGCTGCTTCTGTCACACACTCAATCACTCACCAATCATAAAAATTCTGAAGTACTCATAGCAGACACAAAAAAAGTAAAATTTCGTATTTAGATCGTGTTTAGCCTGTAATGGTATGGAAAATTCAGACGTTTGACAATATCGATAACGTTTTCGAATGCAGTTTTGCTTGACGACAAAATATATGCTAATTGGCGGTGTGCCGCGGCGGAGCGGCCGAGCGCATTGAGGCGCTATGCTCCGATGCGCGAGGCCGTTCCGCGTCGGGGGTTCGAATCCCACCTCGGGCAAGGATGTTTGTGTCGTCTTTAGTGTAAGGTAGTTCATAAGTAGTTTGTAAGTTTAGGGACTGATGACCCCGCAATTAACTCCCTTAAGCTTAACAAACATTTGAACATTTTGAATTGGCGGTATAGTCAGCGTGTTGGTAATGGTCTTGTGGTAGAGCGCTGGACAAATCATCGGAGAGAGAGCCTATTCTATTCTCTTCGGGTAACTATCTTTCTTTTTCACTTCTCATTCTAACTTAGACGTCACCTTTCTGGTGTGAGCAGTCGTCATAAAAGACATGTGGATGAAATTCTACCTTGAACTGTAGGATTATTCCGTATTCAGAATCGTTCAAGTTTACAAAGCACTATCGAGAGTGAAAAGTTGTGCGGATTACATCTAACGAATGTCGACTTCATTAGTGTCAAAGCTGTGTAGTCTGCAATCGCTTAATATAAGCTACCTAGACGCATTTGTCGTCCAACAGACTTGTCAAAATTTGTTATAGCAAAGCCTCTGAGAAGAGCTTAGTATACATAAACCCAACAAAATCTAAGGCATATTACGTTTAATAGCGCATATATAACGTCTATTATTTAACGAAGCATAATCACGTCAGATTAAAGTATAATCACATAAGAAAAAAGTACAGCACAGATTCAGTAGTTCGTGGTGACCGCGACCACCTCGAAATATTGAAAATTCACACTATTAAAAGTTACGTGAAAAAAAGGAAGAAATCGATGTTGAAAAGAATGTAGGTGTGAAACACGAACTTTGTTATCTGGGAGCATGGCAGTCGTCCCATCATGTCGAACACACAACTTTTACTGGAAACCATTCACGGCACTTTCTACCCCCTTATATCTTCGTTATGGATACAGCAACAAACCAATCTTTTCGGTGACGAAGAGTATCTACTATATCTAGCTATATTTCCAAGTTATACTATTCTATACCGTATACTTTACGAAATATTGATAGTCGAAAATTGTTAATTCTGTCACTCACCGATCATCAAAATATAGCATAAACTAACACTTTCAGTTATAGAGAAAAATTTACCTTATCCGCAACTTTCGTGTGTTCTCAAGTTTAAAACTCAGCCGCGGTGGAGTAACCAAGCGGTCTAAAGCGCTTCGCTGCGGAGAGCGCGGTCGCTCGCCGTGGAGGTTCGAGTCCTCCCTGGGGCATGGGTGTGTGTGTTGTCCTTAGGTTAGTTGAGTTTTAAGTAGTTTGTAAGCTACGGACTGATGACCACGCATTATGGCCCGATAGATTTACAAACAGTTGAACATTTTTTCAAAAACTCATGCGTAATACAGGACTGACTTGCTGATGTTTTGGTGGTGATCCACCACAGGATGCAGTACGTGTACATGATGTAAGGACTCAACATTAACAATATAATCGTGTTTCCAGACTTCCCAGATGTTGTTCCATCAAAGCCTCTGAGGTAAACCAAAAGCGACAGGGAATGGTTTTTAAGAAATTCCATAGACGATGTACAAAAATGTTACCAAAGGTGAAAGAAAAAGGTCTAACTACAAAACGAAATGAAATTCCATCAAAACATGCTATGTACAAAAATACAAGTCTCGCGACGAATTACTTCCCTCGTAAAAAGTTGTGAGTTCTAATAGGAAACCAAGACGGTTACTTTAGTTAGCGTTCGTGGTACCACCTATTCAACACCTTTTCATTAATTGTTATCTAATTAGTTATCTACCAACATGTGTAGCGACTTTATCAGTATTATACATCTTTATTTTTATAATAAATATAACGGCTTGGCAATCGCTTGGCAACATTCTTTGTGCATTGTCAGATCATTATATTTTTCTTATTTCATTATATTATGTTGCGATTGCCTACTCATTATATTTATTACAAAAACAAAGATGTATAATATTGATATAGTTGCTTTAATTGTTGGTAGATAACAAATTATATAACAAATTATGACAAGGTGTTGAATAGGGCCGCGGCGGAGTGGCCGAGCGCATTGAAGCGCTATGCTCTGATGGGCGAGGCCGTTCCCGATGGGGGCTCGAATCCCCCTTCGGGCATGGATGTTTGTGCTGTCTTCAGTATAAGTTAGTTTGTAAGTTTAAGGACTGATGACTTCGCAGTGAAGCCCCATAAGCTTAAGAAACATTTGTACTGTTTTTAATTTTTTAAATTAATTAATTTATTTATTTTATTTTTTTATTTTTTAATAGGTGGTTCGATGAACTCTAACTACAATAATCGATTTGGTTTCCCATGAGATCTGACAAATTTTTACGGTGGAAGCAATTCGTCGCGAGACTTGCATTTTTGTATTTTTTATGTTTTTAATGGGATTCTAATGACGCGAATTGAACAGGCACGGTTTGGCGCGCTCGCGCTCGCAACCCAGTGGTGTTAGCAGGGAGGGCGAGGGGGAGGGGGAACTGGTTGCCGGCAGTGCAAGCAGAATGCGCACTCGCGGGCGACTGCTAGCATCAGTGCATTTGCCCACAGTGCGCGGCGGTCCTGTAACACGCTGCCGTCCTAACTGCTCGTATGACACGGTCATGCCGAGCAATGTCGTAGATGCAGCGTACACACGCTGAGTACATATAACCTACGTGTGTATTCGCTACCTGTGCCATGTTAAATTATATCACAATAGTGGAAGTTCGACAGAAGGAGTGACTGCACGGAAAAAATGATTAGAAGTCAACAACATCAGATTGCAAAAGTCTGCATTTCCCATCCTGAGGAAAAGTGATCCTAAACTTTTTCAGGGCATAGAGGTAAGGGTTAAATGTTCATAGAACATTACACTGTTTCGCTGCTTTCTGAGATACCGTCGAGTTCAATGCGGCAAGTGTTCCCGTAATTTTAATTTCTGGAGATAGATTTCTGAGATTTTAGATTACTTGGAAATTTGAGTGAAAATTAGTTATCCGAATCGAGATATTGTGAGCTCTTGCTTCGATGGAAATACATCAGCTGTTTCAAGTGAAAACTGGGAATACTATTCCTCTAGTATGTTTAATGCTTACGAGCTATACTCCTCCAAACGTAACGAGCCACTGTGAGGAACAACTGGTTATGATTTCCAGTAAATGTTCGTAGAGCTCGGCATAATCTCTAAAAAGGAAACAATAATCCGTAGCTGATACAGTAAATGTAAATAACTAGCTTGAACAGAAACTTAGAATTTCAAATAATCCCAGACTGTAATAAAAATTTGTATATTATATTACACCATATTAAACGTGTATACGTAAAATTTCATGTTGCAGTTTATAAAGGATATTTTATCTTAAGCAATCGATTAGATGTAAGATGCTGATCGAGTGGTCACAATCGGTCTTCGATTTACGAAAAGAGCTGTCAGTACAATGGAATTTTATCAAAAGTTATGCTGGGATCCGCCATTCGATAGAACAGGCCGAGCGGGAATGGCCGCACAGTCTAAGGCGTCTGGCCGAGCGGTCTGCGACGCGCCAGCCACAGTCTGCACGGCCGCTACGGGGGTTTGAACTCTCCCCTCGGGCATGGATGTTTGTGTCGTCTTTAGTAAAAAGTAGTTCATAAGTAGTCTGTAAGTTCAGGGACTGATGACTCCGCAGTTAAGTCCCTTAAGCTTAACAAACATTTGAACATTTCTAAGGCGTCATACCACGGTTTGCGCGGCCGCTCCCCCTTAGAGTCCTCCCTTAGGCATGGGTGTGTGTTGTTCTTAACATAAGTTACTTTACCTCAGTAGTTTTGTCCCTTAGGTTTACAAACATTTGAACATTTTTCGATAGGCCAGTTGTATGCGAGAGTCAAATGTTTCATGGTTGAGTCGTAGTATGACAAACAGTTTTAATCTATGAGGAAGTATCAACTTAGACCACGCTCCAAATCTTCATTCTGGAAACAATCCGCCAAGTCATTTCTCCGCATTGTCTTTTCTCCCAGGAATACTGGTCTCTAAAGGTATGCTGTGTAAATTGAAAGGTAGGAGAAGGGACACTGCCGGTTGGAAGTAGTCAGGGCGAATCTTGAGTCGTGCCCGTATAGCTCAGTCGATACAACACTTTCACGCCAAAGGCGAAGGTCCCAGTACATAGTCGGAATCTTTCAGAAAGTGCGTTTTACTGTTAACAGCTTAGCATTTGATATTCTTAGTATACTCAGGATTATTTCAGATGATAATTAACTTCAAAAAGTTCAAATCTGTTTTAAGTTTTGGGGGCTAATTGCAGCGGTCATCGGTCCCTAAACTTACAAATCACTTATACTAACTTATCCTCTGAACAACACACACACCCATGCCCGAGGGAGGACACGAAACCCCGACAGTGAACGGCCGCGCGCACCTCAGCAAGGCGCCTTAGTGCGCTCGGCTATTCCGCCGAGGTGGTAATTAACTTCAAATAAGCGAATAAAAATCAGATTTTGACAAGGAATCAGCTTGTTGATACCAGCAACAACTAGTTCTACTTGCGGTAAAATGTCGTTCACCTTGTTAAACGTCAAAAATAGAAGGAAAAAAAACCTTGCCTCTGACCTTATACCAATGAGATACAACTATAGTGCGTCTTGGATATTGACACAGAATAACTACATTGTTTCTGTGGAGGAGGTGGCAGATGATAACAAATGATTCTCACAAACTATGGAGATTCTAAACTTATTCTACAAAAGAGAAATCTTGAACAATAAGAAATCGAAAGAAAGGAACTGTGAGAGGTAAGTGTCAAGTTTTACTGGCAAAGGATAACGGACGCACAAAGAAAGGGGCAAAATTGATAGTCATGAGCTTGCTCAACAGAAACAAAAGTTGTACAAGCATGTTAAAAAAGTTACTGCTTCCTTGCGAAAATCTTTCGAAAACTCGTCTTTCAGTATGGTGACTATTATATGTGTTGTAGATCGACACCGGTTGCTTCTCTATACAATCATGTGAGAAAATAATCACGAAACTATTTGATGTATAGTACATTCAAAATACTTTCATCAACGTCTCCAAGTATTTTACTAGGTATAAACTGATGGATACAGTGGTGACAGCAAAAACGTTCTATCAAACTAAAAAATACTACACTGCAGCCATCAGATACATTGTACAAGAGAGCAATATGGGAATAGGAACTAGGAATTATCAAATATCGAAGCAAAGGAAAATGAACTTTTACGGACAAACAGAACCGAATATTTTTTTCTAAGCCCTGTTTCGACACAACTAAAATAAATAAATTCACACTGGTTACGTTACCTGTAAGTGCTATAACCAATGTTCATTACCGAGTCATCTTCACCAAATGTAAGTGTGAAATAGGTATTACTGTAAATGTGACTGGATAAAGAACATTTTTAGCTTGTCATCTGCATCCAAATCAGTAAATCAAACTCTCACAGCACGTAAGAGATATTATCATCTGATTGTCTTCCATAAAGAAGGGTTGTGCGCCTCACGATTGTATGAATTTCTAAACTTGGAAGTCGGCAGCATTCAGTCGTTGAATGTTAAATACTTAAAATTTTCTTCTCAACTTATGCATTCATAATGGATTTTTAGCCGCGGCGGAGTGGCCAAGCGCATTGAGGCGCTATGTTCCGATGCGCGAGGCCGGTCCCCGTCCGGGGTTCGAATCCCCCCTCGGGCAAGGATGTTTTTGTCGTCTTTAGTATAAGGTAGTTCATAAGTAGTTTGTAAGTTAAGGGACTGATGACCCCGCAGTTAATTCCCTTAAGCTTAACAAACATTTGAACATTTTTGAATAGCTATTTACTGGCCGAAATCTAGATCTGCATAAATAAAGATAAAAATTTCAACGACTTACTGCTACCGACTACCCAGTTTTTGATCTGTTGCTCTGTAATATGGAAGTCACTTTATAATAAAACGATGTATCGATTTCAAAAGCATAACGAATTTCTAATTAAATAGAGCATTACATTACACTATAAAGTCACAGAAAATTGTCTTATCAATAATTGGTAGCTGTATAGCCTACGGGCTAAAATCAAGCAAAAGAAGGAAACAAAAATTATTGGTCCACCTCTATCCTTTTCAAAGTGTTCTGAAATTTTTCTAATCATCAAATGTTCAACTGTTTGTAATCCTATGGGACCAAAGTACTGCGGTCATCATTCCCTAGACTTACAAACTACTTAAAGTAAGTTGAACTAACCTAAGTTAAACTAACCTAAGGACAATAGCCGCGGTGGACTAGCCGAGCGGTCTAAAGCGTCTCGCTGCGGAGCGCGCGGTTGCTCGCTGTGGAGGTTCGAGTCCTCCCTGGGGCATGGGTGTGTGTGTCGTCCTTAGGTTAGTCTACCTAGGTTTAAGTAGTTTGTAAGCTACGGACTGATGACCACGCAGTTTGGTCCGATAGATTTACAAACATTTGAACATTTAAGGACAATACACACACACATACTTACATGTTTGAGCTCCAGACCACGTGACCATCCTTGCGGAGCGTCTAATCATCAATAAAAAAATTAATTATTGCTTTTTTACTGTTTGTTTCAGATACTTGCTGCGGATCAGAATGACTCTTACAGGTACGTTATTTAAAGTTAACTTCCGCTTCTCTGAATCCAAATGTTCTTTATATTGATGGCTTTGAATTAATTTCCTACCAGCACCAAGATGTAGCTTTACATTCCGTGGAATTGCGAAAAATGTGGCGGATTTCTATGTGAAAGAATAACTGATGAATACAATATTACAAATGAAGCTGTTTGCGTTTTAAGGTTTGTAATGTCCGTAAATGAATTTAGTGATGCACGTCAATGTCACTAGTTATTTACACTGCGGATTAAATAATTCCAACACTATACAAGCTTCCACCCTCGGAACCACAGACATTGCCGATGTGGAGTGGCTTACGTGCCTCAACTTACAGATCACCGTACCGTGTGTGCTATTACAGCGGAGGGGTATCTGTGGAGAGGCCAGACAAGCGAGTGGTTCCTGAAGAGGGGCAGCAGCCTATTCAGTAGTTACAGGGGCAACAGTCTGGATGATTGACTGAGCTGGCCTTGTAACATCAACTACCATGGTTTTCAAATTCAAATGTTTGTATAGCTTATGGGACGTAACTACGGGGTCATCAGTCCCTAAACTTACAAACTACTTACGAACTAACTAAGAGTAGGACGGCACAAATATCCATGCCCGAGGGGGATTCGAACCCCCGACCGTAGTGGCCGTGCAGACCGTGAATGGAGTGCCTCAGCCCCTCGTCCACCGCGGTACCATGGCTTTGCCATGCAGCTCTTGCGAACCGCTGAAAGCAAGGGGAAACTACAGTCATTAATTTTCCGGAGGACATGCAGCTCTACTGTATGGAAATATGATGATGGCATCTTCTTGGGTAAAATATTCCGGAGGTACAAGTAGTCCCCCATTTGAATCTCCTGGCTGTGACTACTCAGGAGGATGTCGTCATCAAGAAAAACGAAACAGGCGTTCTACGGATCGGAGCGTGGAATGTTCTATCCTTTAATCTGGTAGGTAAGTTAGAAAATTTGAAAAGACAAATGGATAAGTTAAAGTTAGAAATGGTGGGTATCAGTGAAGTTAGGTGGAAGGACAAACAGGACTTCTGGTCAGGTGAGTACAGGATTATAAATACAAAATCAGTTGGTAGTAACGAAGGAGTAGGTCTGATCATGAATAAGAAAATAGGAATGCGAGTTAGTTACTATGAATAGCATAGTACGCATTATCGTAGCAAAGGTAGACACGAAGCCAACACCGACCACAGTAGTTCAAATTTATATTTCAACTAGCTCTGCCGATGATGAAGAGATTGAAGAAATGTACTAGGAGATAAAAGAAACTATTCAGGCACTCGGTAGTAGGAGAGGGAAGAGAAGGAAATTTAGTAGGTTTATATGGACCGCGAAAAAGGAACTAAAGTGGAGTTCGCCTGGTAGAATTTTGTGCAGATCACAATTTAATGATCACCATCACTTGCTTTAGTCATCATGATGTGACAGTGCGATCCATCTCTGCCACGTGCACAATACGCCAGTCATGACCTGTGGCGGTGAAACGACGTGACTGCAGTGGGATCCATTTATCCGTCGTTTCCTCTTGCATCTAGCGACCACAGTTTCGTATCTCAATTCCTCGGTTACATGCGATACGATAACTGTTTTGTCAGGGGTGGGAAAAGGCGCTTGGCGAGAGCGGGCGCCCGCGTATGCCCGCAGTGCTCGCCCGCGTGCGGTTCGGCCCCTTATTTCTCCACTAGTCGCAGCGGAATGGCCGAGCGCATTGAGGCGCTAAGCTCCGATGCGCGAGACCGTTTCCCGTCGGGGGCTCGAATCCCCCCTCGGGCATGTATGTTCGTGAGGGACTGATGACCCCGCAGTCCCAGAAGCTTAACAAACATTCTACCTCTCCACTAACGTCGTAAGAAAGGCGCGCGGCAACACGAGCTTTTCAAGTTGGTGCTCTCTGTGTTTTCGATGACTAAGTCTCACCAGCGCTCTTAGCAGCACAAACTAAGAGGGTATAAAGTGTCTGAGGAGTAGTTTAGATCATCAAAACCAAAATTCTGACCTTTGCGGGTATCATAGGCTGCATTTTAATCTCTTCTGTACAACTTAGCTGATGTACTCATCGACTAATTGCCGATCTTTTTGGTACTGTTTTGGGCTTTTAGAATAAAATAGCTTGCCAGAAATTTTTTTATTTCGCCTGGCCACCTTACGAGGGTTGTGCAGTTATAGGTGCATAGTGGAGCTGTCATTTCAAGAACTTCCAACGTGCCTGATTTTCTTGTAATGCTTTACTCGCCTAAGAAATCTGGTTTCTCTACGCCTCTAGAGCTCTCCCTACCGTATGTTGTGGGACACACTTCGTCTGGCTCCTCTTGGTAATGAAAAAGAAAGATGAAACAAGATTACAAGCCAATGAAATGAAATTCCTCTGGTACATAGCGGGATACACCAAGCTAGACTACAAAAGTAATCAGGAAGGAAGTAAATATTTTCGATATAAACGGTAAGGTTGACAAGTACCGGCAAAATTGGATTTCCCATCTCCGAGGAATGAACGAATCAAGATTACCACTACAGTTTTGGCGATATACTCCGCAAGGAAAAATATTCGTTGGAAGACCTGCAAAACGGTGGAAGGACCAGATATAGCTGCAACACGGTGATAGAAAGCCTAATTCATAACGGAAGAAGAAGAATAGGTGTTGTGGATAGAGGAACTTTGAGGAAGGTCATTCATGCAATTTTCGAATACTGCACTAATAATAATTGATATAAATCTTGATATGGAGACATTGCGAGAAGTGTTTGATGAATTTGTTGCAGTCTTACACGTTTTGTTAGAATATTTTAATTTTGATTTATCATATTATTGCTAATTTTTGTACCCAGCTAATTCAATTTTACACGCTTTATTACAAAGATAAGTAATTCCCTTTTAATGCAATGGAATTTTTTATTCTTAATTACCATGATAAGAAATTCCCGTCTTTGGCAACAGAAGTTTTTATTCTTAAATACCATTTCGGATACAATACCTTACGATTGAACATACCAAACTGATTTTTGCAGTGGGCATTCAGTTGGATTTTCGTACGTTTCACTGAAGTCGCGTACTCAGAGACAGATTTCTCTGTATTGAAATATCGAAAAACAAGTATCGCTCACTGACTACCATATAAAAACAACGCAAATATTTTACAGTCTAATAATAGACATGTAAAGCCTATTGTGTCGTTATTATTCACTGCAGTGTGGTGCTACAATAATTACAATACAATGTAGCGCGATTACACACTGAAACGTCTGCTGTGGATCGCATATTATCAGCAGTCTTCAGTCGTGATCCGCCTCCGTAGTCCAGTGCACAGCGTGGTATATTGCCACGCGGGGACCCGGGTTCGATTCCCTGTCGAGTTGGACATTTTCTCCACTCGGAGGCTGGGTGTTGTGCTGTCCTCATCATTATTTCATCATCATCGTCACACAAGTCGCCCATGTGTCCTCACCTAAAGACTTGCACTAGGCAGACCGAACACGATATCAGCTGGGCTCTAACGGCCAAAATTTCTACACGAAATCATCTTCAGTCGTGTTCGCGAGAAGGAGAAGACGAGCGGCGCGCGCATCTTGCCCGCACAGCCAACTCACGTGCCCGCGGTCAGCTCACGTGACAACCGCTGATTTATATTATGGATAAACCGCAATACGTACAGGAAAATATTCTTTCGCAGACGAACCGTGCTCGGACCATTCTCGCCGTCTTCCACACGGCACACTGAAGCTGTTTACCATAACAACCGCACGAAAGAACAATTCCAAAACCTGTGCACGGCCGCCTGTTTTCCCTTTTACAAAGGCATTTTAGGTGGCGCTCCTGGCGTCCGTAATGTACGCCTGATGTTATTCACTTGAAAGACGTCACTACATTTCGTGACCCTTTCATGTAAATTATGAAGACCAGTTAAAGACGAGACAGCTTAATGTAATATGTAGTATCAGTGTTATTGAGGTAGCTCGGTGCTAGTAAGTAATTTCATTTCAGGGGACAGGGAAAATTTTCTTGGCCATAGCAAAGTTGTTGTTCGGTGAACGCTCCCACAGTCGCAGCTACCAGTGGCCACCACAGGAGTGCCGCCGGTCAGACGACAGTCCGAGAAGTGAATACATCAAAGAGAAATGAGGCATAAGCCGACAGCGCGGTGTGCTACAGGTATATCGAGCGGCGGCTGGTTTCGCAGCATTAGGCGGTCGGTGGACACGGAATACGCAATGCGGTGACGTCGCGATGCGTTAAGTGAAGGACCCGCACGTTGCCCACGCCTTGCCTTGCTGTCAGGTCAGTGCACCTCCTCGAAAGCGCGCGAATAGCACTTTATGATTGGCACGACGTCTGTTTTGTCAGAGGGGGCGGCACGATGTTCCCGCCACCGCTTACAATTTCTTTAAAATAATCCTTGGCTGCCTCGAAATAGTAACTTGACAAATGTAAACTGTTGAAACGGCGAGGGCCGAGATTGACAGCTGTCTTCCTGTGCTGTGTGCCGGAGAGGGTACATGTTTTTCTGTCCAGAGGGCGGTCGCAGCGGAGAAAATCTTAATCTTGATATAAGATTGCCGACTTCTACAGTGTCTATACACCTTTTTATGCTCTGAGACGAACACTTGTGTGTCTCTAGATCAAATGTAGTACAATTTGATCGAGCAAGTGAGAGCGCAGGTTTTACAATCCAGAAAACAGGTGATTATCTCACAGTGCAGTTAAGTTATGAACCACATTCTGGATAACGAAAGTCTTAGTCGTTAGCGTAACTTCAAATTTTTTTGCTTTGCAGCCAATGATTTTCAAATATTTGTAAAAGTATGGGAGTAAACTCCGGTATTCATCAATCCATTTACATACAATAGTCAGAGTTTGTTTGCTATGAACGCACATCGCCATCCTTTACTAATTTAATTTTTTTAGTACAGTATTTCGCCATCTTTATTTCAGTGTAGGTCAGGTTTAAATCATAAGTTTGATGATGACCATGCTCGTCTGTAACTACACATTGGCCATTCTGCAATCACGACAGCAGCCGCAAATACGGGTATGGTAATGTGTGATTAGGGAATTTAAAAAGAATGTTTCTGCTCTGTCTCTTTCCTTATTCCGTTAGTTAAAATCGATTTCTTGGCAAACTTGCTTTCTTCTCATTTTATCTAATTAAGAGAGTGTACATTCACCGATGACGCAAATATGAATCTCTTATTCATTAAGTTTCTTTCTCTTGACTTAGACATACTGCTAGTACGGTATTCTTTCATTATTTTTCTTATATGTCAACAAGTGAAGTGTAATTTACTATTATTACGTGCAGTAACTTGTCGCAAATGTTTTTCCTGTGTTTCTTGATCACATATACAGGTTGTATCTAAATGATACGGAGAAACTTCGTGTGGTGGTAGAGGACGGATTTAGGAACAAAATAAAGTAGGGAACCTATGTCCGGAAACATCACACAACGGCGCTACCGAGCGTCAAAATTATAGGTGCTGGCATGAGAGTATTGCATTCATAGGAAACAGGGCCTGCTCATCTTCTTTAACCAGCGATGGTTGCAATCACTCACAAACCCCGAATATCAAAAACCACATTTGCAGACCTGCCCGCGATCTGTGTGTGCGTACAACGACTCGTTCGCAGCCTGAGAGGTGGCCTAGCGGTAGGCGCCAGTACCTATCATTTTGACGCTCTTTAGTAACGTTGGGTGACTTTTCCGGACACGGGTTCCCTGCCTCATTTTGTTCCTCAGAGCCATCCTCTATCGCCGCGCGAAGTTTGTATCATTTAGAAACACTCTGTATTTAAAGAGTAACCTCCTTTTTTTTTTAATTCAGTGGATTTAATTTTCCCTTCTTCTGTTAATTCACAAATTTAATAATTATTAATTATTGATCAAGGTAGTGGTCAATACAGTGACTTTTAAGAACAGGAAAGTCTCTTTAACATGCAAATACCAGTAATTGGTAGTGCAAGGACATTAAACAACTTTCACACATGCGTAATATGCTGTGACAATGTTTAGGGCCAAAAATTATTTCATTTGTGTGTCATGCCATTACACGCACGTAACATATGCGTACATTGCAATGTTCATATCTCGTTGTTACAAACATATGCTGCAAATTTACCTGATTTCGATGTTTCCGTCACTACGTTGTACTTGGGGTGGTCATCAGAGCAGAATCAGTTGCAAAGGCAACTGATTGCTATGTTGTAATACTGTGAAGCAAATACTGAAAATCGTTTAAGATAGTACAAGATATGCCAACTTATTATCACTGGCCCTGGATCAAATTCACCCGCCGAACAACGAATAACCTGCCGGTATACTAGTAAGCCTTGATGTGGTTTTTAGACAGTTTTTCGTATATCATTAAATAAATGACTGGTATCGACGACCCTCCTCAGTTACACGATTTTCAAACATTTTACAATCGGTCTCGCACTTTCAATCGGTATAACACTAGACACACAAATAATGATTACACATATTACATATGGGGGTAGGGAAGGTGACATGGAAGGCAAGCAGCCACACTTCTCCACTAACGTTGCCTAATGCAGAGTACATCTGCCCCGTGATACACGGATTGGGGTCAGGAGAAAGATGACTTACGAAGTGAACCTTTTACGTTGGACCAAATCACACATACTGGGCATCAAATATAATAATAATAATAGTAATAATAATAATAATTTGGTGACCCAGTAAACTGGTGCATTTCTTTCGCTTGGACACTACTTCGGCGCCTAACATGTCCCTAAACTACGCCAGTTATCCAACCGAGAAAAAGCAGATTACCCTTTAGAGTAGAATCCGGACCACGTGTCGTTTCTGGTGGCTCCTCACATCACTGAGAGGTGAAGTCTAGGTTCAAACTCAAAGTGAACAATACCGCGGTACCAGCCACTTTCGAACTTAGAACTCTAGACGATCATTTTACCGCTACCCCAAATTTCACGTTGATGAACAACGACAATTATTAGATACTCGCTCAACCGAGATAAAAACGTATAATTTGCAATAAAAATAGTATTGAGGTTTATTGTATTGGTGTGGACGTCCGAAAGAACAGACACCACACCAATACAATAAGTATTTAAACGCGACGGCGGCGATAGCTTCAGTTATTTCACCGCAGATGCGGTCATATGTCCGACCTCGCACGGGAATCCGTAATGGCTAGTGTAAGAGGGCATGGTCGATAGGGGCGCTACAAACATAGCGTGCGACTTGTGAGAATTTGAGACTGACGGGAGGCGAGAACGGGTGGCCAAGTGGTTAAGGCGACCGTTGGCCCGAAGCGGGAGACCCGGGTTCGATCCCG